>JAPFTC010000055.1:0-181605 GCA_030779165.1 Fusarium sp. MBC 441
AGATATATAAATTATCTATAAAAACTAATAATAAAGCTATAAGATAAAAGTTCAAATACTTACATAATTGATATTACTTTATCTAGAATAATATTATAAAATTTATTAATTATACAGCTAAGTCTTATTATAAAATGCGTGGAATAATACGAGTCTATATGCGTACTCTCCTTTGCTATCTCCAACCATAGAAAGCCGCCCCCGCTATCTAATGGCATGTTCTAAAATAGCCAAGACACCTTGTTTTTTCCTCGGCCGGAGTGAGCACCAGTCCTGTAAGTAGGTGGTGCAGGGCACGCAGCCTACAGCACAGCCTTGTTACAAGGGAAGACCCCCGCACCCGAGCATCAGCTGAGCGTGTGACAAAATGCCTTCCCAAAAGCCTCATCTTCTCACATCGACATCGATCTCCAGCCGAGGATAGTGCAGTCTCTAGAGACCTTATATCTATCATCCCACAGTCGGCCATTAGATACGACCCATCGATAACGGTTCGGCTTTCGGAGAGGAGCAACATGACGAGATCCGGGACGGTCGGCAGTAGGGACGACTATGTCTTTACTGTCTCGAGAACTCGATACATGGCGCCTCGCTCACGCTTGGTGAGACTACCACATTTATGAAGTCACTTCATCTACCAGGCTTACTTATAAGGATCTCGTCCTGCCACTTCCAAACTAGGAGACGAAGCCATTCTGTGACCTGGCCCTTCTAATCGCTGAGAAACTGAAGAAGACGCACGGCGCAGAAGCTGTCAAATGCATTCGAGAGAGCCAACAGTTCCTTGGAATAGCTCTCGTCGAGACGAACGAACACACTCTGAGCATGGCTCACAAGCAGAAGTGGTTGGGCATGCTACTTGAAAGGAAGTCGGATTCTGGATCACCCATCGAGGACTACGAGCTCGGATATGCCTACAATGAGATTGGTGTCGCCTATGGAAACGCTGACATGATTGACGAGGCCATCGCAGCCTTTGTTAGATCGATCGAGATCTTCCAGGGGCTGGATGACTACGAGGACACGATGCTTGGGTGGCCTGAGCCAAACCTGGGCTTCATGTACTGGCTGAAGGGTGATCTCGAGACTGCTGAGACAGCCTTGCTCGAGATCCTCGACATCCACGCGACTGCATGGGGAGTCGATGACACTGATTCATTCAAGTAAGTCTAACGCCTTTGTAGTGATCAACACTAATAGCTCTGTAGGACGGGCAAGATTTTATACGGCCTTGGCAACGTGCTGGAATCGCAGGGTCGCTTCGATGAGAGCCTTGGCTTCCATCTTCGCTGCCTCGAACAGTACAAAAAAGTCCTTGGCATGAACCACCACAGAGTTGGAGATGTTTGCCATAGACTTGCTAGCCATTACATGCGAAAAGGACTGCACAAAGAAGCCATGTAAGCCATCATCTATTCCTGGCACACTTATCTTAAGCTAATGGGAATTACAGCGAATGTTTGGGTACCTCCCTGCGGATATTCAAATCCCGCTCGTACCTTGCCAACGAACTTGCACGGACAACGTTCAAGAGGAGCCAGCTGCATCGGTTGATGGGAGAGGAGGGTGATGCGGATGAACTTCGAGAAAAGGCCTACAAAATCAGGAAGAAATTGAAGCCTGGAGATACCATCCCTACCGAGAAGCTTACAGAGGAGGATTTCGACAATCTGGTTGCGTTTTGGTCTAGATAGTAGCCTGCTCGAAGCATCGGGCAATGCATGCAGCTCTCGGATGTCGGTAATGAGATCAACGTCAGCAAAAACCAGCCTCTTTTCAAGACATGCTTGCCCATGTTTATTGGATCACAAAGGTGCATTTCTCCCTCTTTGTAACCGCCCGAGGCAAGCCCAGGGCGGGCAGTGGCTGAGCAAGGGTAGCTGAGCTGAACGCCTGAAATAACGCATGCATGAGGCAACGAGGCTCTGGAGGGAAAATGCCCAGGTGACTGCCATCATGTGATTAAAATGTTTTTTACTTAAAGTCTGTAGAGCCTCTCCTCTTTTTTTAGAATGTTTATAGGCACTAAACTCGATCCGCGATGAGTCTTGTGCCGCCTAGTACTCGCGCAAGGGGAAACCAAGCCAGGGCAACGAAAAAGCAGCAAAGCACACAGCCCGACAGGTTACGTAAGTCTCTGTTCTCTCTCGCAGCTCTTTCAGCTGCTGAAAATCTCTACTCAAGGTCCAGACGAGTACGCAAGCGCCGTCCTAGGATACTCCAGGCTTTCCACCGGCGCGGGTCAAAATCACATATCGCTTGGCCAGTATCTCCACGATTCTCCAGCCACGGTGTGCGTAGATCTACAACCAGGTGCCCAGGAGTTTGTCACCCTATATCCACTCGGCATCGAGCAATCTGCCCGGCGGTCCTCTTCGCAATCGTCCAGGCAACACTCGCCCTCTGACGGAGACGGAGATGCCGAGTCGGCAGACGAGAACCGACACAAAACCCAGCCACCTATTCCTTTTCAGGAGCCCAGCCAGTTTTATTACTTCAACTTGTCCAAGCCTCCTGAGAACTGCACCATATTCCTGCGAGGTTTCATGACAGCGCAATGGATCAACAACGTCGGCGCCCGTTATTTCGTTGATCCAGAGTTCTTCTCTCGTCACCTAGATTTCAGTTCAGCTGACGACAGCGCAAGCAACTTTTTCATTCCGTCTCTACCATCGTCATCTGCACATCTGATTGAACTGCCAGTCATATCGATAGGAAAGCGCACAGGGTCTGCATCTCAGCTGCGACAAGACAGGATTAGCCAACTGAGGAGTGAGGGTGCATTGTCCCTGTCCTCCCATTATCATGAAATCTCCAAGTTGTCGTCGTCAAAGATGGGACTTGGGGACTCAATGGTTCGGAACTTTTACGTCTTTGACGAGACGTACTTTGCAATCGAGCAACGCATCTCAATTTGCCTGCAATTAGCCAAGAGTCAAAAGACCTTCACCTGTTCGTTAAGCCCGACAACTCTAATCTCTTTTATAGACTGTACACATTCTAACTCTTACAGTACTCGTGTGGCTTGATGCAGGCGCTGACTTCCCCAACTCGATTCTCACTCCTTGGGCCGTTCAAACACCAGCTTCCTACTATCTCCCCGTTATCCGGCATAGACCCATGATTGCTCTAAAATGCCACCTCTTTGCGGACCAGCCATCAGACAGGATGGACTTTTCGGGTGGTAAAATCCAGTCACTATCAAACCTACCTCACGACTATGGCCGCTCCCTTCGCCCAAGCATCAAAGCCACAGATCCATTCTACAACCTCAATGAAATCTTTAACTTTGCCGCGAGCTCACAGGTGCAGTTCCTCAACCTCATCGACGCCAAACTTGGCAGCTATATATCCCGGCCCGCCGATCAAGAATATGAGAGCTTACCGGATCTCAAGAACACGAAGGAGATGTTGTATTGCCATCTTCAAAAGACAAATCAGGTACTTGAGAGCATCAAAAATGCTCAACTCTCAACATGGCCGAAAGACGATTCCGATAACAACAAAGCTGCTATTGCCGCTCAGAGTGTGGAACAAGATTTTCAGTACATACGAGATCGAACGATTAGCCTCCACACGCGGACCACCGAAGCTATCACAGTATTAATGTCCAGCATGTCCATATCAGAGTCTCAAAGGGCAATCGGCCAAGCACAGCGTGTTGGAAAATTAACATTCCTGGCCTTCATTTTCGTCCCCTTGTCTTTCACCACCAGTTTCTTTGGGATGAACGTCACGCAGATAGAGAATACAAACCTAGGGATATGGTGGTGGTTCGTCATGTCGGCACCTATTGTAGGGCTCGTGTTTACCTTGTATTTAGTTGATGTATCAGTTCTGTGGGACGGGGCTTGTGGCTACATCCGGGCTAGATGGGGGTAGTCATGGATGCTACGCATGAGTACCTACTAGATAGACATATCAGGGCCTGATTCGGTAGATTGCCGAGTCTACAGCGTTCTCCCGCTTACTGACATGATAGGCCCACCTGCACAACAGACGGGAAACCCCGATGCAAACAGCCCCGCCCCGTCCCGTAGATCCCGCGCATGTCGGCAGTCGTAGATCAATTCGTTCAATTGCACAGAAAGAAGAAAGCTTTATATTTCATTCCCTACCAGAACGCGTGAAAAGACATCATCGCGTAGCTAAGATCACAATCTGGCAGCTCGGTGAACCGCTCACCTTGAATGTCTCTCCTCATCCGCTCGGCATCGAGCCTCAGACTTTCCGCCCTATCCACATCGCCCCTCAACTTATAAGCCTCAGCCAACTTTCTCTGAACACGAGCGACCTCTCCACTATCCCCCTTAGAGGGCTCCATCAGTTTCGCGATGATCAGCACCTGTTGGAGCATCGAGCTGGTAGAGACGTCGCATTAACAACATGGCCGTAAATAAATCATGGCAAGGACTCGGATGTTCCTCCACGATGAATTGGAAACACATACATTGCCTCGTCGTAGTCTCCTCGCGCCATGTTGACCATCGCCAACTTGATCTTGGCCGCGTTCGTAGCTGGATGCACTTCGTTCTCCTTTTTAAAGAGGTCGAGTGCCCGGAGCCAATGTTTCTCGGCCTCATCATGCTTCCCAGTAGCGAAGAGGGCATTCCCGACATGATAATCCGCCCTGCAGTAAGTCGACGTGTCAGACTGAGAAAAACCTTCTTAATAGTCATGGTCAGAGTCAGAAAAAGAACAAGGACGTACAATCCATCAAAATGGCATCCCTCGCCTAGAAATCCAACTGCCCATTTTCTACTTTCCTCCGCGTGATAAATTGCCTGGTCGTAATGTTGCAAAACCAGATGTGCGCGGGCAAGGTTTGTATGGGGGATGTGAAACAACTTCTTGTAAACATCTGGGCCGTTAGCCTCAAAGATTTTCAATGCCTTGTGATACGACTCAATAGCCTCCTCACAAGCTCCCTCTTTCAGGTCCTGAAGTACAATGTTAGCGTAGTTGTTGAAGCCGTTTCCGACTTCGGGGTGGTTATCGCCACACATCCGTCGGAATATCTCCAAACTTGGCCTCATATACTTGTACGCTTCATCGCAATGCCCTCTCTCGTACTCCATTGCGCCCCTAGAATTTGCGAGGATGGCATATGTCATGCCTTGCTTGTCTTGGCAAATCTCCATCGCAGTGTCCATGAGGAGAATTTCTTCTGACCAAGCCCCAGATTCCATTAGATACCTGAACTCACAAGTCAGTCATGTGCTTGATGTTCGTAACCGTAACATGTGATCTACCATCCGCACCCGGTCGATAGCAAGAGGAATGGGTCGAATTCCCCCTCCATTCTAGGTTTGTACTTTGCCTCTTGCCATCTGTGACAGAGCATGAGAACATGTTGGATATATCTCTTACACTCTGACCAATGCAGCCTCATCGACTGCCCCAGAACCAGTTTCGGAAATGCCTCGCACAGAAGCCGTGATGCAGAGATAAATGCGTCGTGACGCTCTGTCTCGCCCAGAAAACCCCTGAACGCTTCTTGAGTTAGGCGGTGAATGAAGTACAGGTTCTTCTCAGGGTCCTTGCGAATCACAGATGTACTGAGAAGCTCTTCCAGAGCCTCCTCATATCTGTAGCGTCAGTGTAAAGATAGATCCCTCATCTTGGGAAACGGACACGTACAGCCAGTCATCAGCACAGAACTCAAACGCCCTAGGCAACTTGGAGCTATCCAAGGGATGAAACAACTCCTCAGGGAGGGCATCTGGGCCCAAATGAGCTATTACGCCAAGCAAGCTTCTGGTATTAGCGCTCAGGTAGTTGAAAGTGGTTTGCCAACAAGTGGCCAGAGACAACTTGTAGTACGACTCGATGCCACGGGTCTCCTTGTTCAGCTTGGTAGCATGCTTCGCATATAGCTGAACGAATGAGCTAATGGAAAGCTTCCTTAGTCGAATTTGCGATGCCATGATGACAAGAGCAAGAGCCAGCCCGCCAAGACGGCCTGCCAGCGTTCGCGCGGCTTCGACCTCGGGATCGCTGTAGTTGGGCCGGCTTACATGCCGCAGAATCATTTGACATCCTTGGTCTTGATCGAATGCCTTGATTTCCATGCCACCGGCGGCAGGGTCGATACTGACAACCTCGTTGCGAGATGTGACAAGAACCTTTCCGGAGTCGGCAACCGGCCAGGCAGTCCGGAAGATATCAAGATCCTCGACATTATCAAAGACACAAAGCCAAGTTCTCTCTGTCAAATCGACCTTGTTAAGCGTAATCCATAAGAATCCGTTCACGTTCAGATGCACTTACTTGTTCTTCTGAGCCAACGCAGAACAAGAAATTTATTGTGATCTGACGTTTCCTCATCCGGAATGCCCTCAAGTTGTAAAAGTGAAGCGGCATCAGCAAAGCTGCGGGCCATGGATATGCCGGTCTCACAGTTGAACCACAGGATCGCGTCAGTGCCCGCATCTTTCTGTCCATAGGCATATGCGAGAGCCGCCTGAGTCTTGCCAATACCACCTGTGCCGTATAGCGCAAAGCTGCGAAAGGAGCCAACCGACTTCTGGTCGTCTAGATGATTTTTAATCTCATTCAATTCATCCTCGCGCCCAAAGAAGTTGTTGTTCCGGGAAAACGGGATGTTGCAGCAGGGGAAGACTGCGTCATCTGCGTTAGACGGACCTGTTCCACCAGAGATGAGGCCCATGCGGTCAAGCTCTTGTAGCAAACCAGCTTGTGAGAGGCCTTGAACTTGAGAAAGAGCGGTAGCCTTCTCTTTGATTTGCTCGGCTCGCTTCCGTATCCGCTGCAAGGTATTTTCGAACTTCTCCCGAACACTGGGCCAGTTCTTTTGTGAGATGCCTAAACTGTCGTATTAGCAAGGTTCAACGTCGACTTTGGGCATAAACGCACCAAACTTGTTTCGGTTCAAGAAGTGTATTGTCGCTGTCCAAGACATTATGATCTCGACAAAGATATCCATCAATTCATCGGCGATTCCGGGATTGTTCGCAAAGGTCTTTCCATGAATTGCAAAGACGTCAAGGTCATGTCCAAGATCTTCCACCATGGAGATCGTGTCAGGAAGAAAGGCATCAGTCTCGCTTGCAGCCTGCATCACCAGTTAGACTCGGTTCAACGGTGTGGGAGAGTTCAGGAGAGGGCTCTCAAACACGAAGGAGGAGGAACAAAAGACCCCATACGATAGCTGTTTCCACAGCACTCGAGGACAAGCATGCTGTGAGAAGAGTGGCAAAGCTCATCAATGGGCCCAGAAGAGGTGCTACTCTCTGTAGCAGGCTCGGGCCGCTTTGTTGTCGAATCGATTTCTCGATATCGGTGAGGTTTTGTTTGAACGCCTCGAAGGATGTGATCTGGCTGAAGTACGCGCGCTCAGCCTGACTCAGGTTCTTCTCACATAGCTTCATGGCCTCGTTCCATTTCAAATTGCAATAATCATCTCTGCATATCTCTTGATTAGGTGATAAACAGCCGAAACGGTGACACAGATACAAACGCAGAATGTACACTGGCCGGGTCGGCCTGGTTGGGGCGAGTGTCAGCCATAGTGGCTGCTGAACAGAACTCTGACTCTCAATGACAAGGGGCCGTTTGGTTATCCGTGTCGAAAGACGAAAACGGACGGCCGTCGAGGAATACGTCGGGCTGCCGAGTGCAAGGACGAACAAACCCCCGCCATAAACCGATTAAATGGAGACTCTGATGAGCATGTTTCCGAAGCACTGGGCACCGTTGCTTTTCGAAGATTGTCCCGTGTGTGGGCTAAGATTCCCGTATCCATTTTCGGCTGCAGCGGGCCGATGCGGAGGGTGGGTTGGATTGGATGTCTTGGTTAGGATTACGTACTTGTATCGTGCGTGCAGATTCTGCTATGACATGGCGTGGTAGCCTATTACTACATGTACCACATCCAGGGCGTGAAAGTGCTGTGCCCAGATCAAGTTCTGTGCCATACGAGGAGTGTAGCCACAGCTAATTTGGCGTGAGAGACCCCTAGGAAAGATACAAGACCAGAACCGGATACGTTCACGATCTAGAATTGACCACCGGTAACTCATGAATAAACATCCTCAAAGCTGCGCGATAGGGACCGCCCGTAAGAACCAAGGGATTCAATGTAAGCCGCTCCCCGACAGGCCAACCAAGTTCTGATCTTTTAGCACCAATCTCCTTGCTTACGCGAGGGCTACCAGAGCATATTGACCTCTACTATTAAAGCACTATCTAAGCCTCTATAGAATTTATATGATAATTTATTAATCTTTTATCTATATTTTAGTAAGCCTAAGAAGAATCTAATCATAATTAGTCTAGATCCCAGCTTAGTACGCGATGGCAGTCCCCGCGCAAGCAAGGAGATAAACTATCGCCACGCACGGTGATACAAGCCCTTTCTGTGCTACAGAGTAAATAAATCAGGAGGGCGAGGGCTACTTCTTGCATCAGCTCTTTTGAAGAAGCTGGGCGGGCGTCAAGTAATGCACTCAGGACGTATCGGATCTTCGCCCGCGATTCAGGCTGTTCTATCTACTTCCATGCAGCCAAGCCTAAGAGAAAGTCATCAGACCTCCCTCTGGGGCTCTTGGATGACGGAGACCTCCAGCTGTGGAAGAGATGAATAGACAGACGTTGTATGCATGACAAGCCTCCGCCAATCAACCTTGGAAATGACGTCGAGAAGGGAGGACCGGCGAACAATTTTGAGCGGCATATCACACCGAATGCGCCGCCCGCTGTAAGCCGCTTCTGCTTCTGCTTCTGCATGTTTGTTCTATTGTCAACTTGCATTTCTCTGTGATAAGCCTGCTGTAGGCCGAGGTGGCACAACAGCTCTGTAACCCTCACCCCCCACAAACAAGCACCGCTCACTGGGTATAGCAGTCACATTTGTGATTTGAGGCATTTTTGGGAGCCTGGACCGCCCTTGCAACAGAAGTGCCGAGCCTGATTTTCCGTTGAGGTGTGGTTATTACACCACCCTTCCCTTGAGACAAGGGGGCGGAGTGCTTGACCAGTAAAAGATGGTCCGAAAAGCGGAGACGTTGAGCCGCATTTCTCAGGGTCAACAAGCACCCGCTTATGCTGAAAGTCGAGAGCAAAAGCAAAGAAAGGCACGGTTGGTGGGGTGAGTTGGACTGAGTCAACAGAAGTTTGCCTTGCACAATTTCCAAGCGATATTCCATGACATTGAAGTCCATGTTTAGGGCAAATTGACATTCATATGAATATATTGGCTGGAAGAGAGAATTTCCGACATTGAATATACCACTGGAACTCTCCCTTGCCCGTAGAATGTACTATCCGGTTTCCACTGTCATTCTTCAACAGTCCTTGAATCAACCTTGACGTTGGCCCTGGTCAATTCCAATGGTCGAGGGATGGTTTAGCCCCCAAGAGAGGAATCGTCGGCCTGGAAGCGGAGGCGAACAGTCTCAGTAATAGTGTCCTTTCCGACCATGTCCTTCTTGTTAGGTGCCATGAACTTTTTCCAAGGCTGAATCTTGACGACGGGCTCCATCGTGTGGCTTTGGTGAAGAAGAAATCTGTATAACTGGTCAGCATTCTTCCGTTTTTGTAGGGTTATCAACTTGCGCCAAAACTTACAGAAGAGTGTCGTGGTTGTTCAAGTATCAGAGAAATTGGTGTGGGAATGTGTATAGCTGCTGTGGAAAGAGCAATGAAGCTGTGGATGTTGGCTTCTTTTATAAACTAGAATGGCGAAGAGGTGGCCATATAATAATCAACGGGGCTGGCCCCAGACATCCAAAGACTGGACCAAGTGACAGTGTATGGACGGCACCATTTGCCATAGGAGCCCAGGACAACCTGAACCTTACCATCATCAAGGCCGATCCTTTCCGTGGCAATTGGCATCATCTCATCTGTCACATGGTGAGGATATGCATAGTCGACAGTTCATCGATGCATATTGCGAGAAGGCGGCTGTACCGCGTCTGCGCGTCAAGACTTGCCCGGTCTTTGGACCCCATGTGCTTCTGTGTCCAGCTGGACGGTCTATTGGACGCCCTAGAACTTGTTGTATGGCTTCTGCATCCAGTGATTGTTCAATCAGCCAATAAGGCTCACAACCTTGGAGTCTCTGTGAGGCTTGCATCCTGCACAAGTCCTGGTCAGGATATTTACGTAAAGAGCCCAGACATTTGATAAGGGCCACCAATTTTATTGGATATTCTTTCCTGGGCCCGGCAGTTGCTTTTCATCCTTCCGTTAACCCGACTTCCCGCAGCTGCCTGAGTGTCGTGAACCCAGATGCGGCTCTGCTCTTCCGGGGCTGTAGTCCAGCAGCGATTTACCAGGTTGCGGAAGCCCCCCAGCCCGAGTGAATTTTGCACCACTCTCCATCTCATTCTGCCTTTGCTATAACGGTCGAACATCTTGTATGAAATGGCTTCCACGTTGGCAACCCTTGCTCAGCATGGTGCACAATCTACTTGCGCCTTTCACTTTCTCAAAAGATCAGAGCTGTACGATGAAGAGAAGCCGTACTATTTTTCAGGCGCCTTGGATGACGATCAGGAAGCGCATCGGACTAACCTCGACTACGACATTCACGATGACATCAAGATTCGTGACCTACGGGGACAGGAGAGTTCAATTACCCTCCAGAAACACGGCTTCGAGCTCCTCAGACACAAGCCTGCGGTCAGTCTAGCTGACCCTTCCGATGACGAAATGAAGAAATATCTCGAGGATCTGGCAGCGACAGTCAAGGACCATCTTGGCGCAGAAGTCGTTCTTGCGTACAGTTTCCGAGTAAGCATAGAGAAGGGAGACACTGCAGAGTATCTCCTGGGGGCTAATTTAGGCCGAAACTTTAGTTCCGACGCCAAAAATCATCGCAAGACGACGTCAAGGCCGAAACCCCGGTGGGGACATACTCGAACCAGGACAAGCCAGTCTTGGTACCCCACACCGATCAGACAAGAGAAGGAGGGCTCCGCCGTGCCAGGAGACACTTGACAGACAAGGAGGCTGCCAAGTACCTCGACGGCAGCTGGAGAATTAGGATCTTGAACTGCTGGAGGCCAGTCAGCGAAACTGCAGACGAGCGCCCACTGGCAATGTGTGACTTTTCTTCCGTAGACGAGAAGGATCTTCGGTCTGCGGACAGAGCGTCGCGAGAGTATGTTGGAGAGATCTACTATGCTCACTATAACCCCAAGCAGGAGTGGTATTGGATCAGTGGCCAGTCCCCAGAGGAAGTTCTGCTATTCAAGAACTTCGATTCGAATCCCGGAAGCGAGGTCCCTTGTAAGTTGAAGTTGCCCCGTTCTAGAGAGCTCTATCAGAAACCTAATTTCTGTGGTTGCAGTCATGGTTCATTCCGCTTTTGTTAACAGGAGCTGTGCCGAGCAGACTCAACGCCGAGAAAGTCTGGAGACAGCTTTGATCGTCATTTCTAGAGCTTGAAGGAGTGGCTATATTGCCATTGCGAGCTAGTTGATACTTGTCTGTTCCACCTCTCAGTGTAGTCTTTAGGTTCAATTTCAGTCCGAAACCTCATTTCCTCCATCACTACCAGCACTATCGCCTCAGGCGTTAATGGGACTCTTTTGAGCCAAGTATGTCGTCGGAGGCTTTCTCTCTGGGAAGCTTGCCTCGAAAGCGCTCATCAGGGTCACCAGTGTGGCTTCACTCTTCGCCATCGCCTCAAGACCAACAGGTCTGCCGTTGTAAGCGATGTAGCTCAGTGGCAGAGCACACACAGGATAGCCTTGACACAATTAGAGAATGTCCAAGAAAGGTAGCATTGCAGGACACGCCATACCTGTTGCGGCAGAATAGATGCTGAACCAACTATCTGCGGGGCCAATGATCACATCAAGGCCGTGTTTCTCCAAGGTGTCAGGGAGGCTCTTCCCGACAGAGGAGATGTGGTCCATGAGTCTTTGCCGTCTGTCGCTTGAATGATCAAATGAAATGGAGCGCTCGATCAACTCCTGACTGGGATATTCTGAAACGTTTTAGTTCCAAAGCTATAGAACACACTAAGAGACATCATACCAGGAGGCAGTACCACATCTGCGTGAGCTTTGTTCCATTCGGCTAGCTCTTTGGCAGATGAGACCTTTGAGCCTGTCATACCTTTCAGGTACTCATTGAAGTCGGGCTCAAAATCGGCGACTGCAACATTAGAATCCCGTTGCTTGCGGCGGTCGGGGCGACTTACCCATCAGCTCCACCAGCGAGTTCTGCCCATCGAGAGCAAAGTCCTGAGTCGGTCGGAGGTCCACATACTCGTGGTATGATTGAGCCAAGGACTTTATGCGCTCGAATCCATCGAGAGTCGCTTGATGCTATGTTGTCATGAATTAGGAAACTTGATGTGTGGTGTGATGGACTTACAATCTGTTCAATGGCCTCAGGCACTGGTGTCTGAAGGCTGCTGTCATACCTGAACTTGACTGGGTCCAGGGTGCCGATGTTAAGTTCTTTCCAGCCGTCGGCCCCTTTCATGGCGGCCGCAAACCCACCAGCTGGGATGTTTGGGTGGTCAGGGCCAACAATGACGGTCAATAAATCCGCAGTGTCCTTGACGGATCGGCACATGGGTCCAGGAACATCGAGATAGCAACTGACAGGCATGATCCCAGCGTTTGGAGCCGTGCCCAAAGTCGGCTTGATGGCGTACAAAGACTGTCGAGTGGAGGGAGACATGAGAGATCCCTCTGTTTCCGTCCCAATTGCCATGGGAGCGAATCCAGCAGCCACCGATATTCCGGATCCTGATGAAGAACCGCCAGGGCTCTAAACAGCACCGATGTTAGTCTTTAAGCATTGTGAAAAGATATGCGTGGAATGTGGGCTTACGCTGTGGCCACCCAGTCCATCTGACTTGTCGACGCCGCCCTCGATGTAAGGGTTCTGCGATTGCCCGTGCAAAGCAGCCCACCCACACCGGATGCCAGTGCCCCTATCGTCAAATGTTAGATTTCTTCAGCAGCGTCAAACCAACCTAGGCGACGTACTTGAACCACATCATTTCCTGTTTTTGTAGTCAGTCACTATCACGGTATGGGAGGAGGTGGCTCACGGAAAGGGTGGTCTTGCCCAAAATGATAGCGCCAGCCGCGTGAAGCTATAAGCATCTGAGCAAAGTAGAAGTGGTGAAATAGTCATGTGCTACAAACCCTGTCCACAATTGGGGCATTTTTGATGGCTGTTGATCCCACGAGGGCCAGATTACCTCCCGCATTATCCATCTTCATGCTTGCCTCGGTAGACACATTGTCCTGCTGTTGTTAGGTTCCAATCCTTGACCGGCTAGAAGAGCTTGCGCACCTTCAACAAGACCGGAATGCCGTGCAGCGGACCGAGAAGAGTTCCAGCTGATCGCTTAGCATCAAGATCCTTTGCTCTGTCAAGGGCACCAGGAAAAAGTCGATAGACGCCTTTGAGGTACGCATTGTAGGTGAGGATCTGGCGATAGTATTCGTTTAGTATCTGCACGCTGGTAATCTCGCGGGCAGCAAGCATTTCCTGAAGGCGCGAGGCGGTCGTGGTGGCTACGTCGAACAGGGGGAGCTGCTCATGGTTGGTGACAGTTGGGACCCATCCCGCGAGATGGGCCTTGCCAAAAGTGCCGACTCCGGATTCGACCGACATTGCTTCGGGGCCGTAGTTGAATCGGGGAATCCGAGTCAGAGAGGAGAGAGATCTTGCGCCACGCAGCATGGGTCGGATTTGGGTGGTTGGAGATGTTGGCGTTTAAGAGGTTGATATACACATGGGGTGATGATGAATTGACGAGAACAAGGTGACACGGACAATGATGCGCATGTAGCGACACTGTTTCTCAAAGAAGAGAGCACGTAGAGAGTCTGCCTGCCTGTCAGCCCAACGTAACTGCCCTGCAGAACCCCGCATGTGAGGAGAGCGATAAGGAAGCGTAGCACTTGCTGTTGTGCGACTCACCTCACGCCCAACACCTGATAAATCGCGGCGCAATTACGTGGCAACCCAGCTTTCGCGCTGAAACATGGCATGTGCACCACTGTCGAGCAGTGCTGAGTCTTCCCCACCTGCCCACCCATGGATGGGCTGTGGGCGGTCACGTTGATGTTAGCCAGAGCCTGCAGAAAGCCCAAACGAGCAAGTCGGACAAGGTATTCCGGCTCCCTATTCTCAGCCGTAAGTATGTACTGCACTGTCCAGCGGAAGGTGACGGGTTGACGCCACACCGTCCACCCGGGTGAATACCAGGCGCATATCCGGTGAAGCAGGCTGGCTTGGCATTTGCCCGACAATTTCAAGGCTGGGCTGCTATGTAGGACCACCCCCCGTCTCACAGCAGACAACCTGCAGGCAATTGAAATTGGCCTCCTCAGTCTGCTTGTGCGGAACCAAAGAGTTCTCGCTGAGGGAGAGAATCAGCGAAAGCTGAATGAGGCTCTGCGTCGCCCACGCTCCCCTTCCCCCATCTCCCCGCCCCCCCGAACGATTCCTGGTGCTGAATTCTGTTAAGGCCACCTACCCCCTGTCACCCAGTTACTTAAAACTTAAAGGGCTCTCTACCTTGTAGTCGTTCCATTGCGACCGTCAAAACTCTACACGAGTGAAAGCAGGCCCCATCCAACAATGCCATGGTGGAGAAGTCCGGCAGTTGAAGACCATGAAAGCGTTATGCTGCCCCGGTATGGGCTGGCTAGCAGCCCAGCCACTCACGAATCATCGCCTGGCAAGTCATCCCCTTGGATTAATGTGTGTGTGATTATCACGCAACGCAGTCTAACCCGAATACGTATGTAGCAGTCACGGAAGAGTCTACCGCTAGCAGCAATGCGACGCAGGCACGGCGTCAATTCCTTATGGCAACCATGGGGACCACACTCGCGGCTAACGAGCCACTATCCGACTCCCAGGATTCGTGGCTGTGCTACGTCCAACAACAGATCTTGAGCTACCCCGCAAGAGAACTTCATGACCTTCTGCAGTGGGATGAACAACCGGGGCTACCGGGTGCCCCAGCTGAGCCGAATGGTTTGCTCGTTACTAAAGTGTTTTCAATGCTCGCCTCCCTTGCCGGTTTCATCAAGGAAGATCAGCATTTCAGCATTGATGGTGCTCTTCGTCTCCTCTCTAGCCAACACCTCATCCCTGGGGTGCTGCAACAACCGTTGAAGAATCGAGCGAGAGCCCTCGTCTTCTATTTAATGGCCATCATAACCATGATGTACTCGACTGAACGAGATGGTTCGGGCAGGAGACTTTCCGATGAGCTTCGTATCGACAAAGACCAATGCGTCTCCATAAAATACAATCAGCCACCAGAGATTGCTGAGCTTTCATTTTGCGTCATGCTGCAGAGATTCGGGCCACTGTTGCCGGTCAAAGATGATACGGTAATGCAGAGTGTCGCTGATCCCGTCTTTTCAGCCGATTCACTCTACGTTTCATTACTGAACGCAAGCACTCTTACCCAGGTCGGCGAGATTAGAATCGAGTGGATCAACAACATCAGCTCCCATCTTCAATTCGATTCCGAGAAGAGAACGCTTAAAATCTTCTGTCTTCCATCCTTTGCCGAGGTAAATTCAGACACATCAGCTGCGGTCTTCAAGTACGACAGGCTTGCCATCCCCCCAAGATGCGACTGACTATAGTCTCTGAAACTGACCGTTCCGACCAATAGACTACTCCAAGACTATTACGATGAATACAGTCGCCCCAAGGACTTTACTTCAAAAGCTTTTATGAAGGAAATCCGGCAATCATACCACCTAATTTTCTCCGACGAGTCATTGTCTAGGTCATTGTACGCCCGCAAGGAGCGCAAGCGGTTAGAGAAACTTGGTTATCCGGATAAATACCGCGATCGACTATGCGGGACCTCTTCGCGAATTACCCACGGGAGGAACTCCTACAGCAAGACGGCAGATTTCCCCATCTTGGCTGCCCGTCTCTCCCGAGTGCAGGATTATATCCTCCGCCAGAATCCAAAATCGCTTCGAATGATCTGGAGAGATAAGAGAAACCCATATCAATGGTACACATTCTGGGCGGTTATATACATTGGAGGCTTCAGTATTCTCCTCTCTCTTGTGCAGGTAGCTCTCGGTGCGATGCAGGTATACTACGCGTCTCACCAAGCCTATTGAGTCCAATCAAAAATAGAGGAGTCCTCACGGCTTGATAAATTTCCTTTCACTTGAGCGCAGGCAGGCTGGTACCTTTCAAGAAGCATTACGTACAATAAAAGTTCAGCACAGTGTCCAACGTCCCGCTAAGCCCCGGGCTAATCCAGCTTCCATGTTCTGGATCTGTTAATCATAAGAGGATTCCACTCCGCCCCCAAGACTCATGCCCTCCAGGCTGCTCTAAAGAGCGCTCATGCCGCCCTCGTGACGGCAGGCTTGGAAATCGGCCGTATAAACCAATCCTGAGCCCTGACAGACCGACCTATACCGACCAACGCCCAAACCGATCAAGGCTGGTCCTCCTTATCCCTATCTACTGTGATTCTGCCAACCACTTGAAGAACTTGCCTCCAATTGTCACCTTCGAGAAGACCAAGAGGAAGAGTCGGCTGACATATGCCAGCTTTACTCCAGGAACGAAGGCATTGAGCCATGGCCACAACATGCCGTCGTAGGCGAGATCTGAGCGGCGTTACCATTCTCCCGCAACTACTGAAACCTCTCTCCGTTTCTGCTGAAGACGAGGGGATAGTAAGAAAGTCAACGGCCATATAAGACAGCTGCCGAAAGCACACAATGCCGACGTTCCTCCACTAAGTAACCTGATCTGCTTTGTATGCCATGTCCTCTACCGCTGGCTCAGGTAGATACTGGTTTAGCTCGTCCTACTCAGGGCGACTCGATTGACTGACTTGGTCGTTTGCTTTATCACCCTTCGGAGTTAGGACAAGTCAATGACCGACTAAAGGCCAATCGAAGCTCAATGTAGTTCAAACAACCATTGCTCCCGATTGCTGAAGCGGCATTGCAAGCTGCCTCGCGAGCCATGCACTCGTAACTCTTTTCCCATACTCCTCTTAAGCTCTTCTCATACGTCTTCTTCCATTCTGAAGTTGGCGAGACGGTATTTGGTTCCAAAGCCGCTCTAGAGCTCGCTATCCCTTGCAAGGGCGGAACACGACCGCTGCTACGGGCCAAGGCCAGTTTGTCGTAATAGCCGTTTAACTTGTTCCACGCGAGTTTGATATAAATCTTTAACAGTCGCCCGATTTTCTGATTCATATCATCGAGCAATTAAATTTATTCCATCATTTTATCATCATTCTCTTGTCCTAAGTCGGTAGATAGCCGACTCTCCGATATCCTTTATGTTAGGTACTAATATGATAGGCTGACTTGCATAATAGACGAAATAATTTCTTAACGCAAATAGCCTCGCCCCGTCCCGTGGATTCCGCGCGTGTCGGCAGTCGTAAATTACGACGTTTGTCTCAAAGCTCCGTTTTTTCGCCTTCTACGAGAGGCCATATTCCGGGCATGGACCACAACTGCCGACTCCACAGCGGGTAACATTGGCTCTCTTCAGAAATGATTGACATAGGCAGGTCCACAAGAGAAGCATAGAATATTGATATGCCAAATAGTCGTCCAGGTATTCGTTGAGCTTGGGCATTGATCCACTCGTTCTCGGGCTTGAGGAGCATCCCGGAGGCATTGAGAACGTCCTAAGCGCATAATGATTAAGTATAAATAGTTGAAAGTCCGAGTTCGATCTATAGAACAGCATTCTAAAACCCACCGTCCGCTTCAGAGTCCCTCAAGATGCATTCTATGCTGTGGGCTGAGATCTCGCCCAGGCTCGATGCCATAGGGAAACCCGTTCCGCTCCTCGTCACCATTGCAGTTATTCTCTTTGTTTATCATGCCTTTCAACCTTCTCGATCCAATATTCCAATCCTAAATGGTAGGAAGGGACTGGAATTTACAAATCAGAGACCTAAGAAAGAATACGTCTCCCAAGCAACCAAGCTTCTGGGCGATTGGTTCAACTCAAACCCAAACAAGCCAGTTCGACTCATCTCGGATGTCGAGGAGATCACTGTGCTCCCACCAAGCCTGGCCCAGGAGATTAGAAGTGACAAACGACTAAGCTTTAGTCAGTGGACCTTCAAGGTATGTTGGGTTGCCATACTACTTCACGCTCGAGAGTTGACACAGCAATAGTCATTCCATGGTAACTTGCCAGGATTTGATGGTTTTGCCGCCGGCACAGGAGGTACAAACTTGGTACAGACTGTTGTTACCAAAGATCTCACCAAGTTTCTGAGTACGGTCTCCTTCACCTCGGGACGTTCGTCGCTAACTGAAAGTCTGTAGGCAAGGTCACCGAGCCTTTGGCTGAAGAGACTACCTTGTCGTTGCAAGAACTTTTCACAGATGACACTGGTGAGTCGGCTCCAAGTTTATATGAGCTACGCTAAACTCGCATAGAATGGCACGATATTCCAATGAGGGACAAGGTTCTACGATTGGTCGCCCGCATCTCGTCCCGCGTCTTCCTCGGTCCAGAGCTTTGTCGCAATGAGAACTGGCTTCGAATCACTCGCGATTATACAGTTACTGGGTTCTTTGCCGGTGAAGATCTCCGCATGTGGCCAGAGTTTGTTCGTCCCCTCGTACACTGGTTCCTGCCCGGTTGCCGCAAGCTCAGAGCAGACGTCAAAGAAGCCCGTTCAATGATCAACTCTGTGGTTAAGGAGCGAAGGAAGCGAAACCAAGAGCTTACTGCCGCTGGACAAGACATCCCAGACTACAACGATGCCATCGCTTGGTTTGACAAAGCCGCCAAGGGCGCAACCTATGACCGAGCAGCCATGCAGCTTAGTCTGTCTCTTGCCGCGATTCATACAACAACCGATCTCCTCACTCAAGTCCTTACTCGCATCTCGCAAAACCCGGAAATCCTCAAGCCTCTACGAAAGGAAATGATCTCGGTGCTTCGAGAGGAGGGCTGGAGCAAGACATCTTTGTACAAGATGAAGTTGCTTGACAGCGTCATCAAGGAGAGCCAACGCATGAAGCCTACAGAGATCGGTAAGTCCAGTGTCCCTCAATTGAAGACACATCGCTAACAATTTTTGAACCAGTCTCCATGATGCGCCTTGCCCTTGATGATGTCAAGCTATCTGACGGCACGGTCATTCCCAAGAACACCGGTGTGGCAGTATCATCCCACAGGATGTGGGATCCCAGCCTTCATCCCAACCCAGACCAATGGGACGGTACCCGATTCTACAAAATGCGCGACGACCCCGCGAAACAGAACTCTTCCCAGCTTGTCTCGACAAGCCCAGACTACCTTGCGTTTGGCCACGGTCAGAATGCCTGCCCGGGTCGGTTCTTTGCATCAAACGAGGTCAAGATCACCCTGATCCAGATCATTCTCAAGTACGACTTTGAACTGAAGGAGGGGGCATCACCCCAGATCTATAAGCATGGCTTTACCCTGACCGGTGATCCATTCTTGGAGTTAAGGATTAGACGGCGTACGGAGGAGGTTCCAGTCTAGGTAGCATACATAACGTATGGAATATGTATTTTCCCTTGGAAACCCTCTTATTGGAATCATGCGCTATCTTTTGGAGTAAGATCAGCTATGTGGTCCCCCCGGAAAACTCTCCATTGTCGATATAGTATCGGTTGCTGATGGGCGTATGTACCGCAGGCGGTTGGCTTCTATGCTTCAGCTTGGCCACCAGCTGTAGTCCTCGTCGCAGAGTATGTCGGTATAGGGCCTGGTGGGCTGCCGTCGTCGATTCGGAGCACATACCCTCTAAAGTCTTCCCCCAGCCCAGCCTCTAACTCTTCATCTGCTCTCACCATTGCCCACATCTGCCCATTGCAAGATGGCGGCTATGGGGCATACGATTTTGTCCAGCTAAAAGGGAGTCAATCAAATATTGTAGTAGACAAGGGCGAGTGTGACGGTGTGAAAGATGAGCATAACATGTGACGAGAATTGTTAAAGACGAGCCTAAAGTTCTAAGATATTGGCTAGTTTTTTACTAATTATATGATATATTTGTCTCATTTTTATGCTTATTATGACCACATTCTTAGGTAGATATTCGGCGTGCTTCTTCGTAAAACCAGTTCCAGTCCAGCCTCTTGCGTTCCTTAAATGTCTTCTTGCAAAACCGGCAAGTATTCTGCTTGTACTTGCCAGCTGGGACTCGAAGTGTCTTGTAGTCCTCGAGTAAAAATGAGAAAGATGCGTAATCCTCGTCGTCCCTCTCCTCCTGTAAAACAGCCTCTTCCTCCACGGCCTGCTTCTCGAGAAGCTCCTAAACATCGTCGAGTGAAGTAGTAGATGAGGCTATATTAATATACTTAGCACTTCTTCGATCCACGACGCAAGTTAAGATATGAAGAAAATCCCACTCACCGAGAAGGGAGGTGGTACCAGCATGGTTGGACACAGGTCTCTCCTCGAAAAACTGCCACAAGGGCACTTCCTCTGCCTCTGTCCCAGGCATGGGGAAGATGCTCACGGACTTCTCCTCGCCGCGGCTATTAATGGCAGTGGTACCGGGGAGCTTGTTAGACATGGTGATGGGATTGAGGTTGAAGAGAATGTGATGATGTTGTTTCTGGTGAGCTCGTTCTTGCCACGGATGGAGATGAAAGAGTAACGAAGCCCTTCCATCCAGCACGCCCATTTTGTCGCGTCACGGTGGTGACATTGGAGGTGTTTTGGCAAAGGGGTGGGGAGGATGAGATGACAGATGATCGTTCCGGTTGTCGAGCTCACTGTAATCGGGGACAAAGTCGCGGGAACTACATCAACCGTGCGGAGCCGAGAGTGCCACGGCGTAGACTGGGTCCGAAGATGGCCAGAAACGTTGGGAATCCTCCTCGTCTCATTATTATGAGCTGCTCGAGTGTCTCTTGGACATACATCGTTGAGGGTTGGGGCGGCGACGTCTCCATCATTATTTAGCGCTCGCACTGGCAACAAGAAGACGGAAGAAAGTAACTTACGGGGTTACCTGGGGGGAAGAGCCGTCGGCGCACCTGGGCGAGTGCAAAAGAAGGCCGCGATTCGGCTTGCATCGTCGACGAAGGGAACCGGTGGAAAGAAACGTCGAAGCTTCGGCATAATTTTTTAGCCTGAAGAGAGGCCTGTGATAATTGGCAGAGTCGTGGTGGTCGAGAGCCATTACCCCAGCGAAGGCAAAACCATCCGGTTCAAGGCAAACATTGGGAAAAGGGTGGGAAAAGGGTCGCTCACTCATGACCAACGGCGCCGATATCGGTCACGCAGGGTAGGTGGTTCGACATGATCAAAGAGACAAAATACGTTGCTTAGGCAGAATGCAAGAAGCTGAAGGAGTCCGTGAGAACAGATGTCGTAGTCCACGGGAGAGAGGATGTGAGAATGGCCTTGCCGGAAGTCCGTCCGTTGGGCAAGAACGACCCCCACTGTGGCGCATGGATCTTGGACGCCACTGTGGCGGCGTGGCGTACCAGAGAGCAGAACATGGCGCCTTATCGATAAACCCAAATCCTTAGTCAGCAGTCTTCCACCTCAATTTGACTTGCTCCTCGGAGTCTGCGATCATGTCGTTGAAGAGCAGGGAGAAACTAGAAGCACTTCCATACTGTTGACTCGTTCTCATCTTAGAAGGCGCGGCGGGTATCATCATCTTCTTGCAAAGTGTTGGCGCGGGTTGCCATCTCGACTTGCTTCAAATGTACTATCTGGACTGAAAAACTACCAGGCTGACGAACTTCAGAAGCCTTCCACCGCAACTTGCAAACATAACGCGGAGAACCTAAGAGAGAGGAAATATACTCTCGACACAAATTAGAGCGTTGCATTTCTTCAAATGCCTCACGATCGCGGCGTCATGTCATGCATTAACAGATGTTCAGCAAGCCGCGGATGGTAGTTTGGATGCTGTAGGGTAGGCACCATTTTCGCGAAGCCGTTTGCTCCCGACTTGACATTGACGCTATGCTGATCTTGATCAGTGATGTCAAAACAGGGACGCGACTCGAGCTAGTGAGATCTATCTAGATGGAATCTCGGACGCAACGTGTGATGTCTCGCGGACCATCATCTCAATCCAGATCACTCGGCCGGTAGCTCGTATCGGAGGTTTAAGTGAATTAATGGCCTGAACAGGCAAATGCTCTTGTGACTTTGATGCTCTAACGGCCTTGGCCTCTTGTCGCCAAGATAATTCCCCCTTTGGGATGGCGATCACCCGCTCTGCCAAGGAAGAAATCAACTACATGAATTTTCGTTTCGGCAGTTGTATACGAAATCTTGACATTAACGCGCTCTTCTTCAAACTGACTCTGCTGTGATGAAGAGCATCAGAGTCGGAGAGTCCGATCAAACTCTTTACCTTGCGCGCCAATGACGACACACACAGAGACCCACAAAACACGTTCTAATTGGTGTTTCACCTGAATTCACCTGGCCACCTTGATCTCTCCGTCCCTGATCAAATCACCATCTTGAAGAATCTTCTTACCGGCCCCACGCCGTCATAAAGAACTCTGTCAAAGAACTTTTTAGAACAACTTTATTGACTTGTGGCGAGACCCTCACTTTCATCACCTCTGCCAAGTCCAAAACCTGGCAACTGTCGGTCCATGTCCGAACCACAAAATTGTCCGACCCTCAGTCCATCCTAGAGAACACACAATGACGTTGTCCTACCCCATGGTTGACCCTCATGGCCCGCAACCGCCTGCTACCGTTACGTTCGGGCTTGTTTGCTATGCTTAATGGAAACAACCATGCCACACCGCATTCGTGTATTCGTCCGAGGTTCTCACCCCCATTGCGGAGAAGATCCCCTCCCCCCATTTCACACACACGTTGGGGGTTTTGTTGGTCCCATGGTTTAAGCGCTGCTTTCGCTCCCCGCGGTTTCATTGCATTTGCATGGGCAAAAGTTCTCTGTCAGCCAACTTTTTTTTTTGTGTCTACCTGGGGTCAGAAATCTGCGGAGCTTTCCCCCACGAGTGAGATTACCTGCGCTGTGATCGCCCGACCGTGCGCCTCAAGATCAAGCCATATTCTTCACGTGTGAACCTTGCGAGTGTTGGTTGAGATACTGCAATACCACCCGACCGCGGCATGTTATCAGGGCACATCAAGACACAGAGCAAGGTCTGCGCTGTCAATCTTGACCAACATGATCCGTTTATTAAGCTTGAGTCGAGCCAATGACGCCTTTGCCATCTGCGAACAGAGTGCTACCATGCAGGGTGATGGGGAGGACCCTCATGTTTCACTCCATCCTCCACAGACCAAACTCCAACCTTTGGAGTCGATAACAATAATTCTCGCGCCTTTGCCGCTTGCCATCACTCAAAAACTCTTATCCTCGGACCTCTGCCTGACGTCATTTCCTCAGTAACACCGAGCGAAGCCGTCTAGTCGTCTCCGCTGCGGGGCCGACCATGTGGACCGGGTCCGGGCTTGGCAGATCCCGGAGAGCCACAATCAATAACATTGCTCGGGTGCCGGCACGGAATGACGACACGGGGGGCCACCCTGTAGGGCCAGTCCCGCACTCCGACTGGGGGAACCGCACGACTCAGAACCGGGGGTCCTTTTTTCGCTTCGGCTCAAGGGTTGCTCTGCTTGCGGAGCTCCATACCTCGTCACATCCTTTTCACGTGTGTGTGTAATAACATCTCCGTACGTCGTGCGAAGGATGATCATCCTGAGACGTGGATACAGTTGATTCTTGTGGACCGTCGTGGAGTTCAGGGTTCAGAGTTTTTTCTCTCGTACAGACCTTTTTCGGGTCCCTGCCATGTCCATGTAGCAGATATAAAGTGACAGATGGCCTCGGTCTGTTGATCTGCAAACCATAACCGTAACACATACACGCCTGTTTATATTGCTCCTGGGTGAGCCTTGTTGATTTTGTTACAAGCAGCTGGTTTTGCTTTCGCTCATTTGGCATCGTTCAATATGGCGCCTCCAACATTTGCCGGCCTTTCTGGCAAGAAGCTGTCGCTGGCCATCTCTACTGTGGCCACGACCGGTTTCCTGCTCTTCGGTGTAAGTATTCTATTTCACCTATCCTAATCCCTATCATAATCCTCATCGTATTTCATCGTGATGAATTTTTATGCGGCTGTTGACCAACTTGGTGATGGTACATCACCATGCCCGTCAACACCAACACCCAACAGCCCAAGATCACAACACTTGCTTCATGATCGTAAAACTAACTAAAAAAGTTCGACCAAGGAGTTATGAGTGGTATTATTGATGCCGACCCTTTTCACGATTACTTCCCTGAAACCAAGAATGAGACCATCCAGGGATTGGTCACCGCCATCTACGAGATTGGTTGCTTGATGGGAGCCATGTTTATTCTCTGGGTCGGTGATCTCCTCGGTCGACGACGCGCTATGATCATGGGCGGTGTTATCATGATCCTCGGTGTCATCATTCAGGTCTCTGCTATCAAGGGTCGCTCCCAGCTTGCTCAGCTCATCGTCGGTCGTGTCGTCACTGGAGTCGGCAACGGCATCAACACCTCGACTATCCCTACCTACCAGGCTGAGTGCAGTAAGACTAGCAACCGTGGTCTTCTCATCTGCATTGAGGGTGGTGTCATTGCCTTCGGTACTCTCATCGCCTACTGGGTGGACTATGGTGCTTCTTACGGTCCTCAGGACCTCACCTGGCGATTCCCCATTGCCTTCCAGTGCATCTTTGGCTTTGTTCTCTGCATTGCCATGATCTGGCTTCCTGAGAGTCCTCGATGGCTTCTTACCCACGACAGACATGAGGACGCTGAGCGTGTCATTGCCGCTATCCGTGGTTACGAGATCGACAGCGACGACACCCGCAAGGAGCGCGACTCTGTCCTCGACTCTATCCGCGCCTCTGGCTTCGCTGGCCAGAAGTCCACTCCCATCAAGGCTCTTTTCACTGGTGGAAAGACTCAGCACTTCCGACGTATGATGCTTGGCTCTGGTTCTCAGTTCATGCAGCAGGTTGGTGGCTGCAACGCCGTTATCTACTACTTCCCCATTCTCTGCACCAAGATTTTTGGCGACAAGAACCTTGCCATGCTTCTCGGTGGTGTCAACATGATCGTCTACAGCATTTTCGCTACCTCGTCTTGGTTCATCATTGAGCGCGTCGGTCGCCGAAAGCTTCTCCTTTACGGAACTGCTGGTCAGATGTTTTCCATGATCCTCACCTTTGCCTGTCTTATCCCCGGTGGCAAGCACCCTGAGGATGTCGCTTCGTCCAAGGGAGCTCTTGTTGGTCTCTTCACCTACATTGCCTCTTTCGGAGCTACCTGGCTGCCTCTCCCCTGGCTCTACCCCGCTGAGGTCAACCCCCTCAAGACTCGTGGCAAGGCCAACGCCGTCTCCACTTGCACTAACTGGCTGTTCAACTTCCTCATTGTGTAAGTCTTGTTACTCGCGAAAATAGACGACATGAACTAACACTTTCTAGCATGGTTGTTCCTGACATGATCAAGAGCCTTAGCTGGGGTACTTACCTCTTCTTCGGTGTTGCCAACGCCTGCTTCTTCCCCATCCTCTACTTCTTCTACCCCGAGGTAAGCTTCCAGCGCCTATCTGTAAGAACATCATCTAACATTTACAGACTGCCAACCGCTCTCTCGAGGAAATCGACATCATCTTCGCCAAGGGTTACGTCGAGAAGATCTCCTACGTCAAGGCCGCCAAGGAGCTCCCCTTCCTTACTCAGGCCGAGGTCGAGCAGGAGGCTATCCGACTCGGACTTGTCCAGTCCCCAAGCCGTGGAGCTATGCCCGAGAAGCCTGACTCGGAGGATGTCCGCAACGACTCTGGCTTCAACTCTGACAACTCTGACAAGTCGTAAACTGTGGGACGACAGGAACCACAACATCACAGAGAATCACAAGAACCCTAGAATCACATATCAATGTGATAGGAGGATGAACTGGAGTGGAATTGTGTTTTGAAACATTTTGGATACCCATAGACAGACCTGGCTGTTAGAATAGACCAGTGATACTGTCTGTGCTCATAGAGCATTGACGAAATTATAGATCTCTCATTGAGAATCATCTTGTCTCGAATGTGGGGAACCCTCCCATGAACCGATTACTTGTCTCTCTGCACCATATTGCGACTATCACCCTTGCGCGCTCGTACCGCGGCGTTTGATAATTCCCAGACAGTTCTTATCACCCACCTATGAAAAGTACACCTTGAGGGTCCATGGTTACATAAAACGTGGGTCCTATTATCTTTCATGACACGGGGTTCCTGTCGATCATCCTTGTTCTGTTAGGCAACCGTATATTTAAATTGGAGAACCAACAACTGCGGAGCCGCTCCTCCGACATGACTTCTAGTTTATGAACTGTGTGGACCCAGCACACACACGTTCATCTCGTTGACATATCACAGGCCAAGAGGTTGTCTCAGTTGTCCATCTTTTCACAACCAACATGTCAGCAAGCCCACTGTTTAGTGGGTTGTCGGCTCGAGATATAGGCTTTGATGGAGCGCCTTTAGTCAGGCGTTCTCCCCTTTCCTGCCTCTCCAAGTAATGGGAAGCGCGTTTTGCTGATCTATCTCTGACTCGGCTATCAATAACTCTGGGGCTCGTTATTTCACTCCACCAACCCACTTCAACTGGGACCTGACGTCATGTTATCAATTTGTTGATACCCGGCACTTCGCTTCCTGAACAAGAGGACCTCGGCTGCAATATTATCTCTTCACCGTTGATAAAGTATGCAGTGGCACCTCACAAATCCCTCAACGCCAATATGGTAGGACCAGGGTCTGTCTTTAGGCAGGTCGAGGCTATCACCGCTGAACATATCCGCAGAAAAACCTAGTCACGCTGATTAGATAGTCGCTGGGAACCGGTCACCTGACTGTGATTGCCCTTCAACTCTGGTTGAGGTTGGCCACTGCTCAGGTAAGCGAAGGTTAAAATAACCTCATGTCCGCGACTACGTACCAACACCAGAGGTTTCATTAAGGTTAACTCGCGGGACCACATTCTTAGCCCTGGAACCTCAACAGCGGACCCTCACGAGAAAGTCCACAAATCCCCGCAACGAGCTTTATTTTCCCATGGGGTTTAAGAAGAACACGTTTAGCGAGAGATATGCAGTAGTGCTGAGTAGCAAGAGACGGCACTTGGGACAAACTAGTCATAAAAGGGAACTTTCCGGATTTCAAGAGGCGGCCATCTTTTGACAACGCGAGAATTCTAGAGTGAACGAGAGTGCCGCCTTCAAGAGTCCATATCTGATGGAGCGTTTTGCATCCATAAAAGCGAGAAAACGAAACCCATCAAAGCAGATTGGCCAACTGTATGCTTGGCCCAAGGGACCCCGTGAAGTTCCCGCCACTACTGTAGCCTTCGTGAAGTATGGGATTCTCTACTATGATGCTAATCGAGGGAGAGGTGTCTTATGATTCTGGACCGAAAGTAATTTCTGGGTGAAAAGACTAAGCTCGTAGTAAATTGCTGTAGCATATCCTGAAGGATCATAGTTGGGCATTCTAGAATCGTAGAGTGCACGTTTGAGACGGCCTCTTACGACTTGTAAGCTCGGATTAGGCCTTGAGCTCTCATGTTCAAGTCAGTGATCTTCTTTCTGCCCTTGGGAACATTAGTTGGTGATAGTTCGAGAGCAGCCAGGGTCGGTGATGAACAAATGTGCTCGAGCCAGGGGCCTTGGGATTTTGATCAAATGTCTTGCATTAAAAATCATTGGTTTTGATGCTCTCTCGATGGTCAGTAGCCAGACGCGTAGCATTTGTGAGCAAGTGAACGTCGAGGCGGTTGTCGGCTGTCGCCACCCTCATCACGAACAAGGATCCCTCCAGGTTGGCCCTTGGATTATCCATGTCAGTGTGTTGTTTGATTGGCCGAGAGGTTCCTTTAGATGAATGAGATCCGCCTTGATGGCCTATAGAAGCTCTGCAGGCAGTTTTGGTTGCTTGTTGCTGCTGTGACCTTGCGAAGTACGTGGGCATTTGGGGCAGACATGCTCAACAATCGATGACTCAGGACAGCACAGATGCAGTTCTCTTAACCGTTTTGGTTTAGGCATCAATACACTTGTTCATAGAAGCAGATGGTCTGGGATGGCAAATTAAGAGAACCTGCATCAATCCACTTTTGCCCTTAACCGCACACATATCGTCCATAAACCCCAGAGAGTGAGTCTCCCAGAGCACAGGCTGCAAACTCAAGCAGAGAAAGATTGGTACATGCCCCGTAACTGATGCCATCCATCAAGATCTCGGCCATGTCCCTGAGTAGGTCCCGCCCCATCTCCGTTGCCTGCCACTCTAAACGTTCCAGCACCCACCGACCAGCTCCACCAGTTCCTTCAAGTCGATGTCAAGTTCGGGGTTGCCCGGTAAATTCGGCCACATAATGACTCCAGTTGTTTGTCCAGGCATGAAGGTATATCTCCCCCTAATCGGGTCCATCGTCATGTCGCTGCTGATACTATCAAGGAACCCATGGGCGCAGTAAACCTCAGTATTACTTGTTTTCGTAACAAGCTCTGCAAGCTGGGCGGGAAGCTCTGGGTGCGTGAACTTGCCCACCCAGAATCCATGGGGTCCCTCGATGCGGGCGCAGAAGTTGGTCTTGACTGTTTTCCCAAAGCTGATGTCCAGGACTGACAGCTTGGGTTCAGTGGAGAAGGGGGCGGGCGAATAAAGGACTGTGGCCCTCTCAACGACGACTAAGTCGGGTACATCTGAGACAGGAAATCGCTGGGTTCGGGTTGATTGCTGGCTGTTTTCGTCATCGTCGCCAAGGTTCTCATCGGGGGATGTGGCTGCTCCAGCTCGTCCAGTGGAGGAGGTGTTCGCGGAAGGGCCAGACTGGGCGGCATGGGTTGATTGAGGTCGGGGAAAATAACTGCCCGTTATGGGGCGTTCATGTCGGTTTCCATATTGATCTTGCTCAAATGGTGCGCGGCGTCGATGGTAGGGCGCAGAGCGGCGTGAGCGTCTTTCCCGAGATCGTTCTGGAGCCATGCCTGGAACTCATGGTTAGGTGAAGACAGTTTTGGGGCAACGAGCAAATCTTACTGCGTGAATGACTGCGATTATTCGCCGATGGCTTGAGGTTGTGGGAATGAAGAGGGGAGAGAGTGTTTGCCCTCGCGGGAGTTGGTAAACAAAGGCGTTTTCGCGTTGCCAGCTGTTGACACGGGCAAGCTGGCGTGACACTGCACGCTAGAGTTATCAGCAAATGAACTCTCGAGAAACTAGAAACATGGAAATCGCAACTTTAGCTCTTACCGCTTGCGCAATAACTCTCCAAAAGGCTTGGAATTTCGTTGCGATCGGTCGTCAGTGTGCATCCGACCACTGAAGGAGGGCCTGGATGCTGTGATGGTGAGATGGTGAAAACCTCATGAGGTCGTAAAAATCCAAATGAAGCCATCCCGGAGTAACCAGCCATGATGTGATTCGTCGAGAGTTGCGACCGGGGAAAAATTTCAAGGAGATCTTAGACATCATCGCAAGGCGTTTCTTCGTGAAAGATGGTCATGTCCAGCCACCAAGGCAACCTAGTCATATCAGCACAGCTTTCAAAACTCGATAGAGAGACAAATACACTCTTGACATCGTTGGGGCCCCTGCAGAGAGTTTCCACCCCGAGTAATAGGGAGTGACGCATGAGGTTGGGTATGGTCGTTGTTGGTGTCTACATTTCTCCTCTTAATCGAAGAGAGGGTTGGCCGTAGGAGCAAGTGGAAAAAGGGAGGCTTAATCACTGACTGCATCTGAGACCAACGCCCTTGCCTAACAAAGTCCAGATGATGTTCTTCTCATACCCATATCCTATCTTTGTTTGACGGGGCCACTTTACAAGTTAGCAACCGAAGGCCTGGTATCTCTGTAACATCCTAGAGAGGTTGATAAGAGGCAGCAAGGCAATCTTGTGTACTATGCTTTTGGTGCAGTTTTGCCGAAGCTGTCGTCCTTGATCGCTGTCTCAAGTCGACCTGGCGAAATGATCGAGACTGCAGGATTTCTCCGAATTACTCCGTGAGCCGAGATACCTAGCGCTAGAGGACCCTGGTCACACCGGTGCAGGTAGAGTCACAAGCGATTGGTGATGCTCACATCTGCATCGACTGGCGTCGGAAGGAGGCAATGACGCGGGAATAGGGACACTATAATTAACTTGTTATTATGAGCTTCCCTAACATCATTCTAATGGTCTTTTAGTAGCCACTTCTTGGCATATCAAGGTCAGAATATCGAAGGACGAAGTTTGCCTCTCCATCGGTCCTCGCGGGAACACAGCCCGAGTTCACTGGTTCGAGTGGAAGTGGAATGTGCATATCCGTGGAAGATAATCTTTGCTCCACAACGCCAAGGATGCTGTCAACATTCGTGCCTCTGTATCAAGCAATGAAAATACTGGTTGCAGGTCGCTGAACAAAGTATTTAAGATATCAGGTGCTCTATGTATTTACCCAGGCCAAAGTCCCCAACTCCAAAAGGATATTAGTTGTTAAAATACCAGTTTTAACGGCAAAACAGAGCCTCAATGGCAAAGAAGAGCCTTAATGCCAAGATGGCACCCTGCTAGTGCCATAGGCATTTCCGACGGATAAGTGAATTTTCCGTCGGAAAACGAGGGAGACCCGGAACAAACCGAAACCAACAACCAATCATCAGAAACTTGCATGAACGGACATCGATCGGACCTGATGACCGAACTGTGGGTTTCAGTGAAGTCTCACTCACGTCAAGACCATACATGACAAGGAGGTTGGGCTTCTACGAGCCTGTAACGAGTCAGCAATTGTCTCCATAAGGAACCCACTGGGAAAAACTCTGGTCTTGGCATCACGTTGAGATAGATGGAAATATCAAGGCCGTTTCGATGCCCCGTTTCTTGATGCACAGTCGGCCGCTCAGCTGGTAACATGGGGGTAAAATTTGCCCACGATGCCGAGCGTAGTCCTGAATGCTGTTGAAGTCCTGCCTCACTTCTGATGATAAGTTATATAGAAAGAAGAATTAAGAGATGTCTTAAGATGACGTAATGCTTTAAATCCCTTTGGCTTATTGTTGTGAAACTTGAATAATATGCTGATAGCTTGCTTGTGGTAAGCATATGCTAAGATGTTCCTCGTTACAGAGATGAAGAGAACAAAGCTGGTTCTCACTTATAATTCTCTTGCCTGAGCGGCCTTTCAAACGTCCACCCGGATGACTCTTGCCCCCCTAACCAGCGTAAATACCCAGATTGGCAATTGTTGGCTCGGCCTTCATTGCTCAATGAGGAATACAAATTATCAATGGCAATAGAGGGCCTTTTGTCGTGCTCGATGGAAGGATTCAAACCAACAGCCGCACTCCACGCCGGACCCAGACCGGTGATAACGACATCTCCACTTTGATGACCTATCGCCTATCAAACGAGCCAGAGAATGTGACGAGAGAGAGAACGCGCCTTGGCAATGCACCCTGACTTTATGGCTGATGCTCGTGATAGATCTATTTGAAAGCTATTTTCTGCCAAGAAGCTGGGCATTTGTTATCTGTGACTGCTGGTGAGTTGATCTCCTTCATGACAACTTTTGTTGTTGGCATCTATCAACAATTATTGTTATGGGCATTGCAGCAACACGACCATACCAGCAAGGATACCCTAGGCAGGTAGTATCCAACATGGTCCTCTTGAACTCAAAAGAACTGCTACAGTTTGTTGGTTCGGCCACCGAGATTAAAAGCCGCACACGAGGCCAGCTTATCAATCTACGATCCACAACGCAGGGTCCCGTCAGCAACTAAGAGCGGACTATGTGTACTTAAAGATTAAGCATCATTTTTAAGCGATCTTGGCATCCATCTCGGTACGAACCGCTCCAATCGAGCCCTGCCTCACGCAGCCGCTGACCGTGCCTCAAGAGCCTCTTTTCTCTTCCTCACGAGGCGATGATCCCCCACGCAGCCCACGCCCTACAGGGTCAGATTCTTCTTCGATAGCACCCAACGGGACGGAGTCGGCTCCGATTGTGATGCAGTAGTGGCTCTGGGCGAAACACGGACTCCGAGGAGGCTCTTGTGGGATGAAATTGGGTGGGATGAGGCTCGGGGTAGAGATCGCCCGAAGCGTTGATAAAACCAAGAGGTTGGACGAGAGTGAATCATATCGATGAGCAGCTCATTCTTCACCATCTTTGCAAACTCCACAATGACGACAGAAAAGTCAGAGCCTCACCAGAAGGCTCTCTATGATGAGAAAGATGCCACGGTCCAAGTCTCCGGAACTCCGAGTGATCAGGACAGCAACTCACCAGCCGAGGACGAACCAGTGGACAAGCCAATCCCGTGGACGTACAAATGGATTGCCTTAGCTTGTGTCATCGCCTTCCCCATTGGTCAGAACTGGACGAACGCAAGTCTTGGTCCGTTGAAGAACACTCTCCGTGAGGAGCTCAACATCACGAACGCCCAGTTTGGAGTCATTGCCAGTGCCGACTCGTTTGTCAACTCCATCTTTCCCATCTTGGGAGGAATGATTCTGGATTGGTGGGGTCCTAATCCCGTCACGATCTGTTGTACAGTCATCATCTTTATTGGGTCTGTGATTGCTGCTGCGGCTATCCACGTTACTGCTTGGCGGATGCTGGTTGCCGGCCACATTGTCATGGGCTTTGGTATTGCTGTCCTTGACCAAGCCCAACAGAAGGTACCTCACCCAACAATAGTTCATGCTTGACACTGATACTGATATCCCTTGTACCTTAGTTCATCTACCATTGGTTCGGTGCCGGTGGTCTCGCCTTCGCTTTCGGCCTCGAAAATGCACTCTCCAGCACGGTCGGCCTCGTCGCAGGCATGGTTGCTATCCCGATTCGAGACAAGACTGGCTGGTATGGGTGGACTTTCTGGGTGCCAGCCTTCTTCTGCTGCGCCAGTATGGTCATCAACATCTTTTATGTCATCTTTGAGAGGACATGGATCCCCAAGTCCTATCGACTCACTTCAGCAAGGGCCAAGGCCGTTGCCAAGAATCACGGACTTAATGTCAAGAAGACATGGTCTTGGGACTCATTGCTCCATCTCCCTTGGCAGTACCTCATGCTTCCCGGTACTCAGATTCTGCAGAGTGGTGGAGCTAACGGCTTTGGTGTTTCGGCTGCCGACATGATTCGAATGAAGGGATACAAGGAAGAGACAGCAGGTTTCATGACGACGGGTCAAAAGGTTATTCGGATTGTCGGTGCTCCTATCATTGGATGGCTTATCGACAGATATGGACACCGATTCCACTTGGTTGCCCTGGCCCCTCTGGTTTATATCTTTGCCAACTCGTTGATCGGATTCACCAACGCCCATCCGCTCGTGGCTTTGGTGTTCCAGTCCATTGCTGGATTGATCAATGGAATGCCGCTCAATGTCAGCATTCCTCTGCTTGTCGCGGATCAAGACAAGCTTGGTACTGCCTTTGGAGTGTGGCGAGCCTTCAACAACTCTGGTGCTACTATTGTGAGTATCCATACCCTAGTCACCAGCTCTTCACTAACTTGTTTTAGATGGAAGTTGTCTACGGTGTCGTGCAAGACGGCACTGAAAAGATGGGCTACGGCCGTGTGTTGATCGTATCGTCCTGCATCAAGGCCGTGGGATTCTTTGTCGGCCTGTCTTACATCTTCGTCGACTACAAGAAGCTTGGTCGCGGAATCACAATGACCAGAAAGGAGCGAGAGAGGCGTGAAGGAGACATCACCGATCGGGACAGTGATCCACTGACCAAGAGAAGAGTGTACAAGCCATGGACCATCTACACTCTGTCGGCATTGGTTGCTATGATTGCCACGGGTTGGACACTGTTCATCAAGTATCTCAGCTAGTGTGGTCTTAGCCTTCGTTGATCGTATCGAGTGCCGGCCCTTACCATGGTCAAGACGGAGCCGCTAGATCAGAAATACTATCACTATTCTAGACGAATTTAAGCCGTGATACAATGAGCCTGGCCGTGAATTGAATGGAAATTTGTCAAAGTGATCAAGTCTGAGAAGCTCGTTAGTGACTAGGGGGTTTGCTAGGTGTTGCTGGATGAAAGGCTCGACTGCGCTCCACTGTGAATTGGAGACACAATTCCAGGTGATGGGGTGACCGAGTCAGTGGTTAGCGGAAGTTAGTTCTCAAATTTAGTGTTGGATCAGAGTCACTGTGTTGGGTGTGTTGATAATGTGTTCCTTGTTGTAGTTGAAGCCTGGCCTTCTACGGGATGACCAAGCCAGAGGACAACTGGATCGGAACCGGCTCTGCCATGGAACGCGTCTCACGAACATGTCCTTCAACGCCCGTGATCACTACATAGCGTAGAGAGATCTATATATACCTGGCCATGTCCTCTTGGTAGCTCACCACTTTTACAACTTGACACCAACCAATTCAGCAGAGAGCATAACCCAAGCCCTTCTCACACCTACACTACCCCATTCCAACACTCGTTCAAAACAGTTCAAATGGCGCTCACAAAAGAAATCCGAGACGACCATAAGAAATGGCGTTGCATGCAAATGTTTGGAACCGAGGTCCGATGCTATCGTTACAACGCTATGGACAAGAAGCAGTGTGATAATTGCAAGAGTAAGCGCGACGCTAATGATGAAGCTATCAATTCATCTTTGGACAAGATTGGAATACTCAGCAGGGTTGACAAGGATGGAACAGAATGGTGGAAATATGACTGATAGGCATGAAAGGACAGCGTCATGATTTAGTCGTTTGAAGCAGTTTCAGAGTATCGAATACATTGTTTTAACACCAACAGAACTTGTTTGGTTTCTAGAGTGTGTAGAGGACATCTAAAGGATTAATCCGTCTCTGTGCCAGTCTTAGCGCTAAGACATCATTGTAAGCAACACATGAAACCTGATTCACCTAGACTCTGGCTATCAGAGTGTCCCATCTCATGTCCGGGTGGCTCTCATCCTGATACTCTCGATCCTCACCATCCCACTTTGCCCACCTTGCTTCGTTAGCGATACCAATAAACTCTGTCCATCGACCTAATCTCGCCTCGCAAGTGACATTCAGCTTCTTGAGGAGGTCCATGAGACGTCCGCCAGGGGTTGATGTTGAAAGTTTCAGGGTAGAGTCGTGACCAACTCCAAAACCATAGAGGTAAACGCGTTTCAGAGACCGAAAGGCACCGTCCTGGGGCAATATCTCCTCGAGCATTTCCACAAGAGCTCTATTCCCAGTCCCTAAGCTATTCTTCAAAATGAAGCAAACTTCGCTGTGGAATTGTTTCTCAAGTACTTCGGCCCCGGGTCTGTGTTCCAACACCAGAGTCTCCAGGGTCTTGCTCGAAGCCAACAGCAAGCGTCTCCAATCGGCGATGGCTGCTACCTCGGCACGAGATGACCATCTGTGAACCTGGTTTGCAGTATCAGGGTCGTTCTGACAGGGTTGACAGAGGTAAAGATGTGTTAGATTGGGAAGGGCGATCTCCAGTTGAGTAAAGGCACATCCAAGTGGCCGCGGGATCAGCCACTCTTCGTCAGGTCTCCCATAGTCTACGAAATCTCCACCCTCCAATTCCTGTTCCTCGGGGAAAGGATCTTGAGCTTGACGTGCTGATGGGAGTTTCGAGATAGGCCGGTCAAGCAGGCCCAGCTCCAAGCGTTCCAAAGCGGTGGTACTCGAGAGTATCCACTTGACAACTGCAGGTGGGATATATCCACAGAGCTTGATGAAGCGGAGGCGCTCAAGGAATGGGCCTCGTATTTCGGTGTCAAAGAAAAGATCTCCGCTATGCAGCTCGAGGACTTCCAAGTTGGTGAAGGATGGTAGAAGGTGCCAAAAGGGATAGTTGGACCAATCCACGACAGTGCATAAGCTTTTGACTTGCGAGGTAATCTTGGTGAATCGTTCTTTGTCGGAGGACTTGATATTGTCGAGTAGGTCAAAAAGGATGGTAGAACGTCGGTTTTCGTATCGATCCCTCAAACCCGGGCCTAGGTATGGTCGTTTCGAGGGAGGGACAAAGGGCGAAGGGCAGTCGAGCTCTGATGACGACTCATGGTAGCCTGAATAGTGTAGTTTAATGTTTTTCCACAGGCATGGCCCTGCGATTTCGCTGATGCACTTGCACGTTCTGATTAGCTGTGTGAGATCGTGGGGGGAAAGATATGCGATGATCTCGATGATGACATCGGTGGGGGATGCGGTGATAGACATGGCCAAAGCCAACGAAGACGTTATCGGAAAGCAAGAAGAGTGGAGAGCCGAGGAAGAGTTGTTTGCCAAGATCCTACCATATTGGCATGGTGTATATCTCGTGACGTGGTTGTGTTACACTAGAGGGATCCTTACTGTTGCCCAACCTGTTAACACCGGTTTAAAGCCGATTTTTCCTTTTAATCTTTCCCCTGCATTTTGGCATCTTTGCTTTGGGGCACATTGCCTAGGTTTCCTACAAGCATTAATTCTTGACCTCTGCAGAATAAGGGCACAGCAAAGTGCTGATGTCAGAAGTGGCTATGGCTGCGCCGCCATCCTGCCAAGTAAGCTCGGTTGCATTGGCGCGTTGTGTGACCTACTTGGGGCACGTTATTCTCAGTGATTTGCAATTACTAATATCATATGGCGTCTGGAAGAGCACAAGAGTTGTGTCTTTATATAGTAAACGTACTTCAAATAGAAGCGAAGCTCCGTAGCTTTAAAGGCGTCGTGCTTCCTCACATTTACACTCTTTGAATATCCAAAGTAAATTGACTATTGTTTTTACTACCGAGTCGCTAATCCGCCATGGCTCGACCATCTTTGCTCATCGTCCCCGGGGCTTCCGGCCTCCCCGAATTTTACGACCCATTCATCGAAGCTGTGACAGAAAAAGGCTACGACATCAAAGCCCTGCATATCCCGAGCGTTGGTCTCGCGACTGGTGCTAGGGAGGGGCCGCTGCCCACCATGTACGACGATGCAGAATTCATCGCAAAGCACGTCCGTGAACTCGCCGATCTTGGTCACGATGTGATTCTCATCACGCACTCCTACGGCGGCACGCCCGCTACGGAGAGTGTTAAGGGATTGACCAAGAAAGAGAGGCAGACGCAAGGCCTGAATGGTGGCATCATTGGGATTGCCTACATGACATCTCTGGTGCCCAACATCGGAGGGTCAGCTGGAGGCGTCAAGGCAGCCTTTCCAGACGAGGAAAAGGTTCCCATGGCAATAGATGTTTGTTCAAAGTGCTCAATAGTTACTAAGATCATCTAACTGACAATGAATAGGAAAATGGCTGGTTTTATTACCCAGATATCCCAAAGCTCGCGGAGCTGTCGTTCTCGAATATGCCCAAGGATGAAGGCGAATTCTGGGCGGCAAAGCTAGTGAAACACTCATCCACAAGCTTTGCCAATCCGTTGACATATGCTGGTTTCAAAGATGTTCCGGTGTCTTACCTCCTTTGTGAGAACGATAGGGCAATCTCGCCCCTGGTTCAGAGAGCTGGCATTGAAATGATTGAGAAGGAGAGCGGTAACAAGGTTGATGTTACAAGCATTCCGGGTGACCATGTCGCGCCTTTGAGTTCCAAGACTGAAGTTGTCGACTGGATTGTTGGTGTGGCTGAACGTATGAGTAGTGTGTCTTGAAGCTATGTCCCTTGGGCAGTCAAGGCGGGTGTCTGGCCTTTGAAGACTTGGCCATCCTTTCAATGTTCTTAGTAATGAGACAATGCAATATATCTTCTATGGGTTTACTCATGTTGCCTACTTTTGTTGGACAATAAAGAGACCATTCCTTAGAACCTGAACGTGACAAAGGTTCAGCACCCCGAGGCAGCTCTTTGTTCCTTGAACACAAAGACATCAATGCATGTGCACCTCTCATTATTGTTGACCACCCTTTGACACTGAAAGGATTAGTGAACCTTTGGAAACAAGCTCTGAGGGGACGAAGAAAGGGTTCATGTTCTGACAGAGATTTCACATAAATGTGCATGGAGGACAACGCAATATAATCCTTGACCAACGACCCTGACTTTCCTTCGCATCATCTCGCTCAACTTCAATATCAACATCTTGCTACAACAATCATGGCCACCAATAACAGGTTAGCCCAGACCAAAACCTTTCCACCTCCCCGACTTTTTAACGGCCGGACGGAAGCAGACATAGAGCGGTACTGGTACTGCGACGAGGCTCATGGCACCATTTTGAACGCTCTGCTGGACAGAGGCGACCAGCCCGAAGACCTTGATGCCGTTTTACGCCAGGAGTTTAATCGATTCCAAGCACTGGTGCGAAAGTTGAACCTAGGTCCCGGAAACCGGTCTACCATTCGGAAATGTGTCGACTGGGTTCGAACTCAAGCCATTGATCATGGCGCCTTGATCGATACGGATAAAGGATTGGTCCGAAAACGTTCATTCAAATCTGATGCAGAGGCGACTAAATGGCTTGATGGTACAATTACTAGACCAGCGCGACCTCGCATGCCAGAGAGACCACGAGGCTTGCAATACCGGCCTACTTCCCCAAACCAGTCACTCCCAGCTCTGGAGACTCTATCGCTGGCTGATAGTGAACCTGATGTAAGTTGATTTACCTATTATGACTAATTTGGGAACTCTGCTGACCGTATTGTTTAAAGGAAGTTGTCACTCAGAACAACAGAAGACGAGTGAGTTTCTCTCAGCCATCGCCTCGTCGCTCAAGGTCATCTTCACGAACACGCCGCTTTGTACGTCGTCGAACTAACGAGATGAGGGACGAAGGAAGAGCTCTCAGATTTTAGACAATGCTTAGGAAGTTATTACTATGAGATGAGCAGAGTCTTAAGATTCCTCAGCTACATACCAAATATGACAAGCGGAACTAGCTATATGGCGTTGAGTAGACTATTGTTAAAGACATGTGTTCATTGATATCATGAGTACTTCGACTTCTTAATTGTATGGTACATAGAAACGATAAAGGAATGTTATACGAAGGACCTCCCTTCGTTACCTCCATTCAACATGACCATTGTGCATCTTGTCCATGTGATCGTAGACGAGCTCTCCCGAAGAAAACGTCATCATGCACACCCAGCACATGTGGGCTTTGCATCCCACCGGGTGATATGGTTGCATCCTGAAATCTTCTCAAGTGGCGTCTTGCATTCGGGGCAATCTTTGATTCCAACTTCCTTCTTTAGTTTCTCAAAAGCAGCGTAGCCGCCTGACTTGATGTCTTTGTACTCGGCGCATGTCATCTCAACATGAGGTTCATGACACGAGGAGCAAGTTCGTTGCAGACAGTTGGAACAGGTGTGCGTCACGGCCGATTCCGTCGTGCGGTAGATGTACCCACAGTCGGGAGTAGGGCCCAGCCAGGCAGCGCATACGACAATTTGAATGGTGGCATCATAACCACCGACAACGATACAGAAATGACCACGTTGATGAGTTAACAAGTCCAGAACCTGGCAAGCAGCCAGAAGTTCTGGATGGCCGAGAAAGCGTAAAAACAAAAGAAAAAAAAACAAGTATCCAAGTTTCGCCTTGTTCAAAGGCATAACTTATTATGGCTCGTCTTTCCACCTTGTCACGTCTCCACAGCCTGATTGGTCTTTCGGAAGGTTGCCGCCGCTATGTTCGGATGGCCTCGGCCGAAAAGGTCCGACGCGGATTAATTCCGACGCGGCGATTGTTTTCCGCAGCGCTTCTTAACCCGAAAACTCATATATAGATAAATATGGCACCGTCTACTTATTAATCGTCCTAGATGATTTGGAAAACTCAATCAGCCCTCCAAATCAGATCAAGCTTCAACATGAGCCAGCCAATTTTTCGAGTTACTTTGTTCAAGATCCCTCGTGAAGAGGATCAGCAAAAGGTGTTGGACATCTACAACAGCATGCCTCCGAAGGTCATCAAGGTCTGTCTTATTAATCGTCACCCTTTCCATGAATATAGCTTAACAAATAATACCCAGGATGGAAAGCCCTATGTTCGACTGGTAACTGTCGGCAGGCCCATGCCCGACCAACGTGCCCAAGGATTCACCGTGGCGGCTGTCTCCCGCTTTGACAACTCGGACGACATGGCCTATTACGATAATGAGTGCCCATGCCACGCTGAGCTCAAGACATTTGCCAAGAGCGCGCATGAAGGGTTGGTGATGGCTTATTTTGACAATGAGTTATTATCGGTCTAGTCAGTATCCTAACCCATTCAAGCGTGAAAACGGCCTTGCCTAAACTTAGTGAATAAGATCTCTGACAAATATCTCACTTTGTGATCCCCAGACGTCATGTTTTATGTCAAGTTGTAAACCCCCAGTTGCCAAGGGTTAGGTACAGGGTAGGTAGCTGAAGGCCAGTTGCATACCCGCGAGGTGGCCTTTATGTTCGGGGGCTGGCTATGTAACAGTCAGCATCAAGTTTGTCGATAGGACAAGGTCTGTTATGTTCTTCTTTTTTCTAACAGTCGGCTGGAGAATCCATTGTCTGTTCATTTACAGCAAAAGGAGAGCATTGAATTGGTTTCAACTGTTCATTACGAGGCCGAGCACGACATGGAAACAAAGCTTAAGTATTGAACAAGATCCAAAAGATCGTTGGCGGATGACCTGCTCCTTGACTTAGATGGATGATTGAGAATGCAATGATACATTAGTCCTCAGTTTTAAACCGCCATCCACGTATGGCCCCGACCCTTACATGTCAATTGGACCAGATCTCGTGCTGTAACTCTAAAAGAAGGTTACTGTTAGCTCGCCGTTAGCCTGACGACCGGCGTACCCGGCCAGCCGCGTTGATGGCGTGAAGCCCTGAACCATCCCCTGACTGCTTTTCCTTTCTTCTTCTTCAGCTCGTCAGGAGTTGCCAAGAAAAATGCCCGAGTCGTCAGCTGTTGTTAGTCGACGTCAGTTCTAGACCCCTGGGCCCACTGTAACGCGAGCTTATTATTAGGCAATCGTGGGTTTGTTGACGGCTAAGATCTGGGCGCGTAGAGACTATTGAAAACTAGCGGCTGCGGTCAAAATTAGTGCCAAGCCTCTCCCGACCTTAAAAGTGTACCAACAGTCCCAATGGCACAGGAACAGGAGCACTCAACCTTCAACCTTACAGTCTTTACCTTGCTTTCTTTCAATATGAAGGTTCCTGTCGTTTCCATAGCGTTTGCTGCCCTCGCCCTTTGCGGCAGAGGATATGCTGGACCTTGCATTCCCCAGTCTTTAGGGCCCACTACTGATGCTACGGCTTCAACCTCTACCGTCATCTTATCTGCCACGGACTCTTCCTCTGTCGAGTCTTCCACGTCTACCGACACTTCCTCTTCGACCGAGATTCTTACCACGTTCACCACGCTCTCTACCGAGTCAACCACTTCTGTCGCCTCCACGACAACCACCACGTCCGAGAAGCCCGAGCCTACAAACGTCGTCATCAACACATCATTCGACGAGCCAGACAGCGAAGGTCAATATACCGGCGCACCCTGGGTTCTGTCAGACAGCCACAGCATTAAGAGTGGAAGCATCAACTCCAACCCTGCCTTTTCCCGTTCAGGTTCCCGTTCAGCGTATGCCCTATCTCATGACGACCCTTGCTATGATGCATACCAACACATTGACCTGTCAGATTCTTCACCATCGTCGTTTATTCCCAACGAGGCCGTGTTGCACAAACCCTCGACCTGGTCCCAGGCAAGACATACGACCTCTCCTACTGGTGGCTCCTTAACAAGGGCCAGCCGGCTGCCAACTGGGGATGTTACACCACTGTTATCGTGTCCAACAGCGCTGGCCAGAGAGTTGTTTACAAGGACAACAGAATCGTTGCCCCTCTGCCACTCAACACTTGGACGGAGTATCGGGTCTCCTTCGATTCTACGGGACCCAACTCTAAACTTGAGATTCTCGCCTTTTGCAATGCTAGCACGGGCCCTGACGTGGTTAACATTGCTCTTGACGATATCACGTTGAAGGAACGAGCATGATCGTATGCATATTGATGCTAGAACAGGAGGATTTATGTATATAAAGTTTTAATAATGCAAGTCTGTGGGAGGCGGCATCTGCCTAGCCCAAGACTTGACAATTTGTTTTCCATTCAACAAAGTGTCTCGCAGCAACCAGAATCACCTGGAGATCTAGATAGAGATGGTCTTGTAGTCGCCAGAGAAGCCTCCGTCAAGTCCACCGCTGTCCTTGAGGTTTCTCAAGATGTTTCTGACGTTGACGCTGACAATGCTGATGAAGGCTCCAATTTCATATGTGCTGGCATACATCTTTTGCCCCTGTTGAGGGCTGGAGTGCCCTACAACGAGGTGGGTATTTGAGGCGGTATTTGACGCTGCACAGACCTCTCTTCTTTATCATCATCACGACCTATAGCAACGCTCTTTTCAACGCTCTTACAGTCTCACGTGAGGGACATACACAATGCATTTATGTAAGCTGCATATGTCTGCTACATAGACTTATACCATTGGTTGAAACCAACGCGATATTGATTGTGGCTGAACTTCCCCTCTTTCTATGTTTTTTTTTTCAACCTCAATAATCGTCTTCTTTTGCCAACCTCTAGGTCTGAACCAGCAACGTCTGAATCCTCTTGTGGTATGTCCCGCGCCGTCTACCATGTCTGGGTTCGAGGCACTTGGCTTGGCATGCTGTGTCTTCCAGACCATCAGTTTCACCCGTGAGACCGTCAGCGTCTGCAAGGCCATATATCACGGCCAGAAGACTCCAGATTCCATGCTCGAAGAGAACGCCACTGCTATGATTCAGGCTGCGGATGAAGTCAAAGCACGCAGGATATCCACACCAGAAGAGGACCCTCTGGCCAATATTGCTGGGAAATGCGCAGAGGCCGCCAACAAACTCGAGACAGAGGTGAAAAAGATCACAGAGCTTCACAAGAAAGGCCATATTTGTGCAGCGGTGTACGCTCGAGCTAGGTCTTTATTGAAAAGGCGAGAAATCGAAGAGCTTGACGACACTCTACATCGCTATACAGGCACCATGCAGACCCTCCTCATCAACCAAATCTGGTAAGACTTACTGAATTATCACCATTCATCGTTGAGGCCATCATGCTTACTCGCAGGGCACAGCAACCAAAGCAAGGCTCTTGAGCTGCAACAACGCCAAGACTTTGTCAAGCTCGACCAGAAGCTCCAATCCTTCATAGCAAATATCGCTGCCGGCCGAACCAACATGGAGGATCTCTTGCGGACCGAGGGAAATCGTACTAGAGAGCATATTACCGCCGAAGCCACGCGAGCTGTGAAGTCGGTGGAAGCGCACGTTACCAAGGAAACGCAAGAACGTGAGCTCAAGGCAGCGACTGAGAATCAACGCGAACGTCTTCTTGGAAGCCTCAGGTTCCAAGAAATGAATCAACGAAGGAATGAAACTACCGATCCTGAAAATGCTACTTTCGAACGCATATTTCGGGCAAATGGGAGCACGACTAACGTCCGAGACAAGACCAAATCTCGACATGCCAATTACACTGACAAAATTGATGTGGTTTGGCAACGCTTCGTCGACTGGCTCCGATCGGGCGAGGGTCTGTTCTGGATTCAGGGAAAGCCAGGTTCGGGGAAGAGCACGCTCGTCAGGTATATCATCGACGATGAGGCCACCCAAACACTCCTCAACCAATGGCACTCTGGAACCAGAATAATCTCGCATTTTTTCTGGAAGATTGGGACGCCAATGCAGAACAACATCAAGGGTTTATTCTGTTCTCTTCTCTATCAGCTGCTTCAAGACAACGAGAAAATTATCAGTTTTCTCATTCGTACATTCCCATTCACCGAGTCCAAGAACTACCCTCATGACTGGTCAGATGGAGATCTGGAGCGGGTGCTTCTTACCGCCCTCGAAGCAAAGGAAGTTGAACAGCCGGTGTGCATATTTATCGACGGCCTCGATGAGTACAACGGCGACGACGGGGACCATGGCTTGATGGACAGAATCCAGAGACTCATCAAATCTGATAAAGTCAAGCTGTGCGTTGCCAGCCGACCAGAGCCTCGACTGCTGAATCGACTCAACAAAGTGCCCTATCTGAAGCTTCAGGATCTGACTGAGCCAGATATGAGAGTCTACATTCAAAATACATTCAACAAAAGCGTACGAAACGGGAAACCTTTGGTCGAAGAATTGGATGTACTGGCGCATCGTCTTCTTCAGAAAGCCGAGGGTGTCTTTCTCTGGGTCCGCCTTGCGTTACAGACCGTTGTGCGTGGGATCGAGAATGGAGACTCGGGGGATGAGTTGGTGACTCGATTGATGCAACTTCCCAATGCCCTCGAGGACCTGTACGCTGATATGTGGAAGAGGCTGAACCAAGATCAGCCTTTGTACCGAGAATCGGCAGCGACCTATTTCCAACTCATAATTGGAACCGGCCGGGAAGAATACTTCATCCCGATCATTGATAATGCCGATGAAAGACATCGACTATCCATCCCTCCCCTCACATCGCTCTACATTGCATGTGCAACCCAGCCGACGTTGCAAGAAACAATGCTTCCAATGAGCGTGGATAAGAACCCCGAAGGTCAATTACGAGAGGTCTGCCACAAAACCGAGAACGAGATACGTACCCGATGTGCTGGGCTTGTTGAGATAGCTGCACCCAAACCACCGATGGGGCACAAACTACCCGATGAGGAGAATGCAATATGGGAACTGCTCAGTTTCGTCAACTTCATCCACCGTACCGCCTATGACTTCCTAGTTGATACAGAACAGGGAAAGCAGATTCTCAGTCACGCCAAGTTTTCGAGGTCGGAAATATACTTCCAGACGATGAAGGGCGCTCTGTGCTGGATCCAACTGGTGTCAGAAGCTTTTGGGCCTTCTTGCTACATTTCTGACGTGTTAAGAGCGTTGGTCAAGTCCTTCGAATTGCAAAACGAGTACAAGGGCTCATCACATAAGGCTATAGAGCTTCTGTCCGTCACGCAGTCATTCTATGAGAAAGGAATTTTGGATCATTGGGAGATTCAATGGCCGCGCGCTGCATTTCTAATGCACGTATTAGAAACAAAGCCGACTCTGTTCGCGCTAGTCAAAGAGAGCATAGATGCTACACTCGCTACGGACATACCCAGAGGAGTGACATGGTCACGTCTCTCCAAACCAGACCAACCAAGGGAGTTAGCAGCAAACCTGGTTTCTATTGGTGCTGACCCAGTTGCTGTCAGTCCATGCGCAATGGGTGATCATTACAGGTTCACTTATGTCTTGCGGAGAAATGGGATTTGGAACTTGCTAGACGAATTTCTCGCCCGACAGTGGTCTGGAATTGCCTACTCGGTAACTGCACGCCGCGTCACAGAAGCAGCTGCAGCAATGTTGGAGCAGTGCCCCACCATTGACAACTGGGGGTTGCTAGAACCTTTCAAGCTGAGACCAGATGGCCGTGTTGAACCAGACTCAATCCCCATACCGGCGGGTATCACGACGATGGGATGGGAAGAGTATTTTGGCTCGGGAACTGCGGTGTTTCTGGTCCTTGAGACAAATACGTCCTTCCTCTTAAAGCACGTCTTGGATAGTTTGTCCACACGCGATCGAACGGAGCTGAAATCTGTGGTACAACAGCTAGAGGCCAGGATCACCAACCCTGTGGCTCGAGTATCCTCAGTTCTTTTCGATCCCAGGTCCGGACAGGGCGGTTGGTTTCGGGTCGTGGACCAAGCCCCATTCCAGAGCATCACCGCTTTAATATTCAGCAATGCGCCAGAGCCTGGCAGAAGCCTAGGGGCGGATTCGAGGCTCTTATTTCAAGAATGGTATGAGACTGCCCTCTCTCTGAGGGAGGATGCCAATGTCCTAGAGGGTATAAATGAAGAAGATGTTTTGGAGGCACAAGCTGATGAAAGGCGGCTCGGGCCATGCCACTTGGAGCAAGGTGGGTTTGATTGGTCTAGTGAGGTTCGAAAGCTGTCTAAGTCGGGTAGTAACCTCAGGGCCTTTCCGTACCTACGCGCTACAGCTAGGCTCTATGGCTATGACTCCGACTCCGACCCTGGCTCTTGCTCTGACTCTGCTGAAGAGCATGATTCAGAGGCATGCTGATGGCCTGAGATTGCTTTTGGCAGATACAACAGTTTGGAAATAGACATGAAACGGAAATGATATATGGGATAAGTATGCTCGGCGATAGAATAAGCACGATTTTCTACCAAAGCAAAGACATTCCCCTTCTGAAGCTACCTTGGAGAACCTATGAGGGATACCCATTCCAGGACGAAAATGCAAGTCAAGGAGAATTCAATGCAGGAGAACCAAATTCTTCAATATAAGTTGGATATTGACTAAAGGATGATTAAGATCGGGAAGAAGTGTTGCCCCTGTGGGTAGACTAAAGACAAGATCATGAACATGAGACTACTTTTGTATGGTCTGAAAGGGTCTGCTAAATGTGGAAGTGCAGATATTTCTAGCTTATCTAGTCATACGCAAGGGTTCTCTATAAGCCTGAGTCTGCTCACGCCGTCCCTGGCAGAGTATCCCGATAAGCCGGGGGCAGGATTCCCTCGAGGGCAGCCTTAATTTGCAGTGCCAGAGTCTTGGAGTGCCATCTATGCTGCTGCGTATAACCGCCCGTGATCCAGTAATTCTCCAGTCGTGGATGGCGCTTCCACATGCCACGGATCTCCCCCTCGGCATCGACCCCCCAGGTCGACTCGAGGCGCTCCGCAATATCTCGAGGACCCAACAGATCCTTATCAGACGCTTCAACGTCGCCGCCAAGGACCTCGGCGGTGATGGTACGCGCGTTTATGTCGGCAAATCCGGTGCACCACACGATGGCATCGGCGTCGGTAGTGGTATCGTCCGAGAAACACAGACCCGTCTCAGTGAACGCAACTGGTTCTACTCCTGGCTTGATACCAACCTTGCCCTTAGCTATCAGGTCAGTAGTACCGATGTCGACATAATGTCCACCGGCCTTTTCGACCAGGTTAGAGTACAGGGCCTGGCTGGGGTCGGCGCTATCAAGGACAGGGAAGCCAGCAGCAGCGAGGGCGGCGTAGCGGTCGGGTTCCTTGGACGCCCACATGGCAAAGAGATTACGTGCGAGTTGGCCGTCGACGGCAGCAGGCAGCGTCAGGAACATCCTGTCGGCTGCCTCGACTCCAAAGTTGTAAGCCCCGAGACTGTTAGAGTGACAGACGTAGTCGAGGGGGACAATGTATGTTGGGGATCGGACGTTCATCGTTGCTTGGAGGCCGGCGTCGTGGCAGTCTTGGAGCACGTCGAAGGCTGTGTTGGCGGAACCGATGATGATGACGGACTAGAGGCTGTTAGATGCTATTTCGACTACAGGGAGTGTATAGCTCACTTTGGCGCCTTGCTCGCTCAGGTCCTTGGCGCCTCTGTAAGCGGTGGAGTGGATGTTAATGCCCTTGTATAGATGCTGGTCTGTCACGGGCGGTACATAGGGTTTCTGGGATGCGATACCCGTTGCCTGTACCAGGTGCTTGGAGACAGCCGTGCGCAGGCCAGCCGGGGTCTTGAACTTGATAGTCCATCGCTGGGTTGACTGATTGTATATTGTTGATTCAATCTGGGCCGAAGTGATGACGTTGAGATGAAAGGCCGACACAAATCGTCGAACCTGCTCGGCTAGTTCGTCCTTGGTAAGTAGGTGAGGAGCTTGGAGTTTCTTGTCATAGGCTGGGAGTCTCAAGTCAGTCTCCTTACAATACACAGCACTAGCACATGACTTACTGATAAAAGGAAACTCGGCGAACGATGTTGGGATGTGAAACTTCATGCACTCATAGCGAAGAGCCCAGTTGTCGCCAACCCGAGGGTTCCGTTCAGCCATAACGCTATCAACACCAAGAGTCTTGAGGCGACCGGCGAGAGCCACAGCCCTGCAGAGAGAGACAGAGTTGATCAGCCAAAGCACTCAGTCTTTGGTTTCTGAGTTGAACATCACTTACGCGTTACCGCCGCCGATGATGAAAACATCCGTGTTGATATCATCCAGGCCTTCCAGCTTCCTACCAGGAGACTGGAGCAGCGATTCGTCCTCTGGATATGACTCCAGACCATCAAGCTTCGTATTGAAGATCCAAATCTTCCAGTCTAGCGAGCTCTTCTCGTTTCTGACCGGTAGGAGTAGGAATCTTGCGCTGCACTTGGTGGCTGGCGAGGTGGTTGTGAAGGAGAGCGAAACATCAATGAATTGCTGGGAGGCTTGATTAGCTGCATCAACCTAAACCACCGTCTCGGGTACCCTTACCAACGCTGGGGTAGCAGGGATAAAAGTCGCTGCCTCGAGCTTCCACTCGGAATTGACACCCCGGAGCTTCTTTGTCTGAAGAAAGTTGGCAACAATGACCTTGGGGGTGAAAAAGGTACGCAAATGACACGTCAGAGCCAGGATGTCCTTCCAGTAGGCCTGCTCGGCAAAGAAGAGGCTTTGAAGGGCGTTGGCATCTTCCGCCGCCACAGCAGCCTTGAACGCTTCTAGCACAGTGAGGGCCTGCTCAGCAGCACTCTCGCCTGGCAGGGAGACCAGGCTCACTGTCTGTTCGTCGAGGACAGGGACGGGCTGCTCGTTCATCATCTGGCGCAGGCTCGCTGGAGGAGGATGCTCATCTTGCAGGGAAATGGGGTTAACAACTGTATGCACTGTGGATTAGCCCTGCAAGGATCGACAGGAGAGGCTTGTGTCTCACTGGTAGCCATATTTGTAAAGTTTGGAGAAGCTGTTTGGGTCTGCAAGGAGAACGGACTGAATGCGGCGGAACGAGTATTTTAATCAGCCTCGCATTCAAGTTCCCCGAGACCGGTTGGCTGGGCGTGGAGCAATTAAGTGTCTCAAGATGCCTGTCGTATCCTTGCTTGGCAGACTGTTGGTTCAGGCAGGAGTTAACGAACCTGCAGGCCCGCAGGTTTGTTATTCTCTCCCGGCTATTCTCTCGGCAAGCAAGAATGTCCAAGATGCATAAGATTCACCAGGGTCGTTTCAGGTACAACCAACGGGGGGCCGGAGAAAGACAACAAGATAAAGAAAGAAACCCTAAATGAATTCATAAGGAGGAGGCTTGAACTTCAAGATCCCGTTTCCCAAGTTTGACCCCAGTTCAAATCGAGTAAAACTCATTCCGGGAGCCAGTCCCGGCCCGGACCCTAGCGTTCTTGGCTTCAATTAGCTTGGGGATATCACTCAAGAATGGAACGGTGACGATGCGGGTTCCCAACCAACAACCAACACGACCAACATGCTTTCTTTTTCAGTCTTATCCAATGGCTTAAACCCCACAATTCGCCAACCAGAAACTTCAATTGCCACTGACTGTGGTCCAGGACCCTGGATTCTCCCCGCCTCCATTGCAACCCCCCTCCCACATCCCGGAACCTTTTCTTCAAAGCTGAGCAAGATCAACACTCGACCCCTGCTTCTTTCCCCGGGACCTGCAGATAGCCTTCTTTTCTCGATCAAGCCCCTGTCTAGTGAGTGCATCCAAGCCTACGGCTGGTGAACCTAAACATGTCTTGAATGGTGCCCGGACCAACCGGTCTTAAGGGACCAACTTCTTATTCATTCATGTCTTGCCTTTTCCTCTTTGCAATGAACGTGCCGTTCCAATCCATAATCAGAAATGGCGATGTCTCAGCAGGAGCTCGAGAAGCTGCTCGCTGCGCCAGCGCTCGACCCGCCGCCAGGTGTCGACCCCGAGTTTGACAACCCGCCGAATGGAAACACGCTCGCCTGGGCCGTCACAACGTTTTGCATGGTTGTTGCAACTTTATGTCTTCTTCTCAGAGCATACGGCAGGCTGTGGCTCGAGAGAAAGGTGTTTGTTGAGGAAGGTATGTATATGCTCAAAGATTGGTGGTGTCTACGCAACAAACTGACACTGGGGCCTCCAGTATTGATGATAGGTGCCTACGTTCGTTCCTCCAACTGTTCCCTCCACGACAAGTTATACTGATGGATGGCATACCAGGGTGCCTACTGGGGCACAGCATTCGCTGCATACTCTCTCATCTGGACTCCTGGCTACTACGTGCATACATGGAACCTCCGGAATGGTGACCTCGTCCGGCCACTTTGGGTGAGTAGAAGCATTGCCTTTTCTTCTCGTCAAAGAACGAAGTCTAACCTATGATCACCCACAGCTAATCCTCGTCTACGGATGCTGCTACTCCGCAGTCCTCCCGCTACTCAAGACGGCCATCCTCCTCGACTGGTGCCGCGTTTTCGTTCCCGGCCGAAAGACAAAGAGCCCCTTTTGGTGGGCGTGCATGGCAGTCATTGCACTCCAATGCGTCTGGGGCGTCCTTTGCATCCTGCTGCTGAACCTCCAGTGCCGTCCTCACCGTGCCATTTGGGAGTTCTACGTACCTAGCAAATGCTACAGCCTGCCCAAGGTCATGCTAGGGTCGGCCAGCATCCAAGTCATTACCGATATCTGCATGGCACTGCTACCGCAGCATATCATCTGGCGTCTTAAGATGAACTGGCAGAGAAAGATGGGCGTGGCCCTCATCTTTGGCGTTGGTGTCATGTAAGTTCTTTTTCCCCCGAAACATCATTATCTCTGTACCTAGCTTACCAAAAACAAAGCGCCTGCGTTGCGGCATGCTTCCGTCTGGATCACACGGTCACCTTTTCCAGGGAGGCAGACACCATGTGGTACATCGGCCCTCTTCTCTTCTGGGCGTGTGCCGAGATGACTTGCGGCTTCTTCATCCTCAGTGTCACAACGCTCCCCAGGATCATTGCTGAGAGCGGCATCTCGACGCGGGTCAAGAAGGCCCTCGGTATCAGCTACAAGTCATCGGGCCCTTCTAACGAAAACTCCGACATGGGACCGAGCTCTGGATCAAAGCAGCCCGTCGTGAAGTCGGGCGGCAAGTCTTCGGACAACTATTACAAGCTCGACGAGGACGGCGTGCCCATGACTAATTTCGACAAGTCGGAGTCACAAGAGCAGCTCCGTGGGGTAGAGGAGCAGGACTACAACAAGGGCGTGCAGGTAACGCAGACGATGGACGTGACCGTCATCACTTCGGATTTGCATTCCGGCAGCGATGTTGGGGTGTCTAAAAACATGACTCCATGGGAGCATCAGAGGAGGCATGGGTACTAGATGGTATATAGAATACTGAAAATTACGTGTTGCATACAATAGAGAAGAAACAGCGATAGCCAAAAGTTTCCTTCAATCTGGGCCTGACTTGATTCGTCCTTTCTGGGACGCCAAAAGGGGTTCGCAGTGACTACCAGGTCGCGATATATCACAAACTAAAAGACCACCATTTTAGCAGCCGAGAGAGCGAGGTAAAGGCTCTTCCGTTACCATATATTCTGCGCTTCTTAACTTGCTCAACTGTCAGATTTATGTCCCATGATTTAGATCCTATGTAGTCCAAGAGAAATGCCAATCGCCAATCATCATCTATGTCTCGATGATTCACGTTATCATACATCGGAGGTAAATAAACAAGCCTCGAGGCCCTCGGGGTGCTAAAAATAATTACATCTGCAATGTGGGAGCTCGTTATGCTAACAATTATACAATCAGACATGCTTGCTCGGCAGAAAGCTGACTTTACTGACCCGAGACCCCGAGTACAGGGATATTGATAATGACAAGGGCCTAGGTACCTTACCCCCTGCTGATCGGCACCTCTTTACAATATTAGGTTTTGATGTCGTCATGGATTATGTGAAAGGGAACGCCCACTTGTATCCTAGCTCGTCGGGATATTATCCATCGAGTTCTTACTAAGTCGTCGCTAAGCTATTTGGGAGGTATCGGATTGTTAGATCCGGGGCCTCTATATCTCGAGATCATTCCTTAGAGTAACGATCCTCGCCGTTATCGCATGGGCTTTGGCATCCCGAAGCATCTTAGCTACCTTAGGCCACTTAATAGCGGCCCTGCGAGCACGGCGAGTATGACCCTGATACCTTCGGCGCTTTCTTGGGTAAAATGCCTATATCCCCACGTATTGTGGGTGAGGAGGTGTTGGCAGGGGCGAAGGCATAAGAACATACTCGTCCAAGGGGGGCATGAAATTTAGTATAAACCCGATAAAATAATTCGTGATATTTAGACAATATCATGCCACCTTATGATATTTCTTGTCTAACTATTCTCATCATAAAACTGATAACCTTGGAGAGGAGTTATAGTTCCATTCTCGTTCTTGCGTCTTTCTTCTGTTGTCTCAATGTGAATGCCCCATCCCCTCGAAGTACTCCTCCTAGACGCCGTTATGCGTATACTGCATAAATTTGTGTCGTCGCCGTTGACCTCGAAACGCCAACTCCACGTTGGGCGCTGTCATAGGGCAGGGCGGTGTGGAGGCACTCTCTCAAGACAGTAGAAGAATAATTTATATAAAAACAATATATGCCAAGAAAATATTACTAAAACCTATAGAGATAGATAGATTAACCTTTCTAAGATCTGCCATATTAGATCTTAGATTATCCTTAATATCTCGTTCCCTGAAGAACTAGATGATCTAGACGCATTGGTTTGTATACCTTATAAATCCGCTAGGGGCAGGGGGGTTTCATTCATTGAGTAGTTACTAACTAATCCATTGGTGTTGTTACTGTTACCCTGGTCAAATTGGCTTTCCCGCCCCTGGGTAGCAGGCAGTAGAACGACTATCGCAGGAGGTCTATGCTGTCATTACCGTAAAAGGCATCGCTAGATTTCACTATTGTCAACCTCAAACTGCATAAGAAATCGATTGGGCTCAAAGGAACCCCAGTTCCACAGCGATACTACTGAGGCTAGAAGGGGCGTATGCTAATGAGATGGTCGACATTGCATTGGTCGCTCCACATAATTTGGTTTCTATTAACTTTATCTAGAGTTTGTGTAAAATGTCGAAATACCTGCCGGTTGCCTTTTCTCAACATTTTCCCCCGGCTTCTGACTCATAGCAAACCTTGAGTTCATAATTTCTCGCATCAAGTAAGTATAAAGAGTCCCTCACTCAATTCTCTTTATCTAAATCGCCAAGACCTCTAAACACCCTTCTCTCTATCCAATACCACCCCATCAATCTCTCATGTTCGGCTCAGAAGCTGAAATCTCTCACTCCCAAACCCGAATGCGACGAAGCCATCAAGATGGATCCTCTCAACAGGCTGCCGCCAGAGCTTCGCCTACATATTTTGCTATTTCTTCGTTGCAAACGCTCTATGTGGCGGTTCGCCCAAGCGTCACCAGCAATCTTACAACAGTACCTCACCTCAAAACCCTACATTACACGAACATTGATTTCTCTGGACTTGGACGATGAGATGATACAGGATGCTATGGGCATAATTCTACTTTCTTCACATGATAACCATGGTGACTACTCAGAAGCCCTCCATCGTCATTATATCCTCTGGTCAGAGAACCGGCTGCCGAACCCTCTCGAGACACGTGATGACAGTCTCATTGACCAAATACACAAACTACAAGAACGACTATTTCTATTCATTGAGGACTACCTTACAAAGGCCACGGCTAGCTTTCCGCCTCGAGAGTTCCTCTGCCTCCCCGATTTATCGCTAAACCCTCCCCGCTTGATGTTCAAAGATCAGGAAGTCACCGCGAGATTTGACGCTACCGAGCTAATCGACGAAGAGAGGAAGCGACTTCTCAGAGCATTCCTACGGTATGAGCTCATATGCTCAATGAGCCACTGCAGAGCTTCATATGATATAGAGTGGGACAACAAGCGCTTATATCAGTACAGGGGCCACATGTTTCAGCCATCGGAGAGAGAGGCCATTTTCTGCGTCGGACAATACCTCATGTCTCTTTACGCGGCCATGTTTGCCCAATGCAGCGACTCATGGCTTCCAGACATACCCGTAGGTTCCCTTTCTTCTCACACTACCGGATTACTATACCCGGACGCTCTCTACGTCGACGCCCGAGTTTACGCCTCAGATATGGGCTTGCAACCTGAAGAGATTTTCTTTTCAACATCCATGGCGGCTTTCGGCTTTGATCTTGTCACAAGTCTGCTCAGATCTGCCACAGCCGGACGATGCGGGCGAGATCGTCTTGAGTGCTGGCTCAGGGATCTTTTCAGAAGGGGGGAGCAGGCCTTCCCAACACGTATCCCACCCGGCCATCACCTTTATCTGGGTCATGTGAACCAGCAGTGTAATACTTCACACTGCAATGAAGGCTCCGGAATGTACCAGTTGCTTCATACTCAACTTTCTGGTCACTCTTCTTTGCACGCGAGCATTTACCGACAACGGGCGTGGGTCTTCTTCAATGACGACCGATTCTACCCCTCGTCCGGCGGCGCAGGGCCGCATTTCCCGACCTTTGACGAACTGGGACAACCGCTGAGCGAGGCGGGAGAATATGAAGAATGGTTCTGTAACCCCAAGCATGCCAGAGCTCTGCATCGATCACAAAAATGGCACGACGAGCGGATTGGGAAGGCTTATGGTGATAGAAGGCTCGATGGGCCCCAGAACACAAATATGAAGATGGGACCCCAGCCTCCCCTGCCTATCACGACGGAAGCAAACTGGGTTAGAAGACTGCCTCGATTTTGGGGCTGAGAGTTTGCGGATCAAGTATTTGAATTGGGATATGGTCCATTTATCAAGCATGCTCAAGGCTAGAAAGTATGAAGTGGTAAACTCGAAAGTTAGTCGGCCCCAGAGCCCAGATCACACGAAAAAAGAAAAAAAAAAAGGAAGCACTTTTGTGATACAGAATCTCATAGCCAACCCACCCTTTTCACCCTATGGAATCGCCAAGCTAACACGACCTAGAGGGATATCATCAAAGGTGTTAGGTAAGATGAAAGGAGGTTCGCCAGTTCCCAGGCCAGTTAGCATTCAAAATCAGTGCCGGGGCCATCCAAAATCGTACCAATGACAACAAGACCAGCTCCGGTTACGACGCGCCCACTTGTGCCGTCCATCGGCGCAGAATCAGGCTGTAAGGTTGAACGAGGAGGGGAATACAAGGGACGAAAGGGCCGAGTAATATTCTGCCGGGCTTATCGAGGAATCCGTTCTATCGAGGAAGGATAGATGAGGAGAGACTGGTCGTCTGGAGGCGGTGAGTAAGCTGGCTTAGGACAGGGACCGATATACATACATCCAAGCTGAAGCAGGGGTTAGTCACTGTGCATATGTTAGCAACAAAGTACTCCCATCGCATGTAAGACAGCCAAGCTACTCCAACCACATCTGTGGCTACTTTACAGATCTAAATCAATTCAAATCTATCCAATAACATCACAGAATCATCGTCGGACAACAGTCCGCCAATCGCCATCTCCCAGCCTCAAATCTCCGCACTCTCCCTCGACATCAACTCTTGTCTCAAGTCGGTATGCAGAAATCGCAACCTGGCTCCTCACTACGTCCTTTGCGGCCTTGGCCAGATGGAGATGGAGGAGACGGAAACCCGGGTGGGAAGAAGCCCAACTCGAGACTGCGCAAGAAACGCGTCGTGGTCTCCGAAGCATGCAAGCTCTGTCGAAAGGTGAAAGCCAAGGTATGCTATCCCCGTTGAGTTATCAGGCCAGTCTTAGTTCCTAACATGGGATTCTTGTTTCACAGTGCAGTGCAACTCGTCCTCAGTGTCACCGATGTCAACGCGTCAACGCCGAGTGCGAGTACAATACAACAAACGTCGGAGAAACGCGAACCGAGGCGAATAAACGCAGACTTAACGAGCTAAGCCTTCACGAAGAGCTTGTTCAAATCCTGCGCACAAGAGAAGAAAGCACCGTCGGGTCCGTGATACAGCGTCTCAGGGCTGGACAGGATGTCGGTGCTTTGGTCAGACTTGTAAATGATGGTGATTTACTTCTTCAGTGCTCGCTGAACCCTCAAGGATGCTTTATATATACTTTTCCGTTTTTTCGAGAGATGCCACAGCATCTTTACTCAGCGAGCAATCCCTATCTCAGTTCACTGTTGCACTATCGGACCATCACCAGCTCGCCAAGAGCGACTCAGCAGGGCGATGGCGCCTGGAGAGTTTATGATATTCCCTATCATGCCGCAGCTCTTGTCGAGCCTCGCATCAACCGGGTTTCAGCCTCTAGGTGGACGAGCGTAACCTCTTCTGACGACCTTGTCCGGAGTTTGCTACAGACATACTTCAAATCCGAGTTCCCATACAACTGCTTCTTTCATATCGACAGTTTTCTCGATGATCTGGCCTCAGGTCGGGAGAGATATTGCTCTTCTCTTCTAGTCAATGCTATCCTTGCAAACGCTTGTGTAAGAGTCAACTTCCAATCTTTGACACTATATGCTTACGTTCCCTTGCAGCATGGTCAACAGGAACTGCCAGATCGCTCATCCTTCTGGAAGCCACACACTCTCGGCTACCAGTTTTTAGCCGAAGCCAAGCGCCTCTGGGAACTGGAGAGGAATTCCAGGAAGCGCATCACAACACTACAAGCGGGGGCTATCATATGCATCAGCTGCAACATAGACGGCATCGACAAAATTGGGGCGTCCTATCTGGCCCAGTGCATCGCTATGGGTGTGGACATGGGGCTATTCACACAGACCTTTGCCTCGAAGAGCTTGAGGCAACGCACGGTATATGCAATGACGGCGTGGAGTCTCTTTGCCTGGCAGGCGTAGGTGTCTAAACTGGTGCACCTCTCGGGCTTTCTAACTTTTGAGCTTTACAGGATGCAGCAGTTTCACTTTTACTTGGAGCCGTTGCTCTCGGAACCGCCCGTTCTTGAGCTCCCGGCCGGCCTGGGAGAAATATTCGTCATGTACCCTCACGCTGGGTCACCGTGGCCTATCCAGCATAGCTCCGTTTTCCGCGCCATTATTGGATTCCGTACAATCATGAACGAGGTTGGGATACGCAATTTTGGCTCCGGAAAGGACAGAGGCCCTCTAAGTCTTGATGAGGCCATGGGATATCGCGCCAAGCTTCTGGAATGGATGCGGTCCCTGCCAGCTTGTCTGTCACCAAGCCAAATTGTTCTCCCCACACACTTGAAGATCCAGTACGGCCTCACATCTGAGACGTGTTTCTAAGCTGACAGTTTCTAGCATGCACCTCTATAATCTCATGATGAATCTGTTTGAGCCCCTGGTAGGTTCTGACAATAGAAGAAACGTATCGTCGCCCTCCCCTGAGGAGATTGTGATTTCTTCGAGAGCGTGCATGGAGTCCGTCGTACGTCTATATTACACACGACATAGCTTTGAGCACTTGGACACCATCATGGTCACGTACCTCCTTTTTGTCGGTTTCAACGCACTCAAGATGCTAGGCACGGCTAACTCCCAAGATCACGACGCTGTTCTGTCAACTGCAGTGCTGTGTGCCAAAGGACTTCGTGATCAGAGCCGTTTCTATTACATCGCCGAGGCCATCTTCATGGTGCTACGGGATAGCATGGACCCAAGCGCCGCTCACCTGCTGAAAGACTTTGCGCATATCGAAGATGAGGAAGACAGAAAGCAGCTTGTTGCAAGACAGGTCCAGTCTGCCTACCCGGTGAACATTGTCAGCATTGCCGACGATCCAGAGAAGCAGCGACTCAGCAGGCTGGTGGAGGCGTATACTGGTCTTGGGCTTGATAGTGGTGCCGAGTCTGCGTCAGAGCGTTCGGGTATGGAGTAATGCGAAGAGCTGGATGTTAGAATGTTTCCCCTTTTGGTGGTGGCGTATTATCTTGGCAGTCGGCAACACTCACTCAAGATGGCAAAAAATCTTCAGCTCAGCTGATGACACTCTTACTGTAAGTGTGTCACAAACTTCATCCCCACCCCATAGTTTTCGACATCAACCCAGCCACCCCCACCCCCCAACAGGACCAGTCACTCGCCGCATCCTCCACCTCATCACAGGGTATGAAACCGAACCTCGCTATGATATCTGTTTCGGTACCGATCTGCGGCTTGGTTGTTTGGCGCAGCCTGTTGAAGATGGATCCGGTTGTTTATGTTAACTGCTTCTTGTTCTTGGCATTCGTATGAGCGGAGAGATGGTGCCTTTTATCCATCTTAGAAGAGGCTTCGTTGAGGTTATCGCGGTGTTATCTTTGGCGGTTATGAACTCTAGTGGCTAGTTATTGTGTCATTGAGTCTTAGGTATAGGATCAGTTATGTTTTAGCTGTGTTATTTCCGTTGGGTTGCTCAGAAGCCTACCCCTGCCCCCGTTCTTCGAGCCCTTGAGCAAGCTGTAAGTGTGTCGTTAGGCGAATAAGGCGGAGCCCGAGGACACCGAGCCTCAGCGAAATATGGATGTGGCTCATTGTCTGCCAAGAGAATCCGCGGAGCCCGGTGAATGACTCCACACTCGAGGATCTCTACCAATCAAAGGTCATAAGACGGATGAACTGCTTGCCGTGATCTTTCCATCATCCTTCGCATTCGCTCGCATTCGGGAGGCTCAGTGGGTGTTCCTTGAAACTGAGTACAGGCACCAATGATTGACATAGATATATAACAAATCTCATTTCTAGATAATAGGGAATATCATGCAGAACGATCCTTAAAACTCAGTTCTCACAATTCTTCACAATGAACTCTCTCAAACTCATCAGGGTCAATTCCGTCGATGAGGTTGATCAACTCATCGATCTTGCATGCGAGATATGGATCGACGATCCCATCTTTTCATGCGTCGTCCCTGGCCGTCGAGAGCGACCTGATCAATATCGACAAGTTTGGCAGCTTCTTCTTCATAGCGAATATTCATCACCTGGCTCTGTTGTCATGGTTGCTTGTGATGAATCAAGTAGCGATATTGCTGATGCTCTTGGGTTTACTGTTTGGCATCGTCACGGTTCAAGCGAGACTGCACGAAGTTGGCAAGGTGATACTCTGAACAAGAGTAAGTTCTTGTGCACTTCTTAAATAAGGAAAGAAAACAGCTGACTGAAGATTGTGGTTTCAGAACTCATCAGGCTTGGACTATTATTGCAGTGGACTTACAGCTTTGCTCTTGGCCAATCACCCGAAGGTGTCTCGGCCAGCCACGCCAAAGAAATCATGGCCGAGACCCGTAACGCTGAGCGATTCTACCCTGATGAGAGATGGCGCCTTGCCTTTATCAGCGTGTCCCCAAATCATCAGAGAAGGGGCATTGGTCGAAAGCTGGTTCAATGGGGCCTTGACCGCAGCGAGGAGGAGGGTGTTGCCGCGGTGCTTGAGGCTAGTGATGCGGGCAAGGGCTTGTATGAGAAGATGGGGTTTGTAGAGGTTGGAAAGATGCCGTTTGATGGGGGGAAAGTGGAGGAGCCCGTCATGATTCGAGAGACGCGTGAGTCTAAGAAGGTGGTATAGTCCAGAGGACACGGAGTAAATTGAAATATGTATGAGTGGTAAATCTAAGGATGAGATGGGCAGCAGCGCCTTGCGAGCTCGAACAGCCCCCGTATGCCCGAATTGGTCCTTATCGCAACGTAACCTACGTTGGAAGGCCACGGCCACTCGCATCGAGCCACTGGATAGCGTCGCCGTTACGAACTGCAAACCGCAGGTACATATGCTTTCAGTCCGTGGAGTGCCCCAGGGAAGCATGGTCCAATTGACAATTCCAATCGCTGTCTTGGACAGTACAACTCTGAGGTCATCATCGCGGCGTCGTGGCTCGGCGAAACGACTACTAAGGTATGGGTCTCTCCTCAGGCCATTCTCTGGGTTTCTTCTACGGGCGAGGACTTTAAACCGCGAAGAGGCTGCACCCAAACCAATGGACTAGCAGCAGGCAAGACCCAAGTCCCTTCTTGAACCAAGGCATCTTTGGATGTCAAAGGTGGTCCAGAGCCCAACGTTGCCATCCAGTGACATATCTTCGCCGGAAGCCGCAAGAACCAAGGACCAGCCCATGTCAGTATGGTTAGTGGACAGGTTGTACAAGTATTCGAGGGTGGTTTCCTGTTCATCTATCTAAATCTTGGCGTTCGTCGAGGAAAGACTTCGAAGTGGGCTGCTCCTGTTTTATACATAGGGTACGAAGCATTACGCAAGATTTGAGGCAGGAACAAGACAGCAAGAAGTATCTTCTAAGATCCAGCATGGCAGAACTCAGAAAACTCAACCCATCCATCTCCATACATTTTGGTAGTGTTTTCTTGGCTGATAGTTTTTCTTTTTACTTTTTACTCAGCAGTTTCCCCCTCCACCATGTCCGACGATAGCGCGCACCTCGCCGCCATGGGGTTCCCAAGCCCCCGAATCCCTACCCTGCAGCCGGAGCCCCCAACGACGGCTGAACTGGCCGAGGCCATCCAAGTTCCGACGATGGCAGCTGGAACGACTGACCAGCAGTACGATGGCAGGCGTGTGGGCCTGGGATTTGGCCAACGTGAGGCGGATTTGGGCTTTCGACGTCAGCGGCGTCAGCACAAGGTTATGCAGTACATGCATAACGACGTCCGCAGAGCGTACTTTGCGGGAATGGACGAGTATGCTGTCCGACAGGTCCCCGAGCCATAGGGTGCCCATGTGTCCTGGCTGGAGAGTCGGTTGCGGAATGACCGCATCCCCGAGGTTGAGGCTGGCAGACTGGCAGACCATGCCGAAGAGGCGGCTCGCCTTGCCTTTGAGTAAGCCACCCCGGGGAGATAGTCTTGGAGCATGTTAACAGTATAGCAGGTTTGTCGTAGAGCTAGTGTCCCTCCTCGACGATCCCAAATGGGGATATGGGTATTTTACCCTGAGAAGTCGCCGAAAGCATGAGGGCCATGCCAGGCGCGCTCGTAAGGCCGCCATGGAGTGGCCCAAAGTGGCCAAGATGCTTCGGGTTGCCGAAGCCCGTGCGAGAACGGCGAGAATCGTTGCTCTGAGGGACGATTTCGACTTGCTGAGGCCCCGGGTCTAACGATCCGATACTCCCCCCCCCCTCTTCCCCCGAATGGCTTGGCGATGACTTGGTGAGAGCTTGATGGATGGTGTCCCCGCCCACTAGGACACAAGTGGGTGTTCTTTTGACATTCTTTACGCGAAGGAAAACGCCAGGAACCCGAGGAAAAGATCACTCGTAAATACACTGCGACGGAAAACGTACACAACCCTCGACGCGACCGACCGATAACCTGCTTGGAGGTCTTGAGGCCTGCCGGTGGACGGCTCCCTCCTTGACAAGGTTCATCGATGTTACGATTCAGTTGAGTGAGCGAAGGAAAACGCAAGGAACCCATGACGCGATCTGACTATGATTCGGCATTCTTCGAAGGTCTTGAGGCCCGACGGTGGACGGCTCCCTTCTCAAGAACCCGATCTTACGATGATCAAGTCAAGAGGCGAAGGAAAACGCTAATAACCCGAGGAAAAGATCACTCGTACTCTACTGCGATGGAAAACGTACATAACCCTCGACATGGTCAAAGTCTAGGCGTGAAGGTCTTGAGGTCTGACGGTTGACGACTCCCTTCTACACCTGGACTCGATAGCAATGACCAAGTCGAGTACGTCGACGACGAGTTCGCACTTCTACGCAGTGTCGACGATCAACTCTTTGCGATTTAACATCCGCAATGAGGCTAAGACGAACTCTACCATCCACTACAAGCAATAGTTGCCCTCCCGAATCCTGCCAGTACTAGAGCCCAGTTATCCGCCATCCAACATCCACGTTTGGCTATCAGCAATCATCCATCAACTGTCAGCTATCGGCTACCAGCTATCAGCTATCAGCCATCATGAATCCGCCTTCCACATGGGCCACCAGCTCTCATCTTCTCGCTCCCAGCTACCAACTCTCAGCCAACCTCCACTCCGCTATCAGCTATTAGCTCTCAGTCACTGGCCATCTGCCATTCACACTCAACCATCAGCTTCCAACTCATAGCTCCCGGCTACTAGTTACTGGTTACTAGCGGTCTGCTATCAACGACTTGCCATCAGCCATCAGTCGCCGACGGCTAGCTACAGTATCAGTTGCCAGTTCTCATCTATTATCCATCAACCATGCGCTACACGCTATCCGCCACCTATTTATCCGTCATTCGCGCTCAGCCACCAGCTAGCAGCTCACAGCTACCGATCACCAGCCCTCAGCTATCAATTCCTAGCCATCAGTCATCAGCCATCAGGTCGGAAGCGCACCAGTCCGGTGTCCTCGGCGCCAACTACCTCCTTATGGAGGGCATCACTTACCGACCGCGCACACCAGCGACATGAACGACGTTCGATCTAGTCATCACACTTGTGGGAAACAATCTCGGCGACGTACTACGTAGCCAACTCCGAGTCATCAACACGATGATATCATCTGTCATCGCCCCCGGGCGTCAAGCATCTGCCGCCAACCGTGAGCCAGTAGCTGGCAGCCGACTAGCACCAAATACTGGCACATCCGCATCTGTCAAGGACAAATGGCCTTCAACCCTTCGTTGTACGTCAGTTAGATTGGCTACAACCGTCCTAACCGACGACTCATCTGCCACACTTCGGCTAGTGCTACCCGCGGCTATCAACAGGCACCCAAACCCAACCCGACGTGAAACCTCTCATGAGCCGCTTCATTTTCAGCAAAAGAAAAGGAATTTGACAATGTTGTCTCATTTCCGCTTCCACGATGGCCCTGCCATCTTAGTCTGCGACGTTCCCCTCATGGTACACTTATCAGATCCACCGTCCTACGGCGCTGAGGGTGCAGTTGACTCTTGTGAAGGATTGCTGACAAGGTTGGCACATCAAGCTCCTGACTATCGATACCACCGGGCACGCCAACCTTGCCGAGGAGGTCGCGGCATCATTCCAGCTGGCTGATGGCCCTTGTCTAGTGGTGGATGTCGTTGAAGGGGTCCAGATCAACAAGGAGCAGATTACCAAGCACGCCGTTCTCGAAGATGTACCCTTGATGCTATTCTCAACAAGATGAACTGTCTCATCTTTGAGCTGGGATTCCCCCCACAGGACACGAACTAGCCGCAGCTAGCCTCTCCGCTCTTCCATAACGTGTAACCCAGACCCAACCAAAGTGGGAAAAGGCCTCTAAGTCGACACTAAGATTATACATGCCGCTCAAAACAACACCACTGGGGCCATGCGACTCAAGACGCAGTTGGACATGGACTGCTTCCAGAAACCATCGCGAAAGGGCATGATAACCCGCCAGCTTCAGGATCACCGCTACAGGTTGACCAGGCTGGATGAGGTATCAGTCACACGAGCAGGGGAATTTCTTGGTGAAAGAACTGGCTGACTATTCCGAACCGAGAGATGGGACTCAATGACACTTGACCCTGTGGCATCGGGCCCAGTGAAATGAAGAGACCGACTAATCTTCGCTTAAGAACTTGTCCAAGAAGTCCCTTTGAGAAGACGGAATTACCTACAATGAAGCTTATGAGAAGTTCTGAGAGAGTATGGTATCCCAAGGAACGATATGACTTCTCCCCCAGGCCACCTCCGCCCCAACAGATATCTCATGAAACACGGCATCACACGGTCCTCTCTTGGCTACCGGCGTCTCCATCGGTTTAAAGAATCTCGATACTCCTTTCCTGGAGAGTAAAACTCAAGGCTATGAACCGGCCAAGAACGCCCGCCTGCGACATCTCGATTATCTTACCTTGCTCGCCACCTCCAGACCGACTGAATCCAATCTACCCTCACTGAGATAGCCTTCGAATGGACACTCTGAGGCATCATTTGCGCCAACTCAAAGCCTTTTCGACCGGTTTCGTTGCGCTACCGGCCCTTAGCGATAGGCGGCCAAGTGCCGTGTCAGGACATAACGCTCACAGTCATGCTACCCATACCAAAGACGCGATAACCCAGAGCTCGCCGGCTCTGCACAAACGAGGTTCAACCGGCGGTATTTATAACCTTGCCGGCAGAATAACCCCGGTATTCCTGACTGCAATCTCCACGACGAAAAATACCTGTGGCCCTAGTCAAGCTTGCATGGATCACGAAGCCGTTCGATAGTGTACCTATCTTCCAGAGTATATACCATTGCGTCATTACCACCAAAAGAGCGTCAATACCATGTACTTATCATGCATGATACCACTTAGAGATCACCACAGGCGACCCAGCTCTCCCCTTGAAAAATCTTTCCTTGGCACGAGCTGTTAGCCCGTTGTTAAGAAAATAGGCTCGGCTTGCAACCAGTCACTAACGTGACCCTAACAGCTGCCGCAAGAAAGAGATTTGGAGAGTTGACCTTCCTTTGCGATGCTGGGCCTTGCAATCAAGGGCTTCTTCCTAGCTGTGATCAAGCGACGACGATGAAGCCCTCATAGGCTACGCGAGCCCTCGACCTACCGCCACCGCCCTCTTCAGCTTCCCAACCGCAGCTGTGTTGCTCGAAGAAGACGGCCGGCAGCCCCGACCCTCACGGCATCGCGAGCCACGACCCTCCGCAGCTTCAGCTGCCCAACCGCCCGACGGCTTCTTCCTAGCCGGGTGCCAGACGGCAAAGATGAAGCCCTCGACCTATCGCCGCCGCGCCTCTTCAACTTCCTGACTGCAGCTTCCTCACTGCCAGCAGCGACCCTCCAAAGAAGCCAGCCGGCAGCCCCGAACCTCACGGCATCGCGAACCACGACCTTCCGCAGCTCCAGCTGCCCGACCTTCCTCTGCAGCTTCGGCTGCTCGACCTACCCTTCTTCGCAGCCACGGCCTGCTAGGGCTCGAAGCCCTATTTCAACCTCCTCTTGCAGCCTCGGCTGCCCAACGAACGAGCCTTCAGCTTGCTTGCCCCGGCTTGCCCTAACTTGCCTGCTGACCCGGCTTGCTTGCGAAGGCCGGCTCACGAGAGCCTCGAGCCTTGATACCAGCGATGCCGCTGCCCATATATCCAACTGACGGGTGCCGGGCTTGAAAACCTGAATTGCTGAAATGCTGAATGGCCTAGGAGTAATGAAGGAGGAGTAGCGAGGAGAGTCTTGATATCGTCTTGATTTGGACCCCCGGCTTGAACGCGCTCTCTCCTTGCCAAGACAAGATACCTATGTGCCCGCAAGACGTTAATAAAACAACAGCAACAACAACAACAACTTAGAGATCACCAGCAAGCCAGTCTGCGGTTGCACGTCAATATTTCCAGCGCCTTCGGTCTGCTTATCCAGAGAATCTGCCCACAACGTGATAGACCGCCAACTCCATCATATCAGTCGGTGAAAATTCACCTAGGTCACGTCCCGACCCGGATGGAATGACGGAGAACCAAATCCGCCATCCCGTGCCTGGATCATCGGGTCACACCAAACCCCTCAAGGTTAGAGGGTCCGGCTTGCATCATCCCACAAGCGGGTCCTCTGTGGATTTGTCAACGAATGCGGCGACGGGCCGATATCGATATCTAGCCATGCCGAGGCAAGTGGCTCGTATAAGAGAAGTGTTGGCCCCGAGTGAACTCTGGCGAGTAAGTTAAACTTGAAAAATTATACTGTCGCCATGTCTCTACCGACCACTTTCAAGGCTGCCACCGTGGCTGGCAAGGGAGAAAACCATATCACATCAGAGCGATCCCTCTCACCGCTCAAGTCGGGCGAGGTCGCCATCAAGATCACAGCGACCGCGATTAACCCCGTCGATTGGAAGATCCGTGATTATGGCGTCTTTATCCAAGAATGGCCCACCGTTCTAGGCTCTGATGCCGCTGGAGAGGTTGTCGCCCTTGGCCCAGATACATCCCGCGTGTCGGTCGGCGATCGCGTGTTTTTCCAGGGAATCATTGGCACCATTGACTCGAGCACGTTTCAGCAATATTGCAAGATGCCAGAGGCTTTGCTAGCCAAGACTCCAAGCAACATTTCGGATGAGCAGGCAGCTGGTATTCAGTTGACCACTATCGCTGCTGTTACCGCTTTTTACGATAAAACTGGCCGAGGACTGCCAGCGCCATGGGATGAGGGCGGTGATTCTGTCGGCAAGGGCAAGGCGATTGTCATTCTCGGCGGCAGCTCTTCAGTTGGACAATATGCCGTTCAACTCGCCCGTCTATCAGGCTTTGAGCGTATCGTTACAAACGCCAGTTCCGCACACCACGAGTACCTTAAATCACTGGGCGCCCACGCAGTTCTAGACCGCACAAACACTTCTCTAGAGGACTACGTTAGCACTATCGGAGACTATCCTCTGGAATTCGTCTTTGATACAATCGGCGCCCGAGTTACGCAAAAGCTTGGAGTCAAGATTATCCAGTCACTCAAGGTCGAGGGCAGCAGGGTCGCCACCGTTAGCCAGGCAGACAGCGAAGCAAAGGAACTAGGCGAGACCAAGGAGCCCAAGGTTGTCGTGCAGGGTGTTGTGGGCTTTGGAAGTGCCCCTCATCTGAGGTACCTGAGTGAGCCTCTTGCTGAGCACCTTGGTGGGGAAGAGGGATGGATTGCAAAGGGACTGTTTACTCCAAACCGTGTGACGGTTGTTCCTGGTGGTTTGGATAATATTGAGGAGGCGCTTGCAAAGAACAAGCGGGGTGTTTCTGGCGAAAAGGTCGTTATTCGACCATGGGATGAATAGTCTAGATAGATTAGAAGAAATAGATATAGACTCCTAATAACACTTGACGAAGAGAAGCCTAAAAGCTGTCTATTTCATACCAATTTCGTCTTGACTTCCTCATTAAGCTATGATTCTCCAACAAGAGACTGGTTTTCTCATCGCTAGATACATAGTCTGCAAGCAGCAGCTAAGTTGTCTTGGCTAACCCAAAGAGCCTTAAATGTCCAATTTGCTCTATTCAAGTATCAGATAGAACTCAACAACTTACCAAGAGGTTTGTGCAGGTATGTCTTGCAGCCTCTCTAGCAAAAATGCTGGTTCTCAAATTGTGATTTACAATCACACTTGCCCCTGCGTCCGCATCAAGATAATCAGCTTTGTTTTTAATCCCACACAACATAAGGAGCCTATAGGTCGAAACATGCCCAGGGCTAAATCATATCTTGGCTTGCCAGCAGTTTCCTCTTACCCCGCCTTGAAGGAAGGCATCACGAACCTCCACCCGAAGAGGCGTTCCTTGGCGAATTGACAAGCACCCTTTGTGGAACGAGAGGCAGTCTTAGCGCTTCGGTTCGAGTTAGTGGTGTCGTGACCGGGCTTTAAAAGCCTCCCGAGACCGAAAGCGAAAACCAATAGAAACTCGATATCCCCGCGCATTCCGCGGTGAGGCAACAAAAAGCCATGATCTGATGGTTGGATTCTCCGCCACATGCATGGGTTTAGAAGGTGATATAATGCCTGAATGGTCTCTGGGGCTTCAAAGTGGAATCCTTCAAGTGGAGTTGATCGTCGATACAAGGAACTTGTGAAATTGAAAACTCAAGATGCCTTTTTCTCGAAATGGATTACTGGTTATCGGCGCTGGAGGCATGGGCCTTGCCATCGCTCGTCGTTTAGGTCCAGGACGTCGCGTCTTTCTCGCCGACTACTCCAAAGACACACTGGAGTCTGCTGCCAACAGTCTCCGAGATACTGGTCACGATGTCGAAACCCAGATAGTTGATGTGTCGAGCTATGAGTCAGTCACAAAACTGGCCAAGCATGCAACCTCAACAAGCACTCTCAACACTGTCGTCAACACAGCCGGTATCTCTCCTTCCATGGGAACTGCGCGACAGATTTTTGAGGTCGATCTCCTTGGAACCGCCAATGTCATCGACGCTTTCCTCGAGGTGATGCCTGCTGGCTCCTCGTTGACAACTGTCGCTAGCATTGCTAGCGCCTTGTACGGAAGCGCAATCACCCCAGAGTTGGAACACCATCTTGCGACAGCTCCAAAAGACAAGCTCCTCCAACACGCCAACATTGACCTTGATGGAAATCCAGGCGTCGCCTATGGAATCTCAAAGAGGGGCAACATTGTTCGAGTCCAAGCTGCTGTCAAAAAAGCCGGAACAAAGGGAATCAGGATCAACAGCATCAGCCCGGGTGTCATCACGACGGCAATGATCCGCTCAGAGTTGGAATCTGAGGCTGGAGAGAATGTTCGGCAGATGGTAAAGACGACACCTATTCCAAGGGCTGGGTCCGCAGATGAGATTGCAAGCATTGTTGCCTTTGTGTCCGGCCCCGAAGCTTCCTTTGTTAATGGTGCAGACTTTAGGGTTGATGGTGGATTTGTTGCCTCGACTCGATTTAATACTGCATCAGAGGCCAATTAGGTACAATTTCTTTGACTCGGGGCAGTAAGCCTGTGCATCGCTGACTATGGGGAAAGCAAAGAATGCCAATAATAGGAAACCGGTATTATGGAAAAGTTGCCCCTTTGTCTTTGCTACCACGGGACGTGATGCTGAATGAAGGCCAGCCCTTTGTGCCATGAATAATACTTGCCAAGGATAAACTAACAGTGAATAAATGGTTGTTCGTGGACACTGAACATAAGCGCACGCTTTGTTTGAGTTTCACACCAAAGCCAAAGAAGGACCAGTGAGTATGAGACAACCAGACTCTTCAGGTAATCAGATCATAATGTCGAATACAACGTCATTGAGACAAAGAGGAAACTTGCGCGGATCACAAAGAAATGGAGATCCAATATGGATATAAATTTTCGTCCATCTATCACCTCTGTCAAATTTTACATTTCAGTATCTCACAATTTAACCAGAAACAACATTACATATTTCACAATCACAAACATCAACACCAACACCAACATCATCAACATGGATAACACTCAGCAGCCCCGTTCCGGTCCGGTTATCATCCCTGCTAACTTTGACGTTGAGGAGGACCTCGAGAGCGTTGAATTCGCCACCGCCGAAGTGGCCAACGTTGGAACGCAATACGTTGTCGATTACAGCGTTATGGGCGGCAGAAAGGTGGAGAAGCGTGACGTTCCCAAGAGTTCAAAGTAGAGTGTCGGTGCACTCTGTCTACCTAGGTGGCATGCTACTGTCGACTCCATGTTTGGAGGGCGGACGGAAAACGTGTTAGTTGATTTCGTCTTCCAGATGATGGAGACTTCATAGTAATCGTCTAGATGAATAGAAACACAACTTTGTGCTGAACGATCAAGTGTGCTATGTCTTTCTCTGGTGCTTGAACTGGGTTTATAATTAGAATCAATACCTAAACAAGTACAAGACTTTCTTCATCAATGCCATCAAAGATATCATGACATGTGTTCGCCACCCCAATCCGCCGATACACATTGGTTCCTTCCGGTTCTTGTCGTAAAATCAGGCAGCGAACGCGACGTAAGGGTCTCTTCGTCTTAGGAAGACTAACTCTCAGTGCTACGAGCTTAGACTCTGCCAACTCCTCGTCTGAGTATTCTAAAGGCTGCGTGTCTGCAAGAAGCGGACCTCCGCTGGTAGAACCTTGCCCTCGGACGACAAGCCATGAGTTACCGTCCCGTTGGCGTCTGGATACCTCAACTGGTGCCACCGCCCCTACAACTGTGATTGCAGCGTATTCGCATTCCCCGTATGGATCATCGCCAGCCAGCCTGTATTCTATTTCAGTGACTCTCAACCAAACTATTTCCGCATCCTCTCCGATAATGACCCTGCCCTCTATCGAGAGCCATGACCAAGATGTTAGGCGTTTATCGCTTGACCGCGTGTGCGCCGGGTTGTAGCTCTCTCCACGGGGAAACTGAGAAGTACCTTTGTACTCAGATTGCCATAGCAAGTCAAGCGGTAGTGCTTTCTCCCATATCCCGCAGATATATCGTCCTAGCTGCACTCCTTTGCCATTGTCAATCTCCTTTGCGATGGAAGACAATGCAGGCAACCTGTCGGTGTGGTATGTAATAGCTCTCGCGCTGTACTGAGCAACGATCTGGCACCACAACTCGATTCTGTCGCTTTGACTGCCCCGGTCAACAAACTGTCGGTATTTCGTCTTGACGCTTTCTCCTGCGTAAAACTCGTCCCAGTGAACCCTTGGGTCTTGCAACTCTCCACACTCGCATTCAATGCATGTTCCACATTCCCAAACAAGCTCGTGTGCCGTAAAGTAGATAGTGCGCTTGGCCAGCATTCTCTCTTGAAAGACCCAGGCTCGAGAGAGAAGTGGGAGATCATCGGCTTCCCAGAAGTCCTCGGCCTTTTTCCAAACCTCGTGCTCCGCCCGCGTTTTGGAAACATCTTTGACGAGAGCTCTTATAGAGCTCCCCTCCGAGGTTTTGAATTCGAGAAGATGCGCTGTCTGTCGAGGTGCGTAAAGTCCTCCGTTGCCGTCTTTTGCATACGCCGCGCCTATAACGAGATAGGCTTCCCCGTACACATACGCCATCTTGCTACATTCTCTATGCCAATCCCCTTTGTCTCCTTGAATTATGCACAGTGAGTCGATCCAAATGTACTTGAGGCCTAGGTTATTGGTCAGGTCGACTGCGTCTTGAAAGGTTTTGGTGAGTTTGGACAGGCTTAAGGCGCTTGATAATCGTTCCTTGAGATTGCTCTCGTTCAGAACGGGCATCCTTTGTGCCTCTTCTCGCGAGCCCCAGCAATGGCTCAGTGCGGTGTACTGTTGCTTGCTGGTTGTTTTGTCTCTGAGGATAAGGCCCAAATCGCCGCCATTCATCTTGACAATCTCTAGTAATCGACTAGGTTTCTTATTCCCTTCTGCAGTTCCGCCTGTGGACCGTTGAAATCTAGAGGTGCTGCAGATCTCGTGGTTATTGCAGCTATCGAGATGAGATGTGATGAACTCGATGCATTTTTGACTTCTTGGATTTGCCGGAAGATGCCGTCTGGTCCCAAACTCCGGGAAAGGGATATCCCCATCTTTCTGGAAGTATTATTAGTTGCATCCCCAGTCCCCTTGATCTGTATCTCGTACCTCTCCCGAGACATCAAGCCAGAGCATCTGATCTGCGCCCCCCTTTGACGGGGCCCATTCCAGGGAAACCTGCAGGACTCTACCGCTAGAATAGGCTGGGCTTAAGATTATAGTTGGACCATCTTGAGCGTCTAGGGTCCAATGCTTTGAGAAGAGCTCAGCAGATAGAGTCAATAGTTTGCAGCGCGCACAGCCACTCACTCCAGAGGCTTTGAGCACACTGAGAGGGCCCTTGACCTGGTAGTAATCGATGCCCAGCCCGCAAGCTAAACATTGCCCTTTTTCTCGAGATGTTGGCCCATTTTTGTCCATTCTTAATATGCAAGTGTTTGTTGGCAAGTAAGCGTTGTCATGAGCTCGAGGATGACACTCACAAGAGACGCACAGCTGTGCGCTTCAGCAAGGAGAAGGAGGGGCGTTTTTTTTTTATTTGGTAAGTCCGCCTTGGAGATGAGCTTTGTGACGCCACTGGCCCGAAGGGGCCAATTGCATGGTCGACTGCTCCCAGGAGGCCGCAGGTCAGCACTTCAGTAGGACTTCATCCGCATGAGTCCAGTCACCCGGGTCAAAAGACACTAGCACATGGAATATTGGCTTATCTTCGTTTAAGCGCAGCAGTAAAGATAGGCCAAGCTTATAGGCGATGCAGAAATTATTGATAAAGATTTCATCTCCCTTAGAGTATGTAATATTTTCAGGGGGTTGCGGGTGTCTTAACCACTTGTAGGCATGCCACAGCCTGGTCTCGGCAAATGCAGTGAAATTTGGCAAGCCACATGCAAGCTTCGCCTCAATGCTGCCTAACCATTCTCGCCTCACCAAGAGCGCAGAATCTCCTATCGTACCTAAGAAACAACCTTCAAGACTCCCCAAGCGCTTTTCTGTGCTTCTATCCCAAGGGCCCAAGAGGCCAAGAGCCCAGGCACATCTCGGCGCTCATCATGTCGGATCCGTTCTCGATCGCAAGCGGTTCAGCCGGACTCGTGTCCCTCGGGCTCACCCTATGCAAAGGCTTAGCCGAATACATCTCGGCTGTCAAAAGTCATGGCGAAGAGGTCAGAAACCTCGAAACCAAGCTCAATACCTTTCAAGTGTTTCTAGCGGCTGTCGATGCAACCCTGAAAGAACTGCCTCCTCTGCAGGGATGTCGGCTGCCTGGAGATGTCGTCAGGGTAGTGGAGGCTTCACTAGACCAATCTAGGGATGGGATGGTGAGACTGGCGGAATTCTTGGACGAATGCTCAGGAAGAAGTAAGTGGACTTACCTAGAGTAAAGAAAACCTAGCAAAGTGCCTCTTGCTAACTCAACTCGTTCAGCTCATTCAACAAGTTCTTCAGCTACATTCCCAACAAAGCTCAAGAACATGGGAAAGAAAGCAGTATACTATTTCCGCAGGGGAGCCTTGAAAGAGCTTGAGCAAATGCTCGAGTCTGTCCAAGGCCAGCTCAACCTCTCCCTGAATCTACTAAACGTGTGAGTAACCAACCGACCTGAGTTTTACTGTTTATTAACCTGACTTAGGCGCCTCTTAACCTCTCAATCTCAAGAATATCGCCAAATCAGTGAGCATATGTCGTTATCGACTGCAAGACTCGTCGACCTCCAATCCTCTGTGACTGGCCTCGAGAATAACCTTTCAAATACTTCTGAGACAGTCACCACTCTGTCTGAGAGTCTCACGATGGCTCAAAGCGACTTTCAACTTACTACTACGCAGTTTCACGAGGTAGTAAGTAGCAAATTAGGACGGCTGTGAGAACGAGGCTGATCACTGAAGGCAAAATCATTGCAGGGTCTACTGCAGACGGTCATGTCGCTTATTGCGCTTATTGCAATGTAACGTACTAGCTCTTGGATGCAGACTTTGTGCTAATAAGCTATCATACAGCCCTTTCCTGAACGGGAGCTTGACCGTCTTGAGTCGCGCCTACCGAGACGTACCACGAAGCATTCTTTCGCTTCCTACAGACAACATCATTTTTGAGGACATGCTTGGTCGGTCATTCAGTCTTCAGTTCAGCTTAGTCTGTGAATGGCGAGTACGTTGTAGCGCAAAACATTCGAGAACCAACACACTAAATCTGTCCAGATTTTCGAAGCCTTCCTCATAACCCGCTTCGAAGATATCCCAGGCGAGTCTTTTGTCAACTCTGGTCAATATCATCTACTTCATGGAGTACACAACATGATACTCCCGAGGTCACGGCGAGGGTGAGCCAATTCCATCTCGCCCGGCTCCAAGATAATCATGTCTCTACGAGCTAACAACCACTTCCCGGACCACTGCCCAAGGTGCGGTGCCGCGCTAAACAACGGGCCAGGAAGCCGTTTGGTAAAATGGTTCGTGACGAGATGTAGACGGGTGTATATAAAAGAAGCTAACACTTATAGCACCACTATTAGATGCTGGACCGCTTTCCAAGAGACAAGAGACGCGATTGACAACTTTCTAGAGAATGGTTCTGACCTGCAGTCTCTGGACTGTTTCTCCAATCAAGTCACGAAGACTCAAGAGATGGACTTGACACCATTCACGCGGATTCATTTTTATAGCCTGTATCACAATCCTGAGACATCTTTCTGTCCAAAATGCTGCTTGGGTTTAGTCAAGCTTGCCCGTTTCCTCACCAAGGAGAAGGGGTTTGATTCATTTATTCGAGATCAAATGGCTTGCCCAGACTTGTAAATATATTTCAAGTCATGAGAGAGCTTACAAAGAAAAGCTTATTTCTCTGGACCCTATAACCCTTTATTCCCCATGTTCTACCAACCAGGTACACCCCCCGGGCAAGATATGTTTCTATTATACCAAGTAACGGTATTAACCTCGCTAGGCAGTATAATGATATATATCTCACGCTTTGACTCCTTGATCTGAGGTTCTTCTAAGCAAGACATGTCCAATATCGTGATTACTAGGCATCTTGTAAGGCGACTTGTAAGGCGTCTTATGAGAGTGGTAAAAAATATCATAAACAAAAGATTAAAGCTGGAAATAATTAATGGTTGACAGATACCAAAGCTATCAGTGGCATTACAAGCGATTAGACTCTTCATAAACTTTCCTTATAGGCACTTCAGCTCTCACTTTGTCTTGACTTTTTCTACCCAAGGAAACAGTGGCGAATGGGAGAGAGGGGGGTGTCACGTGAAAGAAGCGGCACCAACACTAACCAATTTGCAAGGGGCCTCATCACCTTCCTCAGCGTCTCTCCTCACTCCTGAATGTAGGCGCTTCAGTAAGGGCCCTAACACATTCATAGACTCGGATCAAATTAAGCCCTCAATTGGAAAGCATGACCTCCCCCGGTGACGACAATTCTCAGGCCCCGCCTATATCCTCAGCCGGCAATGACCTCGGCAAACGCAAGAGGAACTCGGTGAGTGGCTCGCTCATGTCAATGGATAACTTGGGAACTGACTGGGTCTATCTGTATCTCTGCAGAGAGCCTGTGATCGCTGCCATCGGAACGCTTGCAAGGTGCGTTCTTGACCCACCGAAACGTCAGAGCCGACAGCCGCTGACCATCCCCGTAGTGTTCGCCAGGGATTGAGGGCGTGCCATGTACGCGATGCGAAGAACAGGGCATCGCGTGTACTTATAATCGCCCCAGCAAGCGACGCGGAGTAAGAAGCCCATGTCGATGTTGGGCTATCTATTCTGGAACACAGTCAGTTGACTTCTAGTACAGCCCCCTCCTCGCCGCTCGCGAGTAGACAGTGATACAACGACGGCCGTTCAGCAACCTCCACCAGAGCCCGATGATCCAGATGGCAGCGAGCCTGGAGCAACACCAGTACGGTTTGATGCCGACCAAGATGATCAGGCAAGCCCTCCAGCGCTGCCAGTCCAGCCGCCAGATGCGTCACTGCCAGAATGGCTCTACAACTTTACCGTCAAGCACCAAGATATCGAGAGCCTACTTGACGTCTTCTATCAGAGTTGCTATCCATGATAAGCCCCCAGACCGTTTCAGTCTATCCGCCGCTCACATCGTAGACGACCCTACTTCCACTGGTCTACGTTGCAATTCCAAGTTCGACAAAGTTGTCGACCATGGTATTTCGCCGTAACTATGGCAGTCTGTCGTTTATCGTCCGGACGTCCGCATAATAGGATACCTGTTCCTGAAAGCCCTCACGTCTTACGCCTTGAAGCCGTCCCGCTCTTCACGGCATGCTATTCTATCGCCATTGCAGCCATCCCGAATGATCTGATGGATATTGAAAAGACGGGATCGCTATCAAATGACGAAGGCCATTGCAATTTTAGAGTCATGTTGTCTACAAGATAGGGATGTTAAACGACGTACCTGGGAGAATTACAGGTCGAAATAGAAGCACTTTACCTGCTACCTCTTCCGGGCCTTTGCGCGAGGGCCACGGCAGCGCCGAGAGATCTATAATGTGCCGCTGCGTGCAGATGAGATTGCGATGATGCGGCACATCCTAGACCTTCCTTACGCTCAGAAATTCTTGGACTGAGGCAATAAGCTCTGGAAGGCTTTACAATACTACCCACGCCACACCATTTCCTGAACAACATACAGTATTCTGGGCCTTGGTTTGTTTTTGAATGGTGTCTGTCAATGTCGACCTAGCCGCCACATCATGTAAAGTGCTACCAAGTGCGCATGGAACGAATGTTATGTCATGGGTATTTCACGAGTGACTTTTTTGAAACTGTGAAATGGGTCACAGTAATATGAAATAGCAACTTTGCGATTTATCTAAAGCGGTTAAACCCCTACAAGGCCCGCTATGAGGAATGTCCGACTAGAAGTTCTGAACAGGTAGATCATTTCTTCATGCTTGGCACTAGTCCTGGAACCCAACAAGCTTATTAGACACCTCCCACAGCTTGCGTTCCGCTTCTTCATCATAGATCCAAGGAGCATATCCCGGCAAAGCAGCCATGCTGCCCGTATCAGGATCTTGTGGAACCTCTTCTGCGCAGTCGTTCAAGTATTTCCCGCCTCGACCCTCCCACTCTTTGCTCAGTGCTGCATAAACAGTCGTGGCCGCACCCTGAGGGATACTCTTCATACCAGGCTTTATGCTTTCATTCGCTGGTAGTGTACTGAGATCGACGTGCTTGCCCAGATTGGTATCGATAATGCCTGGGTGCAGAGAGATAGCATGCAAGCCCTGAGCGCCGTATCGTCTGTCAAGCTCAGCCGCAAAATAGATATTTGCTGTTTTAGACTGGCCGTAGGCAGCCCAAGGATTGTAGCTATCCTTTTCGAAATTGAGGTCGGCGAACCGAATACCGGTTATGCGATGGGCCATAGAAGAGACAGCGACGACCCGTGAATGGAAAGAGGGTTCAGTGGCAGCCAAAAGAGCGGGCTTTAGTAGCTGAAACAGCAAGAAATGACCGAGATGGTTGGTGCCGAACTGAGTCTCGAAACCATCTTCCGTCTTCCCTTCAGGAGTCGCCATAACCCCTGCGTTGAGGATAAGGAGATTTAACTTCTGGCTTTTCTCCAGAAAGCTCTTGGCAGCAGCTCGAATAGACGCCAGAGAGTCGAGTCTCATCTCAATGCCGTAGACAGGCGATGTGGACTTGGCTTCTGGCCAAGAAGTGATATCGTTAATTGCCTGATCAATCTTGGCTGGTGTTCTGGCCGTGATGAAGAGCGTGGCGCCAGTAGCATGAATGGCTCGAGCAGTCTCGAGGCCGATGCCTTGGTTTGCTCCTGTGATGAGAATAACCTTGTCATTGAGCTTTCCCAGCAGTCCTTCATCTTGAACGATCTGTAGAGCGGTCGGGCGTGCATCTCCAGGGCCCTGGGGGTTGGCATAGACAGCAGCGTATCGAGACATTTGAGTTAGACAATGGATTTACTTGATGATTTGGAAGGGGGGAGAAGGGAGAAACGCGGGATAAGAGCTGATGCCTTGAGAAGGCTGGAATATCTCCTAGAATACGTTCGAGTTCACCTTATATTTATAGTCGCCCAAAATCATTATTTCATCAAGCTCTCTACTCATACATACCAGAACGACGATGTCTTAACTCCCCTAAGTCCGACTCCGACATCCCGCCAATTATGGCGACTCGAACTCCACTTGTCACCTCGGCTGTTTGGCACTTGGCTAGCACGACTTAATAAACTTTAAGTGGGAGTTCGAACAAGGTTCTGACTGCTGCGCTACTCTGAAAGAGGAGAGCGCGCGGTGGTTACTTGTACCTGGTCCAGCCTTTCGGAGATCCAGAACGAGTTCAGCAGGGATGATAGAACGTGGATGACGTGGGCTACTTTATGTTTGGGTTGAGAAGGTGATCAAACCTCGAGGTACATGAGGCATGCTAGATCGGCCCTCGCCTCGGGTTTAGGAGGTTGTCGGTCCCGAATGTCCGTACGCATGGACCTTGCTGTATCTGTGGATGGCTTCAATCTGTGCGTATTGCTTCTGTTATTCATCCCAAGACTCTTGGTTAGATAACTAGTTCTATAAGCATCATTAATGAGACCGGTGAATTAATAAGAACTATCAAAGGAGTTAATATACTATAGAAAAGAGAACGTCGTTGCTATCTTATATAGAAGACAGAAGTCTGCATGGAATAGAAATTCTGAGTGAAATTCCGGAAATAATCCAGTGGGCTCTTCCATATGTGTGACGGGCTGACACTCTTGCCGCTGCGTACCGTATCAACTCAACACAACCGGACCGGACGGTGGGTCTGGGTACCCCCTTTAAAGATCACTCATTGGCCATATGTAAACCAGCATCTGTCGTTGGTTAACTGCGGGATGGCCAACCGGGCACTGCTTGGTCAAGGGCTCGAAGAAGGGGGGGTGGGGGTAGACTTCTGAGCAACCCAACGGAAATAACACAGCCAAAACACAACTGACCCTATACCTAAGGCCAACCGGGCACTGCAGACGGGAGGTTAGCAAGGATGGTTCGAGTCCGAATGTCCTGAGTAGATACGGTATGTGGGTGCACTTGTACCCCCTGCTGCGTGCGAAGTCTTGGCTCGTCAAAGTTCATCAACGCTAACCAAATAGGGTATGCTTCGAGCCATCCAATCAAGATCGCAAGGTCAACTAAACGACAGGGATAGCTCTCATACAAGACTCAACACGCGGTGAAAGCTGAATCGCATATTTAAACTACCTGGGCGTCTTGTTCCAAAGCTTTTGATCTCATCCTGCATCCAAACTTTCTCTCCTTGACTTCCGTCAGATCATGTCCCACTCCAACCCCGAACGTCCTACTCTAGAGGGTCGGAAAGACAGCTGTCTCGTGACACTAGAGAAATATGGACTGGAACAGCCCTCGGCCAGACTGAAGCTTACTCCCTTGGATATGAACCTGCCAAGACTCTACGGTGCGCGTTGGGTTCTTTGCTTTCCACTAATACCCGGTACAGACAAGTTGCAGGTGTACGTGCATCCCATTTCGAGTTTGATGTTGAACACACCAAAACTGATATGTATCTAGATACGAGTCCTTGAAAAGAGGACTCGCACAGACTATCATCTCTATTCCTTGGATCAATGGTAAAGTTGTGAGTGGCAACTGACGACTGCTCATCTTTGCAATTACTGACAATATCGCCTGTGGCACACAGGGCCCAGAGGAAGGACACGATCCCAAGCACAGAAGAATCCAAGTTCTTGACTCGCCAGGGGGTCTCGCGTTCCCGTAAGTATACTTGGGAGGTCTTTGAGACTTTGGCTAACTGGGGTGCTTCGTAGGTGCAAAGATCTCACCGAGGCCATGCCTTCATACAAAGAACTGAAAACGCGAAACTTTCCTCTCTCCGAATTTTCGACTGCCCAGCTCGGCCCCATAGAAGCCATGCCTCAGGGGCCCGTTCAACCCGTCTTCGCAGCCCAGGCAAACTTTATACAGGGCGGCCTCTTACTGTCAGTTGGGGTTCACCACTCAGTATGCGACGCCTCGGGCTTGGATGCCATCCTTAGCACTTGGTCTCACAATACTGCCGTGGCTAGCGGCAGCTCCGGATCCTATTCCACATTTGATGACCAGTCCAACGATCGTACCCCCCTCATGGAAGGCCTGCCTGCTACTGATTTGAGCAACTATCCTGAGTATACACTTATGCCTACTCCTGAAACCGCCGATGCGCAGGGACTGCCAGCTTTTGGGATGCCTCCCTGTTCATGTCGCCTTCTACACTTCTCACCAGAGTCTCTTACGAACATCAAATCAATTGCAACTGCATTTTCTACCCATGACGCTCTATGCGCTTTCTTGTGGCAGCGCATAACCTTGGCACGAATGCGTTCCGGCGTTCTCACCAATCACTCTGGTGACACGTCAGCCTCGGCCTTTTGTTTTGCTGTCAATATTCGTGGGCGAATAAGCCCACCGCTACCGGCTTCTTATCTGGGCAACGCTTCAATGGCCTCTATGACTCCGAAGTTTGCATTACCTACCATTGCATCAGCTGGTAGCCTTCCTCAGATGGCAGCTTCTATTCGAAAGACATTGAGTAACTTTAAGAGTCCCGACCGGGTTTCTTCCACCATTGGCCTTTTGAATTCTCGCCCAGACCCCACGGATTTGAAACTGACCTACAATGCCTTCCTAGGCCCTGATATTATAGAGTCATCCTGGGCCGACCTTGGCGTCTATGATCATGAATGGGGTGCCATGGGTATGTTGGATGCATTTCGTTTGCCAAGCGAAGGTACAGATGGCGTCATCATGATTCTACCCAAGCTCAAAGATGGTGGCTTAGAGGTCGTCCTTGGCTTGCGAACAGACGTGATGGAGACACTGCTTCAGGATGAGGAATTTCGGGACATTGGGCAATTTTAAAAGACGCAATGTTGCTTAGTACTCCAGCTCAGAGGTGTAAAAACTTAAGCCTGTACCTAGAAGGAACTTGGTGTCACTCTACTGCCTGTTCTTCAATTTTATAGCTGTCAATCAACAGCAGCGCTCTTATCCTACTCTGCGTGGTCTAGTATAATGTGGAACTATGTATGCATTGACATCTTCCCATAATCGGGCTTTCAGCCGTGCCTTGCCCCTACGAGCTGCACCATAGATCCCCTACAAGAGTCTTTTGCAACAAATGCCTACTCCAGAAGAAACAAAGCTTCACACACAATCGAATCGGAACTTCTCGGCCGAGCCCGAGAGCATTTGACTTTCTGTCATGCAAACAGCGCTTGCCAGAGGCTCGCCGCGCTCTGCGATGTCTTGAAGCTGCCTGCGTATCCACTCCCTCTGCGTCTCAGGCGCAGATGAGACGCTACAGGCAACATGAAGAGGCCATATGAGAGAAAACCTTCCGTTGCGGGCTTTCTCGTTGATATTGGCAGCGGAACCTGAAGCCGGCCAGTTGTGACGCTGCATATCGGTGAAATTGAGTTTCATCTTGGACAAGTCGTGCCCCAGAAGAAAAGGCACGCTCGCGCATATATCATCTACTAGTTCCATACTTTTCCTTTCGACGCCACTGCGGTCAACCCCAGATTGTGCGTGTGTGGAAGGGGGCGAGCAGTCGACTGTACGGAGAAGTATAGACTGTAGAATAAGCCGTGATACACGATAAATGTTCCACACTCGGGCAGTATAGACATCCGTGTATCTATGGATCACATGTGGTGAAAACTCTGAGCTTACGTTGCTGTTGACGTTCAACGCAATAGCATAAGACCAACCAAGCGGAATGCGCTTCGTCCAGCTCGACAGCTCAAAGTCTAGTTGCCTGGCATGGCACAACAATCTTTCGGCTTTTGTTCTCTCAATTCCTTCTGGTGTGCCCAACTGAGAGCTTTGGTATTGAAGATCAGGTATCTTGGCTGCCGTTGAGATTAGGCAGTTCTCAGGGTCCTCGAACGACGCCATGACGCTGTGAGAAAAAATGTCGTCAACGGGTTGGGAGAGCTGCATCTGGCTCAAAACCTATTATTGGTACTATCAGATTTGTGGACAAAGATGTTGGGGGGGCCATCTTACGACGCTTTTACGGACGAAGCAGAACATACTCCGTGACAATAAAGAACCCAGATTGCCATTTGCCTTTAACTTTACGAGAGCTGCAGCTCCGTCGACATGAGCTCCCCAAGCTGGTGGAGTACCCGATTGGAAAGTCATTGTCTTTTTAATTGATTAGCTTCATGTTCTTAGGATAATGGCCATCTCGCTTAGGCGTATATGACTTACCTCGTAACCACAGAGGAGCAGGACACTGTATAGTGTCTGATCGTCTAACGCCTGGTCCGAATCCTGAATGGCCAATCTAAGAGCTGTCACGGCCTGGACATATCGTTTCCTCGATAACTGGCTAGCCTTGGGTACGAGCTTTGCAGAAGCAGCATATGATATTGCCTCTACCGCTAGACGTAGAAGAGAGCCCTGGTTGCTCTTGAGATGGAGATGCGGTAGTTGCTGATGAAGATAGCGCGTTGGGTCAGCATCTGACAGGTTCTCGTCTGTGCCATGATAGAAATGGCAAATCGCAATATCTTCAGCTGGCGGGTACAATGAGCGCGAAAGAGCCATGTTGGTATGTGAATATGATGCCGGGATCATATCTAGTAGGCTGACAGTCGAAGTCGTGGGATCTGAAAGGTAAAATCGTGATCTATAGTTGGTTGAAGTCTCCTGTCGATGCCTCTCCCTTGTTCTAGTAGTCTCATCTCTGAATATGAGATCTGACTGGGCTCGGTAACCAGTGCATTTTCTTTTCGTCTTCACACAACGAGAACATTCAGGCCGCCTCTCGTCGCACTGAGATTTTCCTTAGTACAGCTGCATACCAAAACGCATCTAATCACACCTTTTTATGTAGTTTTCTATGGGCCTCTTATAAGTATTGACTGTAAGTGAATCTTTAACTGACTAATATGAAGCTTACCTGCAATTTTCGCATCCTCCGCTTGGCTTCCCGCAGTATACCATGGCTATTGTCAAGGTTGTCCGGATGGTGTATTTTGGCGAGGGACGAGGTAGTCAGAGTGAAGCAGAGGCCCCTGTACATCCAAGATAGGGGGCCTCGTCTAGATTTCCGCATCTGGTATGGACATGAAGGTCACGTGAGCTGGACATTCTGAAGAGATCGCTTACATCTCAAAGATTCTTGTTGTTGCTCTCTAGTACCTCCAGTTCCCTTTCTCTGCCCTCTACAACTAGCCTTGTGTGAATTCCTTGCCACTGTGCCAAACATTCTTTCTCTTGTCAACAAAACATGCCAATATCTCAATAAGATGAAGTAGAAATTTTTGAAGAACAGTCAGAGTCGTTAGAAGAATGCTAAAAATAAATTATTAAAATATTACTCGAAATCGTTTCAAAAGCCTTTGACATACCTCATACAGAACCAAGCTCAGTCTTCTATAGTTCTATTATCCAGATATCGTTGATCTTTACCTAAATACCTAGTTATGTAAAGGCAGTGCCAGGTAACTATGGCAGCCAGGGATGTGGTGTTTAATGGAAATCGCAGGCGCCAAACAGGACTTTGTCCAAGATATAGGTGTTGCTTCAATGGCTACTGTCTTGCTAACAAGACTCTACTCTGACATTCATTCTCCCAGGGAAGAGAGACAAAAGCCTCCTTTCCCCTGACTTGATCGTTACTCAGATGCCCTGGCAGCTGAATCTATTGCGGGCTCGGCAGATTATCCTCCCGCTTCCAAAGGTGAGACGCAGCACTAGAATCATTTCTTTTACATCAAGTTTTAATTCAGGCATGTGGTAATAGCAGTCTTCTTTGTTATACTGACTGGTGTCTTCTTTTCGAGCTGTCGCTAAGTTTATACGCATATAATGATATGGAAAATACTTAGAGAAAGCTACCTCGAAGCAAGCTTTGATTAAATATTGATGGTAGGTGAATTATCTATTAAATTTTCTAAAGCTCACATAGTACTTTGTGCTATTTAGTATGACGATAAATGCTATTAATATTGATCTCGCCCCTTTTTCCTATAGTTGTATATTCGTGGCAATAGCCAGTTCCCGTATAATTCCCTCCTTTAAAACGCCAATATCGGTCATGATATAGATTATATTAAATTCTTCTTGTACTCGAGAGCGAGCCTGTGCCGTTCGATCTAAAACGACGCGCCTAGATTTAACTATTAGGAGAATATCAGCCCCCTCTACCTGGCAATCTCTTGGATGTTTTCTACCGCAGATCTAGACTTGATCTGCACCGCCACTACCAAGTCCTTGTTCGCCCTCTCGTCGTATCGACCAGCGGGTAAACCGTGGAAACAGTGAGGCGCAAAAATCGGCCGGTACCCGCGAGACCCGAGTGGAGGGTACTTGGAGTATTGAACAATCTTTTGCGCATCATCCTATCCACGCATTTAGCATAAATTAGTTAGTTGTAACAGGTTTTCGCGCACCGCCGAATGACACATGGATGTCAAAACACCATGACAGCCAGCGTCAAGAGCACGCTTAATCATCCACTCTTCATTCCAAGGGATACGAATTATCGGGCTCGCTCCTTCAGAAGCTATCGCGTTGGTCAACTGGGACCTCATGTCAGCGTATGCTCTGGTCCAGATGCATCAACTCGGCATAAATACCTCATAGTAGTCCTTGTCAGAGATCAACCCATGTTCGGCGTCAATCAACACCCAGTCAAAGTTAGAGGAAGGAGACAAAGATGCTGAACGAAGCACAGAACGCGCAATAGCAGAGCTTGGTAACCTATAGACAATACGCCACGTTAGTTACCGACTTCATTGAAACGCAGCGCAACCTCAGACACAGTCCGGTTATACGTACGTCAGCCAAAACCCGAAAGCCGTCTGGCGTTCTTCCAGGGCTGTGCGAATGGGGGTATTAAAATCCATGTTGAAAACGGTGTGTTTCTCTGTCTCAACTGCGTGATTAAATCTCGGCAGTAGGGTGGAATGAAGAAACGGATTAATACAAGACCGGGGGCTAGGTTGTTGATTATTTTTCTATGTTTGCGTACAGCTGGATAAACCATGGTTTAACAGCCACGCAGGGCAGCAACATTGGGGAGAGGGCGGGGATGAGGTGTAATTTAACCGCCGGTTGATCAACCCACCATTATGCTTATTTGGGGGCGATTAAACCCTACTTTAACCCTGTTGATCTGTTCTTCAAGCGGGGAAGGCTGTTCTGAATTGCCCGCTAGGAGGCCTAGTAGAGCAACATCATCTTCTTTCATGGTTCGTTCTCTTAATATTTGAATAGTTCTATGTCAAGTAATCACCAGCTGACAAAGAAATTGCCCTAGGTACAGCCAAGGCCTTGGTTAGCATAGCCATATTCCACAGGACTCGGCCTACAATTGTGAGACAACCTTCTGCCGAGTCCCGAGCCTGATTTGATGCACCCTCAACGCTCGATTCATTCCAGCCACCGGCCTCAATTTTCAGCTAGCCACGCCAATGTCCTTCAGTCTGCCTTGTGGAGCTGGAGGGCTTGCGAGCTGCTCCCGTGTTGGTCGCTCATTACATTCTACCACATGTAAGATCCCCAAATCAGCCCCGTCACGAAGCCAAATATTTATTGGCACAGCGGTGTCACAGTGTAGCGTCTCAGGTGATCTTGGCGAAGCTCAGCACGACTACAATAAGCCTTACAAGTAGCCGCTCCGATTCTGAGTTGAATATGCATCCAAGTTCCCTCCCATCATGCCGACCGAGCTGAGAGAATGGATTGGGGCCAAGTCGAGCCGACTATCGCTCCATTCCACCGACATAAGCGAACAAGCCACGTCTACCGCTCCCAAGTTCAAGTTCAAATCTGGTTGGAGGTTCGGTCTTTTCGCCGGTGCCACCAGTTGCATCGTCGTCTTCATTGTCAACCTTTTCGCCGCCATATGGGCTATGACGCGGGATAAGAAGAATAGGCTTGGCCAGCCGGTTCTTCGAGAGGGTGCATGTTCAGAAATGAAGTACTTGAATACTGGGCTGCACTTGATCATCAATGCCCTCAGTTCTATCCTCCTAGCCGCCAGCAATTACGGCATGCAATGTATCACTGCACCAACCCGCGCCGACGTCGACAAGGCACATTTTGAGGGGAAATGGCTGGATATTGGTGTGCCCAGTGTACACAACCTTAGCCGCCTTCCCGCACAGAGAGTCGTTCTCTGGGGCTTGCTGATGCTTTCGTCGCTTCCTTTGCATCTAGTGTAAGTCTAGAACTGTTGTCAGTTCAACCTTGAATACGGAATTAAAATCTCCAGTTACAACTCGGTCGTCTTTTCTTCTCTCGGAGCATTCGGCTACGGCATTTGGACTGTCCAGTCAACAAATCATAGCTTGAGCCAGTCTGAATTCTTCGATCGTCCCTGGAATGTCAGCGCAGACAGTATCATTTGGGGCACTTCGCCGATGTGGACAAACTCAAACTGGACGGAATTGAAAATGTTGGGTGTTTCCGGCAAACTCAAGAAGCTCAACAACTTGGAGTGCATCCGCCAGTACGCGAGTTCGTTACAGACCTCCCACAGAAGTGTCATTCTCGTAATGGCCCCTGAACCAGATACTAGTTTCTTACAAAACAACGCGTACTGGGAAGACCAAATCGACATCGACGGCAGCACACTCCAATATGCTTATAGCTGGATATGTGGCCGCTACCCCTGTCAGGTTTATGAGCCGCCCGGGGAAGCTTGCCATGATAAGCTGCCATCTTTAGAGAAAGGGGCAGATGATTGGAGCCCTTACTGTGACAAGGTCAAGTTCTGTTACAGCCAGCCTATCGAGGAGACATGCCAAGTCACCTTTAGCCCAGCCTTTATCGCGTTTGTACTGGTGTCAAACGCACTCAAGGCTGCAGTATTGCTTTACATAGCCTTGAGACCCCCAGAGGAATCTTTGTTCGTTCTCGGCGATGCAATCGAATCCTTCTTGACTGTTCCCGATGCATTCTCAGCTGATAGTTGTCTTGCGTCTGTTCAGGACATAAGGAGAAGCGGTAATGAGGGTTGGACTGCGCCTCGCACATGGACCCCAGTCAAGAGACGGTGGGCGGCGGCCATCAGCCGACGCCGATTGAAAGTTAGCATATTCTTGCAAGTCCATCTCAATATTACAACCCCGACTTGAGATATTGACTAATTCACCCTCTCCTTAGGTATTCGGTTTCTCTCTCGGTCGTGCTATCCTTTATAGTTCTTGGTATTGTCTCTCTTGATGGCTCGAAGGACCTCGGAACGCTGTGGAGGCTCGGTTTCGGGACTGTCACAGAATTAACACTCATCCAGACAGCGGGTCGTGGTATTGCTCAGAGCTTTACCATGACTGAGAGCGTTCTCCTCGCCAACCTACCACATTTCGTCTTCTCAGGCCTATACTTCCAATACAACGCCCTCTTCACTGGCATGCTAGCAGCGAAAGAGTGGAGCGACTTTGGACGGAAAAGGAAGGGGTTGCGAGTGTCGTCGGATCCAAGAGGGGATCAGAGGTCGCGATACTTTCTGCAACTGCCCTACCGTTGGAGCATTCCTTTGATCCTCATGTCCATGCTCATCCATTGGATGCTGTCTCAGAGCATCTTCTTGGTGCCAATCGAGCTTGAAGATGAGTTTGCAACGACCTGTGGGTATTCTCCCGTCGCCATCTTCGCGGTAATCATAGCGGCAGTTGTCATGGCCCTAGCTGTTGTCATAACAGGCTACCGCCAACTGCCAACTTCCATGCCTATCGTTGGAAGTTGCAGCTTGGTGATAGCGGCAGCCTGTCATGGCCTTGGAGGAGCTGAGCGGTCGGATGAGCCTCTTGTCCCGTTAAGATGGGGCGCCATGACCCACCCTGATGAAAGCTCAGGAGATCCAGGACACTGTGGCTTTTCCGGCGATTATGTCGACGAGCCTTATGAAGGCTGTTTGTACTCATAGAGTACGTTGGTCATGCCTTCATTGGACAAGGCTTTACAAAGGCACTGGGACTTCCACTATTTATGCCTAGCATGTACTCTATTGCCTCGGGTGTTTGCCGATGTGTGGATTGTTAGTCGAGACTGAGATACTTGACAGAAATTGTTTTATACAAGACTGAGAAATAATGGTAGCTGAAGAATAGAACGGCCTCTGCAAAGCATCTCCCAGCAACTCCTTCGAAATGCAGCCCCCGACCCAATGCCCCTTGCCGCGCATCTATATACACGATGAATCGCAGCCCCTTAAAGACCACAGAAGACGTCAACGCCGGTGGCAAAGAGAGCGCCAGGACCAGGCAGGAAACCAGCCAGAGTGCTAACAATAGTGCCCACAGCACCGCAACCACCATCCTCCTCCTTGTTGGTCGAAGCAAACTCAATCTCAAGGCTGTCAGCCAGCAGGACACCATCGCGGTACAGGTTCGCCTTAATCATCGAGGGAACCTTGTGAGCCCAAGAGTGGTGCTCGCACTGAGCGCTGCCGATATCGCAAAGGCACTCGGACCTGACAGTAGCATCCTTGCCTCCACAGGCGTGAGGTCCCTCCCATCGGGGAACTCCCTCTTGCCAGGTTGTTCCGTAGCAGTTGGTGAAGACATCCCAGGCCTGGGGGTTGCTGACTTCCTTGAGAACCTCCCAGAGGGACTTGACCAGCGCCTCACGGGCGTCGTTGAGGCCAACGTCGGGGATACGTCCCCACTGGCCGTTGATGCGGACGTTGACACGACGGTTGCCATCTTTTGTGTAGTGGGTGCAACCATCAGCAAAGGTGTCGTAGAAAGTGTCAGAGACGACACTTCGGCCGTTTCCGTCAGCGGCGTAGATCTTCTCCCAAGTCTCCTTGAAGAGGTCAAGGTTTCCAACGTCGACTTGGTGGTCGCTGTAGCGGACCTCAACCTGGATCAGCTGGCCCAGGGCGGCGGGAGCCAGAGCAGCGAGGACGGGGAGTGTGAACTTCATGGTCTTGTGACGTTAGCTAGGTCGGGCCAGTGAGAGAACAGTACATACGAATGGAGGTGGTGGTTGTAGAGAGAGGAACTGAGGCGAGTGAGTTGTCGTGGTTCAACATCGTGGACATCACAGCCTTTTATGCTTAAGAGACGTATGGATCTCTCGTGAACCGATCGAGAAATAAAGTTTCAGCTCTCTCCATCATGAAACCGGATTTCCCGTCGGTATAATTACCAACACGAAAATTGCAGATCGCAGTCCAGGATACGAGCAACTATAGCATTGACAAGATGTTAAGATAGTCAGATTTCAGGTACAGTGTAGTATTATTTCAGAATAAGGTTTCGCCAAGAACAATGCGCCCATCTGTGCCCAAAGACCTTGATGGAGAAGACAATGGGGCAGTTGCGAGGTCCGTCTGTTGGCCTCTACCAGCGGGACTGTCACAAGACTACGAGGCTTCAAGGCTTTGATCAACTTTAATATATCCGTACCGTCTTTACGAAAATAACTGCAGCATCGTAGTTCTGTTCCTGCATGAAAATGCCCGCTCCCGTCGGCTGACGTCCATCAGGTGGTCCCGTCTCGGCCGGACTCTGAACGGACCATTCCAACTGTAAACTATCCTCCACCTATTGGGACAATTCATCGTGTCTTTATTATGGATCCCCTCGGGTTTTGCCGACTGGCCAAGCCTCGACGCATTACGTAGGAAGGACTGCCAAGCGAAACAAGGGTCCTTCTTGGCCAAAGTCAATTCGACATGTCATTTCACGGGGCTGATGGTCGACGGATACGGAGTAGAGATGGAGGTTTATGCAGTGAATTAATTGAGTACGAAGTCGATATGGGGTCGTGGGTTGTGGCTATTGACGTATTTGATGTTGGTGGCAGATGTGGTGGTTGAGGTCAAAGAACCTGGTGGCCAGAGCTGACAGGACCCTTGACTCGATCAGCCTCGTCAGACCCGAGTTCCGGACATGACCAGCGGCGCAAGGCCCTACCGATATAGCCATGAGTCTAGCAGGGTAAAGGGGCGGATAACCCACTTGCCGACAAGGGACAAAACCATGTCGATCAAGGGCGGGGTTTCGCCGTATGGCCCAAGAGGCCTGAAGAAGGGACGAAAACGCCGAAAACACCGATTCAATACCCTAGAGCATGAGTGACCAAGTACCCTTTGGCCCTGGATCAGTACGAGGGCTATTTGAGTATCGTGATGGAGTCATTCGTCGCAGTTCCACATTATCCTTACCCCGTCAAACCGGCCAAAGACACTGTCAATCTTCGGGTATCCTTTGGTGCCTGCAGCGGCTAGAAGTCTGGTTGGAGCCCTAACCCGATATTTTCCTCTCGGTGTTGAGGCTGTCTTCCGAGCTGGTCTTGGGACTCAACATTCCATGACAACTCATGGCGACAAAGATACCGCGTTAAACAAGAAGAAACCTCACGTCTCCCTCCGGGCCCTCCGGGTGAGGAAACTTTGCAACCTCGGTGTCCGACATCTCAAATGTCCCAAGCCGCTCATACCGGTCACCCGACGACCCAACCAAGCAAACAACCAGGCCCTCGACCGATTTACCCTTACGGAGAACCGGAAGGACAAAAACCTTCATCACCTGCCTATCAGAAAGCAGAAAGTCTGAGCGTAAATAAATCTTGACAGGCAAGTCCTCCGTTGCAGTCTGATTCAACTTGAGACCTGCTTCAACCAACGACATCGGGTCCTCGAACCGCACGCCTCGTTCTAAATCCGCAAACACCCTCTCGGCTCTCTCTTCCGCCTTACGCTGCCTGCGGTGCATGTCCTCTTCGTGTGCCATTTTCTCGCGAACCCTCGCGGCCTCTTCCCGACGAATATGTTCCGCGAAGAAGTAGGGATAGAGGTACATGGTCCAGCAGTTGGAGCAGAATCTGACGGAGAAATAGAGGGCAGCTCCGACGGGGACCACTACAATAGCAAGGCCGGCTATGGCAGCGGCGAGACCAATCGCAAGACCGAGGGCGGCGACGGCCAGGCCAAGAGCGGCCAGGGCCAGAGCGAGGAGGATCGGGGTCCCGATGACGAGTAGGACCCAGCGAAGATACGATTCCCATATGTGGCTAATTCTTGGGGCGATCCACGTACGGAACCTAGAAGCTCTCTTTTTGGCAACTGTGATTGTGGCTGTGACGTTGGCTTCGATCTGTCCTTGGCGCTGTGATGGTCAGCTTTGTTGTCGAAATCATCAAGGAGGGCGAATGAGTGAGTGACTCGCTTACCGATTGGGCGTACTCAAGTTCCTTTTGGATCTTGGATTGCGTCAGTCAAGTCTCATCCATAAGCAACTCGGTAGAAACTGTACTCACAATCGACGCCTGCTCGACCCCAGCTTCCCTCGTCAGTATCCGATGATCGATTCCCCCGTCAGACGATGTCAGAACCGAAGCCGGCAACAAAATTCCCTCCATTCTCAACGCCTCTCTGACATTCCTCCCAGTCGTATTACCACTGAGCTCTGCGTCCTCGAGCTGCAACCCCTCTATAACTCGTACCAAACTGGTCGAGGTCCTCTTCAAGTCCCCCGTCCTAAGCCAGTTCTCACCTTCCACCTTTGCCCACGAAAATGATGGCGCCCTATACTCAGGTGGTCTCCGTCTCACATTCTCCTTCCTCACCTTCCAAAGCAACGCCTCCGGCAAATCCTCCGCTGTGATCCAAAGGCCGCCGCAGTATCTCTCCCCTGACAGCCCCTCCACCAGCGCCGCCACGCCGCTGATAGCAGGCAGTCTATCCGACCTGACAGTCAACTCACTCGCCATATAATCCCTCAGAAACGTCCACCACGCCTCGTGGTTCTTCCTGACCCCAGTTTCCTGATGAAGCAATTTCTGCAACCTCTCCCTCTCAGTAGCCACACTCTCGAATCTATCAATGTAGTTCTCGGCGGTTTTTCCTCTAGGCCACGACTCGGCTGCCTGCAGGTATGAACATCCCCATAGGATTTGGGTGTCTGAGAATACCAGTAGCCGCGGCGCGAGCATGCGCTCCTGAAAGACCCAGCCGCGCTTGAACCACTCGGATGAGCGGACGTTCTCATCGTGCAGCCGGTTGAGGTAGGGGGGCATGACGTTGAATTGGTAACGGGAGTCGCCAGGTTTGAAGGGGTTGCGGATAACACAGGGGCGGATACGGTAGGGGCTCCTCTCCGCGAAGAATCCACCGCCGTCTCCTGCTTCGCTTTCACTGTCGGCGGTAGCGGGTGCGGCTGCGGTGGTCGCCGCGGCGATGGTGCATGTTGAGCGCCCGTAAATCTTGGACATGGTGTTAGATTCTCTTGCCCAGTCTGCGCCGCCGTCGTCTTGGATGATGCACATGCAGTCAACCCAGAGGTATCGGATCCCCAAAGCGCGTGTCACGTGGGCGGCATCGCGGATGGTAGGGGATACTTCAGAGGGGGGAATGGCCATGTGGTATGCAGCGACGTTTGAAGACCTGAGGATGTGTATTTGATTCGTGGCCCATCGATGGCTGAGTGCCACCCAGCGAGATTTGGGATCCAGTGAAGCGCCCGAGACGAGACGAAGAAGTGGTGACTCGGTAGTGCCGATGTCGAGCAGCCGAGTTGGGACGAAGTCCTCGGTGGAGGGATAGCGAGGACCACAGGAGGGGTGGCTGTCGAGACAGCTCCACAGCCATGCTTTGGCGAGCTGAAGCGTCTCTGGATGTCCAGTCGTTGTTTGGGTGTGGAGGTTCCGCTGGGCCAGATCCTCGAGATTGTCGTCGGGAATGGAGAGTTCTATCGGCAGCACAATGTCCTCGCACCCGTAGAACCGCAGCACTACCCAGGACTTGGCAGCCTCGTCAGGGACTCTCGCGGAATCCGTGGCAAGGAGTCGGCCTAGTCCGTTGGGCGTGGGATCTTGTTCCCACCCGCGTAGATACTCGTCCATTTCTCCGACCTCGTCTGCGCATCGGGACTGATAGGTGTACCACTTCATGCCGGTCCCATAACGCGCCCACTTGGGGTTGAGTGGTCTAAATGAGTAGCTGATGCCGCGTGGAAATGATTCACTTCTCGCGGAATCGTATCCGCGGCTCGCGTCGATAAGATGGCAGAGATGACATCCTGCCTGGAGAGCCAGGCGAAAGGACAGCGGTGTCTGCTCCCATGGGTGTATGCTTCCGTAAGCGAGCCTTCGTGGACGAGAGAAGATGTCTTTGCAGGCTGAGCAGAGCATGGTCCAGATGCCCGTCGGGTCAAGTCGCTCATGATATCAGTTCAATTGCATGATATTCAGCTTGGACGATCGGAGGGTGATATATGCATCCAAAGTTTTGGCGGAGGTTCAGCTCTGCCTCGCGGTGTGGCAAGTAACGTTAGGCAGATTGTGGCTATGCTCCGTGAGGCAGCTTGACGCCTTGGTTATGGTCGCACATTAGCTTAGCTCCGCCAAAGTACTGTACCGTACAAGAGAATTTGAGACACAGTGACAGCCCAACCGCCATCATTCAACCTGACATAGCCATCCATTCCATTGCAACAGACATCCTCCCAACCTGCTCACACACCCAAAGCCATCACAAAAGGAACCGTGTCGTTACGCTCATCAACAGATGTCTTGGTACATGAACTGAAGAGAGTTGACCTTGATCCATCCCACCTCTACCCTAAGGACCGATCTTCCAGAACGTCCATGCCACAACGTAAGGCCATGATTTCGAGAAACGGTTGTGGTGGGAATCGGCAAGCAATCATTGCCCATTCATGATTGATCGATCGTCTCTCCGGTCAATACATTTCGATGAACCCCCCATTGCCGAGCCTTCGTCTCTTATTCGCAGGCATACTCTGCTGAGCATGGTCGACATGCTTTCCACCGGACGAAACTTCCCTACAGATTGTCAGTTCCGTTCAATTCAGATGTTATTCCCGACTCACAATGGCTTCAAAGAAGCTACCCACGGGTAAAACTCCTCGGGACTCATGCCCTCCATCACACCGAGATCTCGATCCGGCTTCTAGCCAGAGAGAAACTCCCAGAGAGAGATGTCCTTTCCCAGGCAAAAACTGGCCCACCAACAGGCCACCATACGCCAAAATGTCATCATATCATCGTTCCAGACCCCAAAGTCTGAGTCAGGGTCTATGACATACCCGAGAACCAAGACTCGGGGGACCTTGGCGATCCCGGCGTGGGAAACATCTCCAACAAAGGGGTGGCCGTCGGGGATGGTGTGCTTGTATGCCCACGTGAACCGAAGCTCATCGTGGAATCTTCCTGCCTCTTGTATGGCATCCCACTCGGCACCGTGGGTGCCCCAAATGTACTTGCCGAAATTGAAGTCCGCTGGCAGTTCAATCTCGAAAGGCGTGTCGGTGGGCGGAAGACCAGCGCCGTTCCACATGGCTTCTCGGTCATGAATACTGGGAATCGGATGGTCTTTTGGATAAAACACACCATTCGCCTTCAAACCTTGGACGAATTCGATGGGTTGGTAGCCAATGACTCTGGCGAAGAGTTGTTCCATCATGGTGGTGATGAGGATCGACCTGGTAGTAGATGTGCAGAGAAAACTTTTGTCGGTGATGAAGAAGGTGAAACAAAAGTCGTGGAGAATAAAAAAAAGAAAAAGAAAAAGAAAAAGAAAAAAGGAGAAATAACTTGGACTTTTGCTGCTACTGACCATTGCCAGTTCGCTTCGGTCCTTGACACTGCCCGATTGATCATTGACATCAATAGCCCAAGTAGGCAGAAGGCCATGACCGAGGCTGGAGATTTTCAGGGCGATGCCCCATCAGGAGAACAACAAGATCAAATACCCAACAAGGTGAATTTCTGGTACCTTAACGGACGGCAAGACCCAATACGGCGAGATACGCTGTCAACTTGTGAAGACGGCTTGGCCGATTCCATCAAAGGCCTCCGACCGAACATGAGGCCGTCCACTAAGAATAGGCATATTCTTGACAAAGAGTCAATAAGACTCTCAAACCACCATTCGATGAGTATCATCACAGTATCATCACAAATCCTACAACACTCACGCTCTGCTTACCTAACTGTGCGGCAGTGATCGCGACCACGGCGTCGTTCTCAACCACAACACCAACCACAACACGACATCTCCGGATGGCACCCAAGATTCCCAAGATAAGCGACTGCATTAGCTTTATACGCAATCACATCAAGACCCGACGTTCCGGATTCCAAAAGACGAATAACATCGAGTCTATATGGCGTCTTTTCCCTGGGCACAGGCTGACGCAATCGCCATCCCCTCTCTCGCAATAGCCGAACCCCATTTAACAACCAGCGACATTACCCATGAATTGAGAGGCACGTTCCCCATAACAAAAGTTCTAGATTGAATCCTTTCAAGAACTCCACTGAAGATCATCATGCCGCCAGACTCCATCTCTAAACGCGAGCTAGCAAACGCAAGTCGTCGCGTCGCAAACATGACCCCTTCGCAAATTGAGAGCAAGCGCTCTATTGACCGAGAGAATCAGCGCTACTGCCGCGCCAAGCGCAAGACCAAACTTGAGCAGTTACAACAGCACGTTGAGGCTCTGACAAGAGAGCTCGAGGCCACAAGACGAGAACTGCAGGGGTCGCAGGCGAGGGAGAAATCTTGGTCGGATACTTTTACTGCGTTGAGGTTGCTTCCGCCTGCAGTCACAGAAGAGAAAGAGGGTATTGAGTGGATTGAGGATAAAGTCGAAGAAGATGTCCTTCAGCCGTATGGAACTCTTCCCTCTCTCGACTATGATCCAAGTCTCAGCTCATATACCGACTTTGATCTACCTCCTCTCGACTCAAGTCTCTCAGATACATCCTGGGACCTCGACATACCACCAACACCAGTCTACAACTACGCCCAACCCCTCGGATCACCATCAAGACCACTCCCCTGGTCTAACCATTTCAACTTCAACATCCCTCAATCCTCTCCAGTCTGGAAATCCATCCCCCTTCTTCTCTCGGCAACAACACAACTCGACGTGGTAATCCTCACAACAACCGATGAATTCCGTCGCCACGGTCTCCGCCAAACAACAGCACCCTTCCCAAGCATCTCATCACTCTTTAGAGCAGGAAAACCACCAGACCCGCAGAGCTGTTCCATTTCAGATGCCGCAGCTGCACAGGTCCAACGTTCACCCTTGCAGTCCCTCCTCCCTCGCGTAGGCTTCCTGTTTGTTCTTTCGCATCTATTGCGTTGGTACATTTGTCGCACAAAAGAGAGCTATGAACAACTCCCGGCCTTTATACGACCTACCAAGTTACAGACGAGTGTGCCGCATCCGGCGTGGATCGACGTGATAATCTGGTAAATCCTTTGACCAGATGAACACCTAAAACAAACACTAACAACTACAGGCCTCAAGTCCGCGATGCAGTAATCCAACAGATGGACTGGTCCCGCTTCAACGAATACCGCGCCGTAGTAGCAAAGTCCCTCAACGTAAACTGGCCACACACCGACCCACGATCAATCCTCGAGCCCTGCGAAGACGGCCGCAGCTATCGCCTAAGTTCAGTATTTGAGAAACACATTAGCACGCCCGAGAACTGGAGTGTGGACAAAGAAGCTGGAGAGGTGTTTCCGTTTTTAAAACCTGTCTGCAGGGAGGGTGCGTCTACGTGAAAGAATGACTAGGACATGTTTCTTTGAGAGTGTAAACGTGCGCTTTGAGCTTTGATGTCATGAGAGAACTCGTAGGCTATCTGTTGAAAGGACGAGATATAATTATCTCGAAGGGTTAAAAATAAGTCATCGTGAGAAGTATATATATTCACGATGCTGCCGTTCAACAACTCATCCACAACTTATAACAAAAACATCAAGCCAAACTCAAGTCAACTACATTGAACACCATGAAGGCCGCTCTCTTCGCCTCCATCATTTTCCTCGGCCATCTGGGCGTTGCCCTCCCTCCTCCCCAGCCTGTTGTTGTCGAACCCATCGACGCCGCGTCAATCGTCGTCGAACCTATTGACCCCGACAGTGGCTGCAGGCCCTAGTAAGTCCATCCTCATTATCCTCCTTAACCTAAGCAGTCCTCTAACAATTCCCAGCCAAGCCCCCGGTTGCTGCGTCCCAAGTATGTGTCGCTGCCAAGACGGTAAGTCCAACCCCCATCTTCTCTCAATGTAAACTAACTCTCTAGGCAAATACTACCTCTTCAACAAGGAGAACAAGCAAGGCGGTGGAACAGGCTGCAACCCTCCCTGGGGCTTCCTAGGAGACACAGTCGGTGCCATCCCCGGATATTGCTGTTAAGCAGGACAACCTCTAAATTAAAACACTGTTTGCATTGCATGACCTCGGTAGTTTTCCAATGGACTTGAACCTCTACATAGCTTGATCAACCAAATCTCCCTCTACAGATCTGGTCTTTCGACTTTGGTGCCTTTACATGTGTCGATTCCCTCTGCGATGACCTCCAACTCCCTGCGATTTCCGAACAAAGGCCCAGCCGTAGAGTTGGCGTCCGCGGGTGTGTACATGAACCATCCACTGACAGGCCTTGCCGTGACTCTTCCCTCCTCTTCCTTCTTCTCAACTCCCACATTCCCAGCGAGGAGATACGCGATTGTATCTATCCCAGGAGTTGGATGGTCTTTCATCCGAAGCGGTGCCTTGGCATACCCAATCGTGATATCCTCCATCGCCTCAGACTCGTAAACGACCCCATCCAAAACGACAGAATCCTTACCAATCCAAACCTCTTCCTTTGGATCAATCCTCGGTACTCCAGAACGCTGAAAGTGAAGAAATCCAGTGATCCATCCCGAAACATCCCATTCCACAGCTCCTTCACCACAGGAAAACTTTTTCTTTGCCCGGACAATCTGCTCCCAGAAAGACTTTGTCTCTTCGCTGTCCGGATGATCCCAAGTTCCAACGAAGCGTGTGAGGATAGGACGCAAGTTCTTTGCAAATCGAGCAGGCTCTTCACCAAAATCTTTCAAACGATCAATCTTGCCAAGCAACCTCACCCAATCCTCCCTCTCACCCAGAAGCGTAACACTGGGTATCCCACAAACAATCATGCCTTCAAACTCAAAGAAATACTGCATCAACCCCATCATCAAAACCGTAGCAGTAACTTCATCATCCCTCGTAGTAGTGCTAAACCCAGGCATGATCCAATCAAGCAGCCATTCCGTCTTGACCCTCTTCTGAATCTCTCCCCCAAAAGCGGCAATGATGTTTTCCCACGAAACCTCCTTCACGAGAATCTCCTCCTTCTTTGCATGAGAAACAAACAACTCCCTCAAATCTTCGGCGTGTGCGCCCATGTAAAAGTTGAGTTGGGCGAGAATCTCAAACCAGACCTCGTCGGGGCGGAGTTGGAGATGTTGATGATGCGCCCATGCGTCGAGTGCCCCACGGATGAAGCCATCTGAGGAGGGGTACGTGTTTTCGGTGTTGCTGAATGACGACAAGAGGAGCGAGTGTTGGGGATCTTCAGAGTTTTTGTTGACTTCTTCAGGACAGCTGCGACGAAAGAGATCGTCTACAGACTTAGCGATGCCTTCGGTTCGGAGAGGGATGGGCTCAACATCCGACACTTCAACCGTGATTGATGCGGCCGACAGAGCTGCAAAGCTCACCAGCCAGAACGACCATTTAGCCATGCTGTGATATCTTGGACGGATCACATCGGAGCCATGGATGAAAGAGAGAACGTCTGCCTGAAGACCAAGATATACGCCTCTCAGGACACCGTCGCCAGTCGGTCAGTGTTGAATGGTCAGACCCTGGCAAATTTAGCGCCCCGTCGACGATTTTAGGTGTTTACGTTAGACACCACGATGGCTTCGTAAGTAACAACAAATGCAACGTAATAAACTTCAAAGCATCCAAGTATCAAGTATCGTCAGCCAAACAAATGTATCGGCCAAGCATCGTCATCCGTCAGCAAAGTCTTGGTACTTGACGATCCCACCTACCACGAGAGTAAGCCATGTTTCACTGTCATCCCATGGCGTAACCTTTATTGCTTAATTTGACCTCACACGATGCATCACCAGAAAAGCCATGGAACGGTAAATGTTGAGGAACCGATGTATTCATGCTCCTAATCAATCTATAACTGTGGCCTCGCAAGGCAGGCTTCGAAGTGAAGACCAAATCCAATCCAATCCAATCCGTCCTAGCGCCATGCTTCCAGTAAAGAAAAATGTCATTTCTCGTAACGCCGCGGGCCACCCATTGTCATGTTCTGACCCTATTCCGTCTCTTCTAAATTGAGCAGAGTAACTGCTTAGTCTTCGGCGCTGTCGGCCTGGACGCGCTGCACAACTTGCACAAGCTGGGGGAAGATCTTTTCGCTGTCCTGAATGCCGCAGACCTGCTTGACAACATCTTCAGGTCCGTTCTCGGACATGATCTTGGCGAGCTGCTTGGACTCCTCATCATCCTCGACTTCCTGGAAACGGAAGGCCATCTCGATGGCGTCGAGGAGGTACTTGATGGACTGGCCGTTTTCGGCAAGCTCGGCGGCGGGGCCGACAAAGCGCTCCTTACGGGACAGCTTTCGGAGAGGGGCACGGCCAACACGCTCGACAGCATCCTCAAGATGGGGGTTGCCAATTCGCTTAACAATCTTGTTGACATAGGCGGCCTGGGCCTCCTCATCGATAGCATGCTTGGAGACAATCAGAGACTTGGTCTCCATGAGGGCACCTCGGACCTCGGCCATGATCTCCTTGTCCTGAAGAGCATCGTAGACGGTGCGCTTTCTTCGGTTGTAACCGTGGTAGGCAGCGGTGGCATGGCCAGTGTTGACAGTGAAGAGCTTGCGCTCAATGAAGGGGCCGAGGTTGTCAACCCAGTTGATACCCTTGATGTCGGGAATGCCAACATCCTCAAAGGGAGTGCGGTCAACAACCCACTCAAAGAACTTCTCGAGGGTAACATCAAGACCGGCATCGGGGTCCTGAGCGGGGACAATTCTGTCAATAGCAGAGTTGGCGTAGCGGGCGCGGAGGTGGTGGTCCTCAAGGCGCTCGGGGGAGGTGTTGCGGGGGTCCTTGATGTGCTCGGCAAGGGTATCAGTGGCACCAATGGCGTTCTCGCAAGCAATAACGTGCAGGGGAGCGTCTTCGGTTGATCGGCGGTCGATACCCTTGGCAATGACAGGAGCGATGAACTTGAGGATGTTGGGGCCGACTGAGCAGGTGACGACCTCTGCTGTGCGGATCTCCTCGATCAGATCCTCCTCGTGGGTTCGGGAGTTGATGGCTCGGTAGTTTGTGATGGTGTTCTCGGTGGTACCCTCAGAGCCGACCTCGATGACGCGGTAAGAGGGGGTCTCGTTGATGAGGTTGACAATGGTATCGTTGACATCGGCAAAGACGACGTCGTAACCAGAGTTGTGGAGGAAGCAAGCGACAAAGCCACGGCCTGGGGTAATTAGCATAAAGACTAGGAGCGATCAAATGTGGACCTACCGATGTTGCCAGCGCCAAAGTGAACAGCCTTCTTAGCCATGATGGTGGTGATGTTGGAATAAAGTGTTGTGTTGATGGTGTAAGTCGAAGGACCTTGTGTGGCCAAGAGGATAGTTGTTCAAGTAGGGGAAATAGGCAAAACCCAAAAAGCTATTGATGGATGAGATGAGGAGAAGAAAACGGTGACCGTAATGAAGGGGGGAAGACGAGTTTATATGGATGTTGCGTCGAGATGGGGAGGATGAAGCAAGCCACCCTCTTGTCAGTGACGACGACATGGAACAGCCAGACGAGATGCAAAGATACGTACCCCCTCTGACACATTCATGGCGGAACGAGGGAAAGACAAGGCGAGGCAGGGAAGGTGCCCGGGGTGGAGACCAAGGGGGCCCGATTCCATCATCGCCTCCATCCCCGTATCTTTCTTGTCGTCTCTGGGTGACCTCAGCGACTTTACCACCGGCAGAGCGGGGCTTGGCGTCCGGGCTGAGGGGTACGTACCATTCCTCTTCCGAACCGTATCAAACAAATCTGATCGAGTGCATCAGACCGAACCAGGGCATGGTTCGGAGTCTCAACGAGGTTGCAAGCCAAGGAACAGGGGCCAGAATGATGACACTACGCAGAGCAGAGACGCCCGGCGATAGGCTTAACCGGGCAAGAACTCCACCGGTGGATACGGCGCTACCGTTTGCTCGACGGTCACTGGTAGGACGGCCGACTAACGGACTGCAACCGGTGGCAACCCAACAGACGAGACGGCAACCTCAGACGGAGTGTACACTGTTGGGAGAAACTCTACAGGGGCCTTTGCGCCCTGCAGGTTCGCCAGCGGGCAGGCGGGTTTGCAGGGGGTTACAGGGTACAGCCCAGCGAAGCCTTGCCCTGTGTTGGCCTGGCCCCACTGTCCAGAGCAAAGACGTCCGCTGGGCCGCTTTGCCTGAAGCCGCTCACCCATTCTAAGGGTCCCCTTGATTCTCACGCCACCTCCATCATTACCATTCAAGGTCCAGCGATTGAGATGGAAAAGGGCTCGTTTCAGAGAGCAGTTGGGTGATTTCACCATGAAGAGGAAATTGCGTGTCGAGAGTAAAGGCCTCAAGATTGAGTTCAACTCTGTACGTATCTGCCCGTTGTGATGCATCACTTCTCGCAACCACGGCCCGCTTGACCAACGGCTCGACATCAGCATCAGCATCAGCATCAGCTTCTGTCAGCCTGCTCGATAGTTGACTCAATTCATCATCTTTGACTGCGCACTGCGCGGGAGAACGACCAGATCCCCAGGTACCACACACACCGTCAAGTGGATCAAAGAGAGAGGGGAGACCAGAGATCCACCGTTTTCGTCCTCCTCCCACGTCGCTTCAATACCGAACTCTGACGTCGACTGCATCTTGGGCCCAGGATCCATTCCGATACGTACTATCAAAATATTGGTTCCTTTCTTTCCATTCATTTCTGATGATGCTCGTTGGTCGAGGAGGCCTCTCCTTTCTTGGGTCGCCCTTGATGCTCGGCTTGACATCACCTGTCTGAGTAGCCTCCTATTGCGAAATGTTGGATGACTTCAATCCGTGCTCGCGCTACCGAGGACTCTGAAAACGCCATTTTTTCGGTCAACCAAGAGTCTGAGGCATGATTTTCACAACCGAGCTGAGCCCCTTTTCGCCCAATATCTGGACGTGGCCTCACTCATACCGCCCATGCCGACTGCGTGTTCCCTACGACAAAAGTATGTCAAGTAACCTACGTAAACATGTCATGACCCGTATCTCGGCGCTTCCTCCGTGTCTCTTCTTTTCACGATAATGGCCCGTGGTGGCGCAGAGACAAAGACGACGCAGGGCCTTTCTCAGCAAACCAGGGGGCGTGTGGAAAAACTCCACTCACCTGCGGTTGGTGGCTTTGTGGAGAAGTGGACTCTCTTTTTTTGAAAGCAAGTTCCCGGCGCGCGCTCACGGCGGCGACGGCGGATGTTTCTTGACTCGGCCATTGGAGTTTGAGGCATTAGTTGAACTGACTGATGGGCACAGTCGATTGATGCGTCTTCTATGTACGGATACCACGTAGTAAAAGGCTAAAGTGAGCATACTGAGGCGCAGACATAGTGGAGAGATTTTGACGCTTCCTCTGTAGGCCCAGACTGTCAGAGACTCGGCCTGGACCCTGCTGGAATGGACAGGATGCATGTGAAGCCCTTCTGAAGGATAGGTATGATATGCATCTGTTACTGTCCGTCCGTGACAATGTCCGCTGCAGTTTAGAGGCATCCTTCACACGACCACAAGCCAAAGCCGACAGTCTTTGAGTCCAACTTGTCCCACATGTCGACACGTGTGGTTTCCGCTCCACTGATAGGGCCTCCTCATGTCTCACTGTCATGCCCGCATGCCCAAGCTGTGCAGTTGCACTTGATGCGAGGCGTTCTGTTCATGTGTAGTTGCAGAAGCAAATGCCATGTAATAATACCTCGGTATCATGTATTTTTTTTACTCTGTTGTCTCAAATACAAAGAGTCAATCATCCATTATCTCTTCCGTCTTAAGGGTTCAGTGACACTCTGACAGACATTGTCCTTTACTCAAAGAAGCACAAACTGCATGCCCACTACGTCATTATCCCCAAGCTGATCCCCCTCTGAGTGCGACTCTGCAAAGATCCAATCCAATCCCACGAACTCATCACCGCGTTCTGCACCAGGTGCCGGGATCATGGCCCCCTCTCTTTTATCCCTGTCAAAAAGAGGCTGACTGTTTTGAGACACACACACACACGCACACACCTCAGGGGAAAACGGAACAGTTTCGTTTCGGGCCACCGTAATGTTATGCCACCACGTACGTCGTCCAAAAGCCCGCATGGTTGCAGCCGCCGTAGAAACCCCGAGTCGGCCTTATTCTTTTCAATGATGGGCTTACATTTGAGGACAGCGGCGAGGCTTGGGTAATAAACATGTCATGATCAAGATGAAGTCTGGGCTTTTTAGAAAATTCCCGCAAAATATTATTGATGCCCTAGAATGATTCACAATCCCAAGACGGCACAGCAAGATAACAACATGATTTGCCGAGCACAAAACCCACGATGCTTGGCGGAAAAGACCTCATCCTTGCCGGACCACAAACCCGACAATGCCGCCGTTTCCTTTGCAAGCATAGCCTCCTTTTTTACCGCCGTACCGTTCTCAGCTTTTCTTGTGGTCACCGTCAAGATAACGAAATCCAGCAAATCCCATCCCTCCATCCAAGTGGATCAGGACAGTTCTCCTTGGCACGCATGGCCAAGGCTAGGTTCAAAAGGATCGTGGGGCTTCAGAAACCTCAAGTTACGGTTACGATTACTGCCGCTGTCTCATTGGAGAGGCAAAGGAAGAAGCGGCCTCCGTATCACTTTTGATCGGCTCCCGCGCCAAGTGCACACGTTTCCGCTTCGGCTTGCCCATTCGTTCTCTTCTACCGTTTGGCTGAGGCACAAATTGTTCCTGTTGATATACTCTGCCTGCTTCTTCGTGATAACAGAGAAACCGGTTGATTAGTCAGTTTATTTCAGGCTGAATCTTGTGAAACCAACCAACGCAAAAGCCGAACCAAGCACGACAGGGCCAAAATATCCCGAGTCAGGGTCTCACAGGCAACGTCTACCGTTCATAACACGACGTCGTTCTCGTAACTTGATCGTGACAATCTCCAACAGATCAAGGAAACTAAAATCTCGTCATCGATTCTCGCGTCTTCTACAACATCGTGCACATCGATCGTGAAAGGCCTCATCCACAAAAAAAAGACCTCACAGTTCCGAAATCTCCAGTGGCGACGTCAGAGCCTCCACTCACACCAAAGCAGTGCCACCCCCGTTTCTGTCTCTAGCCTCTTTCACCCCGTGAATTGTTCCGCCTCTTGTTGCATCGCATCGCATCGCACAAAGTAACTGGCCCGGTGTGTGTGGAGTTTTGGGGCTAAACTACCGTCTAACAGTAGAAACGACAACTGACCAAAAGCCAGAGGAATGGAACGGGGTAAAAGCAGGCAGGGTCAATGAAGGGGGCAGGCAAGTCAAGGCCAACGACGGGGTCAGACAAAGGGTCCAGACGAAACGGGAACGCCCGTCGACGACGACGATCTTCGTCTTGCCAATGACAAAGTCTGAGCGACGATAACCACAAGTCCGAGTCAAGACAAGTGCAACTCCCGAAATCGGCCGATCTTGCTCTCATCAACACATGCACAAACAACAACAGAACCCATGATAACGACGTGCTCCCTCAATAATCTCATGTCCCGTCCAAACAATCATGCCACAAGACACTCCTTCCCCCAGGTTTCCCCAAAGTCTCGGCTGTACTCCGAGCAAGCCCTCAATGCAAGCCTTTTCCGTTTCCCCGCGAAAAAGGAGCTCGTCCCTGAGACACCATCGTCTCCATCGAGAGATTACCTGGGGACCTGGGGTTGGCTCATGCAAACTACTTGAGTAAAGGTCATGAGAGGCCCGCGTGTCCCGTTGCTCTGCCTCCTACCTGCCTGCCTGCCATCATGTCGTACTTGATTAACGTGCCATCCCATGTCAAAAGATACATTGGTACCATGACCCGATGCCATACCCATCCCCATCGCCAGCTCAACCCCGTCACTGTCGTGCAGCGAGGCGCAATCATGAGTTCAAGCTTCCCCGTCTTCCCCATACTGCTACTCAAGCCATCCTCTGTACTCCAGTTCTAGGCCCATCTTCTCCACGTCCTTCCCCAGGTCCATCACATCCATCTCCGCACACTCCACCATGCTCACCTCACCTCACTCACTCACCTGGTCTCACCACTTCCACTGTCTCAGTCCAGTCCGGGAAATCCCATCACTCGATTCCTTGCCGACTTGTTCCGGACACATGGAAGCCCGGAACTTTACATTCCAGAGCCCCTTCTTGGCGATCGGACTCTGCCCACCAACACCTTTCCCTCGGAGCCTCTCCGTTACACATGTCCCTGTCGACAGGCATGGACTAGATACATGCAGTTATATGTAGTCATATACAGAGGTGGATGTATACATACTCTGTCAGAGGCACACTGCAAATCCCGCAACACGCCAGTTGCACGTGCCGCCTCTCTATTGCTTTGTCCTTGACATGTTGGATATCAAGCCATACAGAGATTGAGTCAGCCATACATCGGGTTAATCCGCCATACATCAGATGCATCAGCCACTCATCATATGGGATCCCATGCATCAGATGCAATCAAGCCAACATGATATCGGCCGAGGGCCTTTCACGGACGACGGGAACGAATACGTGTGTTCCATGCCTACGCCGCAATGCATCGAGACTCATTTTGCAACACGGTTGTATCCATTCATCATGCTATCTTTTCAATGTTTCATTATCCATAGTGTTCCATTTGTCCTCCCATTACCATTTTCTTTTAGTTGGCATACTTCTTGAACGCACCAATGAGGCCGCCCGTCGAAGCATCGTGACCCTCACCGTTACCCTCCTCATCGAGCTCCTTGAGAATCTTCTTGGCCAACACCTTGCCCAGCTCGACACCCCACTGGTCGAAGCTGTTGACGTCCCAGACCGCTCCCTCAGTGAAGGTCAGGTGCTCGTAGTAGACAATCAGAGCACCCAGCTCAGCAGGTCCGATGGTGCCGCCAACCAGGATCGAAGTAGTAGGTCGGTTACCAAGGAATCGCTTGTGAGGAACAAGAGCCTCGGGAGCACCCTCAGCTCGGACTTGCTCGTCAGTCTTGCCAACCATGAGAGCCTCGGCCTGAGCAAAGTAGTTGGAGGCCAGCATCTTCTGGTGAAGGTTGTCGGTGATGGGGTTATGAGACTTGGCAGCCAGGATGAAGTCGGTGGGGATCAGCTTGGTGCCCTGGTGGACAAGCTGGAAGAAGGAGTGCTGAGCGTTGGTGCAAGGCTCACCAAAGAGGATGGGGCCTGAGTTGTTAGCATATGACTGACATTCGCAGAGCTTCACATACCAGTGGTGTACTTGGCGGAAGATCCATCAGAGGTAATGGTCTTGCCGTTGGACTCCATGGAAAGCTGCTGGAGGTAGGCAGGGAATCTGTGAAGGTACTGGTCGAAGCTGCTAATCGTTAGAAGGTATCCATAACGTCTCTCACGAACACTTACGGAGCAACCAGGTGAGTCTGAGCCTGGAAAAAGTCAGAGTACCACACACTCAGAAGACCACCGAGAACGGGAATGTTGTCCTTGAGAGGAGTCTCGCGGAAGTGCTTGTCCATAGCATGAGCACCGCTGAGGAACTTGTGGAAGTTGTCAAAGCCAATGTACAGGGCAACGCTAAGACCAATGGCACTCCAGACAGAGTATCGGCCACCGACCCAGCTCTCAAAGCCAAACATGTTCTTGGCGTCAATGCCAAACTTGGTCACCTCGGACTCGTTGGTGGACAGAGCAACAAAGTGCTTGGCAATCTCGCCCTCGCCGTTGGTCTTCTCGAGGAACCATGTCTTGGCGGTGTTGGCATTGGTGGTAGTCTCAGCAGTAGTAAAGGTCTTGGAGGCAATGAGGAAGAGAGTGGTCTCGGGGTCAGAAGCCTTGAGAGCCTCAGCCATGTGGGTGCCGTCAATGTTGGAGACGAAGTGAAGGGTCATGTCATCGGCGCCGTAGTGCTTAAGAGCCTCGGTGACCATGACGGGGCCGCTACATCATGTTAGTGCTGATAGCTCCAGTTGAATCCTCACTTACAGATCAGAACCACCAATACCAACATTGACAATGGTGGTGAGCTTCTTTCCGGTGTATCCCTTCCACTCGCCGCTGCGGACCTGCTCAGAGAACTCCTTCATGTGGTCCAAAACCTCGTTGACGCCAGAAGTAACGTCGACGCCATCGACCTTCATCTCCCAGCCGCCAACATTTCGCAGAGCAGTGTGGTAGACGGCACGGTCCTCGGTAAAGTTGATCTTTTCGCCAGCAAACATGGCATCGCGCTTCTTCTCGACGCCGGCCTGCTCGGCAAGCTTGACGAGGAGGTCGAGGGTCTCATCGGTGAGGAAGTTCTTGCTAAAGTCGAAGAGGATATCATTGCTACCCTCAGCCTTGAAGGTTCGGGTGAAGCGGTCGAATCGATCGGGGTCAGAGGCAAAGGCCTCCTTGAGGACGAACGACTTGCCAACGCTATCGCGATGAGCCTGGAGGTCCGACCAGGCGGGGAGGGTGTTGGCGGGGGCCATTTTCGAGGTGGGGGAGATGATGTCGGTGATATTGGAAGTCGACAGAGGCAAGATCAGATCTACCCGATGGACACAAGGTTCGGGCGAGATTGGATGATGTTGACGAGGAAGAAAGATTGTCGAGACGCAAAAGAGAGGGGGAGACGAGGATTATGACACAAATCGGAGGTTCCAAGTTGGGCAACCTTCTCTGGCTGGTCCTTCCCTCCCTTCCCGGACTGCATGGCGTGGAGGGGGAGGGGAAGGAGCACCCAGCGGCGTCGGCGGGGGTGGTCGGCGTGGGGCATCATCCCACCGAGCGCTCATGTTGACATGTAGGACGATAAAGCCATGTCATGACGCGGTTTATTGAGGCGAGATTAATTAGAGCCTAGTATTAGATACTGATACTGGTTATTATCTTGTCATTGACCTGGCAACTGAAGTTCTATCGGGCGTTGTCAATCTGTTGAATCTGATCTGATCAACTTCAAAAAATGTCAAGTTTAACCCCTCCAATGACAACATGGCTCTGCAGCATGCTACTCCAAGCTTAGCCAGGGAGCTATCTAGTGGATAAGGAGCTGTGAGCCCCGCTCTAGCATGAGAGCTTCTTCATTACAGAGCCATTTACAAATCATCAAGGTTGGCTGACTGACACCCTGATTACTTTCGTCATGTCTCCATAATCATTGAGAGTATCGTCCAGCAAGTCACGATCAGAACATGGCGCAGTCAGAGAGTATCAGAGCATAACGGCACCTCTTCGGCCGTAGATGTTCCTCCCCGGCTTCATCGCCGACCAACCTCCGTCACAGGTCCGAATACCAGTTCCGGCAATAAATCCAGAACCCATACCCAGAGCCCCCGTCCACCACGCTACCGGTAGCTACAGTAGCGCGATTCACAATAACCTGACACACCGCGGTGACTCGCCGGTCTGCTTTTCCGCTGCAGGTTTCCTCGGAAACATCGCCGAACACAATTGGCCCGCATGGTTGAGAAAATTCTACTATTATCATGATATCCCATCAGAAATCGCTCATGGTCAGAGAGGCCTTGGCAATGTGCCCTCAATCTCACTTGTTCACAGATCTAAGCATCACAAATATCATCACAAATATATCACTAACTCCAAAGCGCCAAAGCAAGGCTTTCTTATCTACATCATTCTCTAGGCTCCAGGTCTCCTAGGTTGCTTGTCATGGCCACACGTGTTTCCCTTGGCAGCTCTGCCCTCAGCTTTCTGGCTCAAGTAAGAACGGCACCTTGTGGCCTGCCGGTCTCTGAGTGAAGGGTATATCCCAGACTCGAGCCTGCTCGCTGTCTATGTCCCTCCTGCAACTCCAACCCTAGTCTACAGCAATCATCTATCGGTTATCTGTCAGGCTTCCAACAAAAGATGGATCCTTAACACTACCGCCCGCGTCTCCCAGGCCGGCAATCGGACGGTTGTAGCTGAATCCTTGGAATTGGTTCTGCATCGTCTCGGAAAGCATTGGGCCCTCGACGTAAGAATCTTGAGGGGCTTCTGATGTGAATTCGGGGTCAAAGTTGGCCGTGTCGAGAGCGTCCGTCTAGGAATGTCAGTCAGTAAAGGTAAGGTCAGGTAGAGCAGGCTACATACCACATTGGGCTTGAACGTAGGCTCATACTTGCGCTGGAGCAGCTTGCGCCAATCGATAGCGTGGAAGAAGGGATGAGCCTTGATCTCGGCCGAGCCGTTGGCACCCAATCGCTCCTCAGGGTTGCGGTTAAGAAGCTTGGTCAGGAGATCCTTGGCCGCAGGAGGAACCACATCGGAAAAGTGCAGAGGCTCTGACAGAATCTTGCGATACATCTCATTAGTATTCTCGTCGTAGAATGGTGGCAGGCCTGTCAACATCTCGTAGAGAAGGACACCGAGGGTCCACCAATCGACAGTCTTGTTGTAGCCCTGGCCCATCAGAAGCTCAGGCGCCAGATACTCGGGCGTACCGCAGAAGGTGTTGGTTCGGTCCTCGTCCTTCATGTCGAGCTTGCAGAGACCAAAGTCGCACAGGGCGATATGGCCTTGGTAATCCAGAAGAATGTTCTCGGGCTTGAGATCTCGGTAGATGACGTTGAAGCCGTGAAGACACTCCAGAGCGCAGAGAAGCTCAGCCGTGTAGAAGCGCGATCGGTTGACGTCGAATCTGTGCTCCTTCTGGAGATGGTGGAACAGCTCGCCACCGTTGACAAAGGCGAGGACAAAGTACAGCTTCTCAGGGGACTGGAAACTAAACTTGAGGGGAACGATGAAGGGGTTGTTGATCTGCGCCAGCACAGATCGTTCGGCGAGGGTGTGGGCGACTTCGGATCGAGAGATGATGTGCGCCTTGCGGATCGTCTTGAGGGCGTAGATTCGGGTTGTGTCCTTCTTGCGCACCTGCATGACCTTGCCAAAGCTGCCCTTGCCGACAACCTTGAGGAGCTCAAAGTCTTCAATCTTGAGCTTACCTGCCCGAGTCTCGACGTACTCGACGCCGATCTTGATTCTGCCGGTTCCATATTGCACATCAACCCACTCAACACCGCTGTGGCCTTCCTTGTGCTCGGCAGCAGCCTTCTCACGGTCCTTCTTGCTGCTCTTGGAGTCTTCACCACGATGTTGTCGCTCCTCGAAACGAGGGTTGATGCGCGCTACACCCAGGAAGATATCCTGGCTTCGGGTTCCGGGAGCGGAGGAGGGGTTGCGCAGGTACAGATGGATGACGAGCTCCGTCACTCTTGAAACATCAAACTTGTACTGAGTGTTGTCGCCAGCCCAAAGAGGGTTCTCGGGCTTTCCATCGACCGAGTTGACAAAGACCTGAAGCTTGTCGAAATCGAGGAGAGCGTAGGGCATGTACTTGCCGGAGATTCGGCCGTGGTTGGTGGGGAGGGAGCCGAAGCCGCCAGCAGAAGAGTGTGGCCGGCTAGAGCCGTTGACAAAGGAACCAGCGACGCGCTGCGACGATCCGGGTCTAACGGAACCTGCCATGTTAAGGGCATTTCCGGAGGATAGCGATCCTTGGTGTGATGAAGCAAAAGTGCTTCGATGCTGCTCGGGGAGGGAAAAGCCTTGACCTTCGTAGAGTGTGACGACGAGGATGCCGGGCTTGAGGGGCTTGATTGGAGTCTGGGACATGGCCTCGGAGGCGGCTATTCAAGTCAGTTATCGACTGGCAGAAGGCCTCTTCTTCTGCTCACCTATGGCATTCTCGGTGGTGGGAGTGACGGCTCCGCTGGCCTGTCCTTCCTTGTCCTTCTCTGTGATGGTCGAGGTGGACGGCGATCGGGCAAAGGCGCTCAAAGGGCCCAGATGGGTCTCCTTCAACTCTGATAGATGTCAGCTGGAGCGGAGGTGATTTAGGAACGTGACATACTCTTGGTGAGCTTCCACGACATGATTGCGACCGACGCGGTATTTGCAAGAGATCAAATGCGCCCGATCGATGAAGCCGGTTCGAGGATCCAAGAGATCGCAACAAAGATTTAAGCGATGGGCTGCGATGCTCGCTGACAAACTCCTGAGCAAGCAAAGATGGTGATGGCGTGGCAGACGAGGTTCAACAGGTCGATGATTTGTAACCCCGCATGCGAAGGAGAGAGCGTGGTCCAGCCGCTTTCGGTCGAGGTAGGATCGCGAATCGACGAAGCGAAGGAGTCTTTGCGACGAGGAAGGGAAAGGGGAAGGGGAAGGGGTTGAAATCAATACAGACGGAGGCTTGTATCGAGGAGGGAGGCGAAACAGCGAGAGATACGGGGGATGGGAGAAAGGGATAGTGATGAAATCCAGGGCCCATCAGATTGCGGCTTGGGTTGGGTGGCAGTGGAGTGGACCTGAGTAATGGGGATCTTCGCACTGTGGCTGGGGCTGTGGAGGCGCTGAAGGTTCGGTGCAGCCGGGGCGGAAACACAGTGCCAGAGTCTCGGGCGGCGGACGGCAGACTGTGGGGAAGGTCTGGAACACTTGAAGCCTCGAGGCCGCGGCTGTGTTGATCTGAAGCGAGGGACTGACCTGAAATTCAGCCAAGTTCAAAAGGGGCAAATGAGATGGGAAGCGAGGCTAATTATTCGTGCAACTATGTGATGCGCTGCTGGCCTTTGGGTTTACGCTGCCCAATTCGAGAGCCCAAGAGACAGGGCAAGGGTGCACAATGATGTTGAGGAGTACAGCCACACTGGTTCAAGATACGAATCAAGACGCGTGTCGAAGTTGATCTTGGTTGGTTTCTTGGACCTGAATAAGCATTTCAAGAATGGCACTAATGTTGCTGTAAATAGGATGCCTACAGCTACTGTCGCAACAAGATGCAGCCGTATGCACAAGATGTCTGCACGTAGTATGGAGTTGTCTGTAAATAGAAACTCCACCTGGTCCGTATTCATCAAGTTGAGTTGACTGAGTGACAGTTTTATCATGAATCATGCCTGACAATGAGGTTCGTCTGAGAGGCAGCCCGTGATATGTTGATGTCCAAGAGGTAACATAACCGAGATGACTTGTGGACTACACAACAAAGGTCAATGCTCGATGTAAAGAGGTTATTGACATATTAAAATGAAGAAATAACAATATTCCCCAATAAAACTCATCCATTGGAAGCACTCCCTCATGATGCTGTACTGCTGTCTGTTGTCTGCTGTCCTCTTCAATGTTTCTGGTGAAACCTACCCTACAGACCCCCTTTTCTGGGGCACCCCCTGCAGAAGGATGTGGGGGCCTGACACTTCAGGCCAAAACCTCATGGCCAGCCTGGCAAGAGCCGCAGGACACATCTCGAGAGCTCGAGATTCATGTGCAACAGAGCTCCGAGCTGCTGCAAGATATCACGATTGACGATTAGCGGTTGAACCTGATTTATCCCCATACCTTCAACCCTGTACTCTTCCTTTGCAGCATCAACCTGACTTTGCGACAACCTCCAGCCGCATGGTCGCCTCCTCCAGGGATTCCTGCCGCTAACCCCACTACTTGGACATCACCGCCCTTGCTGGCCAGCTTGCATCTTCAACTCTGCGCAACGCACAGCGACACCCGACAAGATGAAGTTAGACGTCAAGGTCAGTCTCGTGACCGCTTCCGTGCGCCAGAGTCAAGCCGTGACAATCTCCATTGCCATCTGAGCTTGGCCTTGACTCCTCAACCTGCGATCTGAGCTGACACGTTTCGCAATACAGCGCCAGCTCTATGCTCGCAGCGAGCGAGTCAAGGGCATTGACTTTCATCCTCATGAACCATGGATCCTCACAACCCTCTACAGCGGTAAGCTCTATCTGGCTGTTTGACTTGCCCGCAGCTGACAGTTCAGGCCACGTCTACATCTGGTCCTATGAGACTCAGCAGATCGTCAAGACCTTCGAGCTCACCGATGTCCCTGTTCGCGCCGGTCGATTCGTCGCCAGGAAAAACTGGATTGTCTGCGGTTCCGATGACTTCCAACTGCGTGTATACAACTACAACACCTCCGAGAAGATCACTTCGTTCGAGGCGCACCCCGACTACATCCGAGCGATTGCGATTCACCCCACTCAGCCATTTGTCCTGACTGCCTCAGATGACATGACCATTAAGCTGTGGGATTGGGAGAAGGGTTGGAAGTGTGTTCAGGTCTTTGAGGGCCATGGTCACTACGTCATGGGTCTTGCCATTAACCCCAAGGACACAAACACCTTTGCCTCTGCCTGTCTTGACCGGACAGTCAAGATCTGGAGCCTCGGTTCCTCCACACCCAACTTTACCCTTGAGGCTCACGAGACAAAGGGAGTGAACCATGTCGATTACTACCCTCATTCCGACAAGCCCTACCTCCTCACCACCTCGGACGACCGAACCGTCAAGATTTGGGATTACACCACCAAGTCTCTGATCGCTACACTCGAGGGGCACACCAACAACGTCTCGTTTGCCTGCTACCACCCCGAACTGCCCGTCATCATTTCCGGTTCCGAGGACGGCACGATAAGGATATGGCACGCCAACACCTACCGATTCGAGCAGTCGCTCAACTACAGCCTGGAGCGAGCTTGGTGTGTCTCGTATCAGAAGGGCAAGCAGGGTGTTGCTGTGGGTTTCGACGATGGTGCGGTTGTTGTCAAGCTTGGTCGTGAGGAGCCTGCTGTGTCTATGGATGCTTCTGGCAAGCTTATCTGGGCTCGCCACAACGAGGTTGTTTCTGCCATCATCAAGGGAGGAGGTATGTATACCTAAGGTGTGTCGAGACCAATGCTAACGGCTGCAGATGCCTCTATCAAGGACAACGAGCCCATCTCCCTCCCCACCAAGGATCTCGGTACCTGCGAAGTGTACCCCCAAACACTTATTCACTCCCCCAACGGCCGCTTCGTTGCTGTGTGTGGTGATGGCGAGTACATCATCTACACTGCCCTTGCTTGGAGAAACAAGGCCTTTGGCTCTGCTCTGGACTTTGTCTGGGCATCCAAGGAGAACAGCAACGACTTTGCTATCCGCGAGTCTGCCATGAGCGTCAAGATCTTCAAGAATTTTGTCGAGAAGAGCGGCGGTCTCGATGTCGGCTTCCAGGCTGAGAGACTCCACGGTGGTGTTCTTCTTGGTGTCACCGGCCAGGGTGGCGTCTCCTTCTTTGACTGGGCTACTGGTGGTCTTGTGCGAAGAATCGAAGTTGAGCCCAAGCAGGTCTACTGGTCCGATAGCGGAGAGCTGGTGACGATTGCCTGCGAGGATACCTTTTACGTGCTGCGCTTCTCCCGAGAGAACTACGTCGAGGCTGTGCAAGCCGGTCTTGTCGAGGAGGATGGTGTCGAGGCTGCCTTTGAGGTTATCACTGACATAAGCGAAACGTAAGTGCTCTTGATACTCGAGTATGACTCTGCTGACCAGATAGCGTACGAACCGGCGAGTGGATTGGCGACTGCTTCATCTACACCAACAGCACCAACCGACTCAACTACCTTGTCGGTGATCAGACGTACACTGTCTCCCACTTTGACAAGCCCATGTACATCCTGGGCTACATCCAGCGCGACTCTCGGATCTACCTCGCCGACAAGGATGTCGGTGTTACCTCGTTTGGCCTGTCTCTTCCTGTGCTCGAGTACCAGACTCTTGTCCTCCGAGAGGATATGGAGACGGCTGCTGAGCTGCTACCGACGATCCCCGAAGACCAGCTCAACAAGATTGCGCGTTTCCTAGAAGGCCAGGGCCACAAGGAGCTTGCTCTGGAGGTGGCGACTGATCCTGAGCACAAGTTTGAGCTTGCTCTTGCTCTTAACGAGCTCGCCATTGCTCTTGAGCTCGCCCGTGAGGCCGATGCCGACCACAAGTGGAAGACTGTTGGAGATGCTGCTCTGGCAGCCTGGGATGTTGCTCTCGCTGCTGAGTGCTTCACCCATGCCAAGGATCTCGGATCTCTGCTGCTTCTGCACTCGTCAACGGGTGACCGTGATGGCCTGACCGCTCTGGCTACCCAAGCCGAAGAGGCTGGCGCACACAACGTTGCCTTCTCATGCCGCTGGCTGCTAGGTGATATCGAGGCCTGCACTCAGATTCTCACCAAGACCGGCCGACTTGCCGAGGCCGTTCTCTTCTCGCAAACCTACCAGCCCAGCATCACTGTACCTGTAGTGAAGGAGTGGCAGGAGAACCTGGAGAAGAACAAGAAGGGCCGGGTAGCCAAGCTGATCGGTGTGCCCGGAGAGGACGAGGATCTCTTCCCTGAGTGGGAGGAGTGGTTGAAGCTGGAGAACGGCGCTGAGACAAAGGAGGCTGTTAATGGTGAGGAGGCCGAGGAGGAGGAAACGGATTCGGACGACGAGGATGACGAGTAGGGGCTGGTCATTGTGTTTACGAGCAATGGTGCTTAGATGGCTGGTGTAGAAAAGGTTTGGTTCATTTTTCGTCAGGGTTGCCATGGCATCAATGAGTATAATGAGAAATATTGTCAGTTTGTGTGTATGTGTGTGTCATGGGATGTGGACATGAGGTTATTCGCATGGTCACGCTAGGTATGATGCACGTGCTCCAAATGTCATTTAACATCGGGTTTGTGATTGAAGGTGAAATGAGGTCTACTCGGTTAATATCGCTCAACCCAATTAAACGCTAGCCGTGGTAGCTCTTTGACGGCCTTGTGAAGCCATATCTTGGCAGGATCTGAGCGTTGGTTAGCCTAACGGCTAGCGTGTAGAGGGCAATCAACACTTCGTGTGAGCCCACGCTGGCGTTTGACTTGGCTCTAGGTGTTTGCGAAACCCCTGGATATTTCACAAGCTGAAGAGACATCACTTTCGGGGCGTGAGATTCGAGATGAAGAAGAGGAGGTGGCTGCGCCTTGGGCGACACATGTTTGCGTTTAATTTGACCCCTCAGTCTAACTCTTGTACAAGTGAGGCTATCGCTGACTGTCCTACTCGATGACACCACGTCCACGACATAACAGTCCGACTTTAAAGACCGATATCGAGACCTAAGTTGGGCGAAACGTGCCGTGCCTGATTGCTGTCTTGGTTAATGCGGTTTCATGATTCCCATAGGCAAACGCGGCAAGTCTTGATTTGCGGAGTAAAACGGATAGTGACACTACAAACAGGCAGATGATGGGATTGTCACACGGGAATCCATGTCTCAGATTTCATGCTATTAACTGCTACTCTACTAGCAACAACACACCAACTCAGCGCACCTCAATACTGCCATCCCTTGGAGCTTCCACCAGGACATCCAGGGGTACCGTAGACACCGCCAACGATCCAGAGAATCATGTCGACGAAAGCTCAGGTGCCCAGTCCGCCGAGAGTCAAGAACTTGAAGATGGCAAGAGGCCAGTGGTGAGCGTAGAACTGGTCAACACCCAAAACACCGAGGAATAGGGAGAGGAGCATGGCGGTACGCTCCTGACGATAGCACTTTTCCGTCATGGGACGTTCATCGAAACCTCCCCAGCTTCGCTTGACGAGAGAGGCTTCATGTTCTAGAAAGTGTTAGCATGATATCGTTTATCGGGAGAGTTTCTCGGGAGTGGGAGACATACCAGCGTGCATGTAGAGAAGGGCAATACCGACAATGGTGGTAAAGGTGTAGGTGAAGAGAAGCTGCTTCCACTTTCCAAGAGCGAAAGAGACTCCCTTTGCAACACCACGGCCGACCTTGTCAGCGAAACCAGCGTGAGTATGATCCATGATGTCGATGGAGAGAGATGTGGAGAGAGATGAGATTGTTGACATGCCTAACTGAGGATCCACGCGCCCTTTATGTAGAGCTAAAAAGATTCACTGCCCGAGCGTTAAGTTCGAGCATGTGATGCTTCATCAAAGAAACGGTCTTAGAATAAGGCAAGAGCATCTTGGCATGGACGTGCCATGAAAGAATGATGCTGATAAAGAGCTCGTTGGATGGCTGTTTGTTCACACATGACCTGTGCTCCAAGTAACTCTTGCTTGTCTTTCACAGCTCCTACCAAACAAGCATCTATTTACGGCTAGCCCTTGCATACCACCCACACTGAAAGTGCAACCTTGGCTGCACCCAACAAAGCGGTTGCCAAGAGTTACTCGACAAACTTGGGAACAAGGTTTATGCCCGATAGGGCTGTAGTTTAAACGACACGACAGGTAAACTCAAATTGGGTTCGAGGACAATGATCGCTCGTAATGTTCAATTAAAAATGCTAATTGGCAAGCAGGCAAGGTATCACCCAATTAACCTTCAATGTAACCAACATCCCCCAAGCTATTCGAGCGATATTTACAGAGCAGCAACGACGATACCGGCAACAGCAGCGGCAGCGTAGATCATGCCACCCTCACGGGCAGCGCCGTTGGTAGCCTGAGCGGGAGAGGAAGTGGTGGGAGTAGCAGCAGCATCGCTGGCAGACTCGGCAGAAGCAGAGCCGCTGGGCTTGGAAGCAGTAGACTCGGTGGCAGCAGTCTCAGCCTCAGTCTCCTCAGCAGTCTTGGTGGCCTCGGTGGCGGCGGTCTTGTCACCACCAGCGGCGGCGGCATCGGAGCAGATGGGGACGGCGGTGGCGTACTGGGAGAGAGCAGGGCACTCCTCGAGGGCAGACTTGATCTCGGCCTCGTTCTTGGAGTACCAGCCGAGAATCTCGGAGCTGTAGCTGGCGTACTCCTTGGAGAGGGAGGCGGGAGTGCTGAAGGAGCAGGGGTCGGTCTGGGGGTGTTCGGTGAGGTCCTTGACGATCTCGGGGGCGGGAGTGGGGAGGGTCTTGTAGACCTCCATGATGGCCTCCTGGCACTCCTTGTCGAGGCCGGCGACAGAGTCGGTGGCACGGGGGGCGAGAAGGTCGCGCTTCATCTGGGGGTGGGCCATGAAGTTGCCCTGGGCAGAGACGGCCGAAGCCAGGAGGGAGACGAGGACGATCTTGGGCTGCATTTTGAAGCGGAAGAGGAGTTGAACGAAAGACGGTTTGATAGAGGGAGAGGATTGATCGAGGATACAGATCTGGATCAAGGGCGAGGAAGACAGGTCTTAAGTACATCCCCATGGCTAAGACACTGGTATCCCTTCCCCAGACCATCCTCAGCCCGGCGGGACACCACACCCTGGTCCTATTCTCGATAATTTCCACAGAACCGCACGACGCTAGCGCTTATCCCGAGTCGGATCAACCCAAGGCTGAATGCCGTTTGGTTCATTTACGCTGTATGCCTCAGGGGCAGCCACAGTCCTGCATGCAGCCTCACAATTTATACCGCTTCTGGTGTTGATGAGCGTTGTAATCAGCCCTACGGGAGGCTCAAAGTGCGGCAGTTGAGGAACCGTTTGCACATTTACACGCCTACACACACAAAGGTGCAATTTTTTTTTGTGTCGCTCATGTCTCTACCACCTCCCAAGGATACATCACGGCGTTGATCCAGGCGTCCAATGTTTCTGCTCCTCTCCCTTGGCAAAGACGGCGCCCTGCCGATCACAGCCTGAAACTACGGGGATGGGTAGTAAACCAGCCAATGAAAGCCACGTCAAAGACATGTTTCTGTTGTCATGGAGGTTGCCGACTGCCGACCTCCAAATGAGCCTTGAGCTAGTGGAGATGTGGAGGCAAGCCACACATGAGCTGAAATCGCACAGAGTGATGTTGGACTCTAATGATTTGTTCATGGATATCAAGGTGGTGACGGGTAGACATTGGTGTGAAGCTTAGACCTGATGACATTGGACATTTCAAGTCAGAGTTTAAGCCATCCCGTCTGGAAACGGGCATCGTGAAGTTGTAGGGAACAGCTAATAACAAGCATTTTTGGTGGCGTTGTTGCCCCTGAGGGTCCAGAATTGCTAAGATTGGCATACCCCTGTCTTATGCATCGCGTCGGCGTGATTACTCCCGGGGAGAGTCAATGCCCAAATATCGGAAGCGAGAATTCTAATGTCTGAGTGTAAGCTCGGGGAATACCTCTTTGGGATCAACATTTAAAATACGCATGGATATTCTCGGGAATAATATTAGGTTATTACTTCCTACCAAGAGCATAGATATAGAAAATGTCCTGTCAGATCCGCTCGTTTCAAAACCCTGGCTGACATGCTACCATGATCCTTCACAATGATGCCGCTTGTTCCGCTGTCATTCGGCCTCCTAAATCCCCGGTTCAGGCGCGTCGTTGCAGGTCCCAAACACAGGCTGACATCCCCCTCCACAATGCTCCTCAGTTGAACCGCACCATCCTGCCCGGGAGCAGCAAGTCTCGCCGAGGGGCTCGTGGCGACACGTCGCTTCGCCGTATCGTGAGCCGCAGCGGCCGTTAGTCGTCGGCGGGAAGCTGGAGGAGCTTTCTGAGCTGGGGTCATTGCTCGTCGGTTGGTTGCCTACCTTGCGGTACCAGTTGTCTTTTGGGTCTTGGAGACACTCACCTACTGTGACGGCTCTGAAGCCGTTGCTTTGGATGGATTGGAGCATGTGCTCGGTGAGGTTGTAGACTGTCTGGTAAACAGGGTCGTGATCGATGTGTAGCCACCTGTTGGTATGCGGGTCTTTGCCCTCGACTGTATTATCCCAGATGGCTTTGGACGCAGCAATCATGTTGGGACTATCATGAAGGTACCCCTCAGTGTCGAGGTTAAAGTAGGTAATGTGATAGCCAAGCTCATCAAGCCAAGCATTGGTATCTTCATTGCTAGCCGAGTATGGCGGTCGCATGTAGGTAGGAAAGTACCCCAAGATGTCGGCGATGGCAATCTCGTTGTAGATCATCTGGTTCCAGAACTTGGACCTGCTCAAAGTCGTGAGGCGTTGATGAGACCATGTGTGGCTGGCGACTTGATGGCCATCTCTGATCATTCGTCTGATGAGAGCAGGCCATGCTGTATCTGGGTCGTTGATGGCTCCTTTGCCGAGGTTTCTTCCAGTGATGTAAAAGGTCGCTTTGGCGTTGTATTCCTGGACGTGTTAGAGGCGGGTGATCTGTGGAAGGGTCACTGACTTGAAGGAGATCGAGGAGGTCCTCTGTGTACGTGAACGGCCCATCGTCGTATGTCAACGCAATATCGCCGTTTCGACTGCACCGGTTGATACCTTCACCGTAAGGAATGTTCCCAATCTTGGGTCGGGCGATGTTGGTAGTGTTAGGGCCATTGGGACGCACATTTGCATCGCAGGCTGGACCGTACTCAATCTGACACGCTGGAGCTGAGCAGTAGAGATATCCAGTTCCACACCAGCTGAGAGACTTAGCATTTCTTGGCGCTGAGAACTCGTAGAATTACCCGGAGTTTGAACAACACTCATCCTCGGCGCAGACCGTGTCAAAGCCAGTTCCGCATCGACCGTCTGATTGACGCTTCTCAACAGGCTCCCCTGCAGATCTCTCGAGAAGCAACCGCTTTTCTGGACGCCCAGCACTACCCGCAGCAAAGAAAGCCAACGCCAATGCCCCAAAGACCTTCATGTTGGACAAGTAAACGAGTGACTGAAACGAATGGATGCCTCTGATGAGATACTAAGGGCGATAACATCGATCCCTGCCCTGGGCCCTAACCTATATACCCCCATGTCGTCTTCAAAGCACGACTCCGCGGCTCTTAACGAAGCTGCTGCACTTTCGCCTTACACTCATCATGATAAAATTGAGGCGCAAGCCAATATCGGTCATCATGTATCACAACAGGTCGTGGCGTCGGGTGGCCGATAACGGGCCGCTGACGGATGAAGCCCCGGGAGCCGGCTCCGAGCTCTGATGACACTCGTCAATTGACGTCGTAAGGATGAAGTTGAGCTCTTCCACATTGCACCTTCTGAGTGCTGTCTATTTAAGGAGTTATTCTTTCTTAAAGTGAAGTCTGGATGCTGTCTAGGTAGGGTTCTTGATTCCGAACTACGCGACGAACCTGTCGATGACCACGTGAAGGGTCTCGTATTTCGGAGGAATCTTTGATTAGGACCCCAAGTTCAGACGAGAACGTTGATGTCGTGCTCATGTTTATCTATGGTTTTTTATCGCACGACATCTTGCTGTCCAGAGGTTGGCGGACGGCCCTGCAGCATATGCATCATTGTCCTACCTCGCTGAAGACCCCCCATTCCGGAGAACAAGAGCGAGTTTGATGGAATAGAGCCAAAGTGAATATACTCGAGAATATCCTTGGTAGTTTTCTTGCTTCTCTTGTGCACCTGCAGGCCTCAAATCGCAGCCTCGCTCAGATGCTGTGCTGCTTCGGCTTCAAGGCTGCTGACTCTCAACTAGTACCGAACCTTGGACATCTGACGCATCTCCTCTGCATAAGACAAATTGCCAATCAACTCACAGCATTTCCGTCACCAGATTTGCACGAGGATGGGTCGTGGGGGCTTCATCCGAACAATCCATACACTTGGTTGGAGGTGAAGATAAGATCACAAGCTGTGAAGCCGCCCATGTCCGAAACGACGCATGCAGGCGACCTTGAATGCAATTACGCTAAAATATTCATTGATTCTCCCTAGCCCCAAGACGAGAAGTGAAGCCGAGTTCGTATTGCCTTGGGCTCGGCACGGTACCTTGCAGGAGGTTGCGTCAAGCAAGCATATGTGAGCACAATACGACAAGACCCGCATGCATATGAAGAAGCACTTTTGCAACTGAGCCTCCGAAAAGGGTCCCTCCGGGAGAACCGGGTTTGGAGACTGCGCCATGGCTATCAAGTAGCGGCTTTCCTAGCGTGCGAATAACTCACATATGTAAGATTGATGCATGAGGGAAAATAATCAAGGTCTGAAGATAAGTCTGGCACGGTCTAATGCTAGCGACTAACAAGACTACCATTACATGAAGGGCTTAAGATGTCCATGAGCTAGAGTAACCTGTTGTGTATCGCCACGTAGTCTCAATGTCCCATGCCCCTTGCATCGACGAGGCTGGTTGACGAGACAGAGTGAGCAATGAATTGAGACTAACCTATAGCACATGCTACAAGATATTGGTGTTCTTCTCCTTTCAAAGGATATGCAAGATTGTGCCCATCAAGATAGAGATTTTCAGCACATGCTTATAAAAGAGTCCAAGTCCTCCAAGACAAGAAAACTGCTGATCTGAACCGTCTTGGTGACAGTCGAACCTGCAGAGTAATAAATGTGGAGCGGCTTCTCAGCCCTTCGTATAAATACAAGGGTGATGATTCCATCCCCGCACTCTTACGGCTTACGCGTCGAGCAACACCCAAGATGACAACCCGCAATGCCCTGAGGCTGGAATTGGCGACTCCAGAGGATATCCCAGCAATGGTAGACCTCTGGTTTGAGGCGTTCAAAGACCCTGATATGCAACGGCTGTGGCCTGGTACTCCTGGGGTACGAAAGTGGTGGCATGATGCCAACTATCACGATATTACGAACAAGACACTGGCACGCTATGTCAAAGTGATCGATCCTGATAAATTGGATGCTCAGGGACGACCGCGTATAGCGGCTTATGCTAAATGGGATACGGCCATGCCTGAAGAGCGAGGTCGTCGATATCCGCCTTGGCACGAAGATATGCCGGGTGAAGAGTGCCAGGCTTTTTTCCAAAGAGAAGAAGATGAGAGAAAGAGGGTTATGGGCGATTACAAGCATTACTGTATGGAAGACTCAACCTTTTGGGCGGCTCTTGAACTGATGAAGCAGACCTTGACACACTTGCCACACACCCCGACTACCAACGACGAGGGGCTGGATCCATGCTCATGAAATGGGGATGTGATATTGCGGATAAGAACGGGGTGGGGGCCTACGTGGATGCGAGTAAGGCTGGTGCACCGTTGTACGAGAGGTTTGGTTTTGTTGACGAGAGCGAGCCTGATGCTGGTGAGGTTGCTTCTATGTCTCGAAGGCAACGTGCCTGAGCCTGTGTACCCTTGAAAGATGGAAGTTACCCTAAAAGAGGAATGAGTGGCACATCAGCTTATGTTGTGAATGTAGATAGAGCGGAGTACAACGTCTAGGGTGAGATGGTGAACGACAGCATTAGAATCGAGGTGATGAATAGATACACCCGACATGAGGCCGAAGAATTTAGATAAATGATAGACAGTCCTATGCTGGCAGCCATCGGCTCATCGTCGCCTTCAAGTTGGAACCAAGGTCGAAACTCGAAGGGTGGCCAAGCTTCACCTACGTGACATGCAAAACACTGTTTGTATAGATGAGTCTGCCATGTCTCATTTAGACTAAATTTGATACTAGGCCAGGTTTTCCTAATGAATTTATCATACTAACGATGACCAGGGACTTTGAACGAACGTGTTAATTAGGGGTCGTCTACTAGCTCATCTTGGAGGAGAACGCAAGTTTGAAGCTGTACGTGTCGTTCAATCGATACCCATTGTTGTGGCCATAACAAACGGTGAGGGAGACATTTACGTATTATATTTGTGTAACACTGTTGCCATGGTTTCAACAGCCTACCTTCTGAGTGACCAAAAAGGTGGCCGTTGCTATCGTACATCGTGTGCAAGGTACATCAACCAGAGCCATGATCAGAAGAACCAAGATTTGTGCTATGGTTTACAGCCGTTTGATGGTAGCTATGACCAATGTGATGGGTGTTGATGCCGGTAACCGACGGGAAATTGGTTTGCCGTCCAAGGCATCAGCGGGACTTTCATAGAAGATGTCAGGACGCCTGCATATGCGGCTCTCCGAAACAAGCCTGAATTGCACATTCGTACGCCACAAGTCAGGCGATGCCCAACAGTGTGTTTTGGGCACTGATTGCACTCATGGCATAAGAAAGCTCAATCCCCGGGAAGATGTTGCTCGCATGTGCTACTCTTCAAACCAACCATCAAATCGCTTGCCTAGACCCTCATTACTCTCAAGTTGCCCCTACCAACCTAAATGACATCCACCATGATGACTGAAGAAGACAAAGAGATCTGCATGTTCTTCGTGGACGACTCCAACATCTGGATTGAGGCCCAGAAGTTCTCTGCCTCGGGAAACAGCCATATGCCCAAATTGACAGACCGCGACCGCGACCCACGTCTCAGGATCAACATTGGCAAGCTGGTCAAGACACTCCTCGGTGGCCGCCTTCAAGGCACGTCGTATCTCTATGGCTCTCGCCCTCCTCCCAACGATGCAGTGTGGAGCACGTTTGAGAAGTACAACTTCCGAACAAAGATCTATAATCGCTCCCGCGGCAAGGAGAAGCAGGTGGACAGCGCCATGGCAACGGATTTGAGCCACACATCTACCAAGCTCAGCACCATGGCCGACTTTCTCCCCAAAATTAAAGAGGAGAATAAGAGAACTGTGTTTATCGCCATCACCGGAGACCAAGACATGGTCCCGCCAATCACACAAGCCTTGGACGACGGGTTCCGGGTTGAGCTCTGGGCTTGGAAGTCGGGCATCTCTTCTGAGTACCGTAAGCTAGCTAACGAGATGCCTCTACTGTCGATTAACTACCTGGAGCATGTTTTCAGAGAGATCTCCTTCACTAGCTACCGTTCCACCAGGCGGTCTGGAAAGGTCGATCCAAGCTGCACGCTCGTGCTCTATGAGTTTAGCGGCACAGATTCCACCGACCCTCTCGACGCGGAAGCTATTGTCTGCAATGGGCTCGATGGATGGGGTCGCTTGTCCTTCATAACCCCATCCAACATGACAAACGAGTTTTACGTCGAGTTCCCCGGAGTCAAGAACATCAATGACATGGATGGCCTGATCGCCAAGGCAGAGACTCAGTTTGGGGGACTGTGGAAGGTCATGTCATGGCCTCAATACGCGGACCGTTTCAACGAGGGACCACCAGCCATGGTCGAAACTAGTAACATGTTTGCGCCTCTGGAGGGTGATGGAGATCCCAGATCTAGGGAAATCATGCCCAAGGAAGAACCTCAACACATCCAACACAGCGCCAATACGCCCAGTGCTGCAGCCAACGTCAGGGACTCGACCAACCCCTGGAAACTGCCCGCCGGGGGTGAACCGGGTGAAAATGCAGAGGCAAGCAGCCTCAATGACCCCGACAACAGCAACAACGACGGGTGGGAGACGGTAACCCGGTCTAATTTGAAAAGTGGCCATCACGCAAAACAGCGATGCCCCTACGGTATTCGTTGTGGCAAAAGCGGTGATTGCGGTCATCTACACACTAAACAAGAGCGCGACTTGTTCCAAGCCCTGCCAGACCAGAACTTTAAGAAATGGAAGACGAGCAAGTGCCGTCACGGAGATAGATGTTACCTTGGGAAGAGATGTGCGTACTATCATACGTCGGTTGAGGCATGGTGTACCCTATGCCATGTCGAGGGTCATAGTAGGGAAGACTGTAAGTATTAGGGGACTGTGTGACATCGGGTCTTGAACATGTCAAGTCGCAAATGGAAGCAAGTATCAGACGAAGCTGCAATGGAGTGAGTATGGGAGGGTGCCACAGGTGGGTGAGCTGGATTTAAGTGGGAGAGAGCTCGTTGATTTAGGTTTCTGTATATGGTCGTGTCACAACTGATGCTGTAGGGTGAGTCAATCGAATACATTGTTGCGTATGGAAATCAATCCTACGGTGCTAAGACCACTTCCAGGGAGCCTACATAAAAGTCCACCTTGAGCTTGTCAATTTTGACTGTGTCGACAAGGTAGAGAACGACTCGCTAAGCAATCCTCTGCCGTGGGCTCGTGTGGTTGGATCAGAAGCTGGAGTGTAGCGTGGATAGTTTGGTATCAATGAACCGCCGACGGAATAGTTCGCTATCGGCTTGCTACTGTAAACCATGAGCCGTAGAAATGAGCCTTGCGCAAAAATAGAGCCGGGACCGCACATTGTTGATCTGCTTTAGGACATGACATTTCTAGACCTGGGCCAGGGGTGTTTAGATGCCATCATCGATTGCTGCTGGAGAGGCCTCTAACACAGTCACGAGCCTCGCCAAGGAGACGACAAGCTTGGATGGTGCTGTTTCCCTTAATCGTGCTGAAGTATTGGACGAACGCCATATTCATGCGATTCGGGATTGATGCCAACGGTTGGCAGACGAGGGCTTGATAGAGACGGATTAGTAGATACAATGTGATAGAACTGGATACCCGAATCTCTTGGAGTTGTAAAAGACGGCAAAAAAACCTGGTCAGTATCTGGCTCTGATCAACGACCTTTGAATGTAGACTGATAGACGGGGATACATTCCGTTTTCAAAGATGAACCCGATAGACATCCCACCACTTCCCGGCTGGCATTTACCTAATCACATCTGTGTTGATATTTGGACGTGGGATGAGAACAGGGATGAATTCCGCGATGAAGGAATGATTCCGTAGGATAATAGGGCATGTAGGCTTGACCTGCTGATCGTGTGTTGATCGCTACGAAAAGAAGCTGGTGAGTTAGGTATAATACTGGATAGTGATGCATAGTCATTGATGCTATTGGTTCATGCCTGCTGGTTACTCACGCCCTTGATATTTGAAGGTCGTCAGTGACTGCTAACATGTAGTTGAGAGAGGGTCACTGAAGGTTGAACCGCCTAAGTGATGGACGCATAGTAGAGGGAATTTTGGTTGATATGTTCACATATAGGCTAATATCAATTTCCTACTCAACTGAATGCGACCTCTGCCCTGATTTCACGCCGAGAATATTCAGGGGTCTTGGACTTACGCGTCCCACCAGAACAAGCCTAGAAGGCCTTGAACCCACCTTGGAAGTGAAATAAACTCTCTTGCATAAGAGTTCTTTATCATATCATGGAGAAGTGGATGAGTTCCTGCAGGAAGCCAACGCGCCTAGCTGTTTGTGGCGTTGACCGAACTGCACGACATTCTTTAGCTGCCCCCACGCATTTGACAACGACGAACAGAAGATATTTCAACTTTAGGGGTAGCAAGAGAAATATTCTGACCTCAGATGAAGAGGAGCGCAAATCTTGGGCCTGACCTGAAACTTGTCGTGGGAGTAAGCAGGGAATTTAATTCCGCAGAGAGGAATAATTCCGGGAGGATGGGGAAGTGCAGACTCTGCTGAGCAATTTATTTCCTATACTCTGTAGGGAATATTGGCTAAGGATAGTATTCCTGCGTGATCTAGTGATGAAATTCTCGACTTCACTAGCTCACAACGTGATGAAGTAGTAGTCGATTTCATTGTGGTCTGTATATCCACGCTATTGAATACTCTCACCCAGTTTTGGCAAGTCATCGTCAGAGAATGACAGTAGTCTGAGGCAGGGTGACCAAAGATGACACGAAATCATCAGTAATCATCACTCAGGATTGGTCACCAACGACTAAATCCAAGCGTCCTTGATCCAGCTCTGGTGACATTCGCAAATCGAGCCCTTGGATCCCGACCTTCTGGATGATTGTGGGCTTGGAATGACAATGGACGAATCCGTTTGGCCAGGTCGTCTAGCAAGCATTAAATCTCTTGCTATACCCGTTCGTGCCCCGTCTGGATATTACTGGGCCACCCACTCTGCCCCGGCTGGCATTTACCTAATCGGCCTTGGCTTCTGACCCACTGACAGTTCCTCGGCCTTATTTTGATGGTCGCGTGTCTAGAAGACGGATCTGGACTTTTACTTTGTCTCTTCATGGCCTGTATGCTCTGACAATCCTCGTGTGATCGATCTACGCCTTGGTCGACATGGTCTAGATGGTCAACATTCGGGAACACCCGCGATCCTACACGTGGAGTCTCATCCCACTCTCCGGATATTAAGAATTACATGTCAACCACGGAACGAGGACCGTCGTAACATCGTGGTTTTTTGCTCCGAAGGACGTGGATATTCTTAACCCTGTGTAGTATCAAATCCGCGATCCACCCACGGAGGTTTGTGACAGGCAAGTATCAGCGAGATCCGAAATCATCTGGACCCGGCCAGCCAAGCTATCGGGTCGCTTGGAAAGTGTCTGTGTGTAAGGAGCATGTAAGGATTCTCTCCAGTGAGCGTGGGATAGAAGCGCCTAAGGAAGATGAAGGGAAACAAAGTAACGCCATCTCACATGTTGTGGAGCTTGTCCAAGCCAGCGGTACCAGGCCTGTAACGTCAAGGGATGCACGGAGGATGACAGAGATTTTCAAGCCTAGACGCGGCTTTTGCTTGGCAGGCTGACAACCGAGGTATTTGCCAAGAAGAAAAGCTTCCAAAAGAACCTGTTGCTAAACTCAAATGGCCTGTTATCAATCTCATCTAACAGCCGCCAGACGCCTCTTTGCCTCTTTGACCGCGTCATCCGCGCGCGACGGTTGGGCCACCTCCTAACAGAACCGCATTTGGTCCCAAGTTTTTTTTAAACTAAAGTTGAAGGATCATCAAGCTATCGCCCTTTGGGATTCTGTTGCTTCAATAGTGGATCTAGGGAGTGACGTTGCATCCACAGCAGGGCAACCTTGTAACTTATTTTTTTCCCCTCAGCCCAGGAGAGAGTCATTAATCGGGCAATAAAAATGTCTTGGGACGATGAGAATCTGCTCGCGTGAGTGTAAAAAAATTTGCCGCGCTAGAAGAGGCCGAAGGATTGGCGCCACGTTGGATGCCTCTTCCTACAGTAACAGTGACAGTGACTGAGGAGAGCTGAACAGGAGACTTTTTGGTAAACTTCGCCTACTCCGATCATTGCAGTTTTCAGATCTCGGTGGACGGAGAGAACCGACCACCCCGACAGCTTGAGTCGTGTCGAAGCTGCTTAAACCCGGCTGCCTCACTGTAAATCATTGCCGTTTATGATATTGCCCAGCATCAAGGATCAGACTTAGACCCCCACTGAGTTCTCACTGCAGGTCAAGATCCAGCGCTGCTTGCGTCGGCGAGTCCGCCCATTTGGTTAATCCTCCGCGAGACTACTTCTTCTGCAGAAAGCCACGCGGGGGATCCATGAACCGGGGGTTTCGCTAGGCAGCTATATTCTGTACCCCTGCAAGGATCGGCATCAGGCTCTTTGTGGCGGTTTGCCTTACGTACGGGGCTTGGCTAGTTGATGTCTTCAACGGCGGGATACAGTGGACAGTGGACAGTATCTATATTGCAAAATGGCCCGAGGAATGGACCTTGACAGAAAAAACACGAGAAGTAGAGGGTCTTTTGGTGATGAGCTCCTCGTACATTGGAAAAGACCCTCTTTAGTCCCTTCACTCATGTCTTACTGATGCATCGGCAGATGATCAAACTTACCCAACAAGGAAACTCACCCGTCGATCACTCTCACATCTCCACGTTGCTGGAACCACGGTTGGCCCATGGGAATTGCAAAGGATTCGATTGATTCAAAAGTCTACCCACGCCAAGCCAGCAAATCAACGGTCTCCGTCAAAAACCCCCATGCCCGAGCTCGGCCAAATACATTCGGCTGTTCCGATCTTTTCTCACTCTTCCGTGAGCGGACCTGCTTCTCTTCTGCTCTTGGCTTCTTGGTCTAACCCTGAACGCAACCTCGTGGTCGCATGATGGAAGCTCCATCTGATTAGCTTGCCCCTAGTCACAGACACACAAACCTTGTAGTTTTATCTAATCAATCAGTGGGTCATCTCAAACATGTACATATGAAGCTCCCATCGCCCACTGTCGATCCCTCCAGTCCAACCCTCATCAGCTCTCTTTCTTCAACTCACACTCTGATCAATTCAGATCAATTGGGTACAATGTCGTCTCCTGTGCTCAACAAAGAGACTCTCGAGACCAACGACCATAGTCGCGAGGTCACCAAAGAGCACCAGTCGGCCGCCGACGCCGTCCGCGACCTGACCTCCCCCGGTGTCGTTCGTATCAAGGCCATTTCTCAGGTCATCACCTTTACCGATCGCATCTTTATCTTCTTTGGCGTCTTCCTCATCGCCTACGCCTACGGTCTCGATGGTACCGTCCGCTACACCTACCAGCCTCTTGCCACGGATGCTTTCCACGCCCATTCGCTTTTGTCTTCCGTCAACACGCTGCGATCCGTTATCGCTGCTGCTGCTCAGCCTACGGCTGGAAAGATTGCTGATGTCTTTGGTCGTGTTGAGCTCATCTGCATGTCCGTGTTTTTCTACACTCTCGGAACGATTGTGGAGGCTGTCGCCCAGAACCTTGCTACCTTTTCTGCCGGCGCCGTCATTTACCAGATTGGCTATACCATGATCTTGCTGCTTGTCGAGGTCATCATTGCCGATATCACCTCTACTCGAGCCCGTCTCTTCTTCAGTTACATTCCCGCTCTGCCCTTCATCATCAACACCTGGGTTAGCGGTGATGTGACCGAAGCTGTCCTGGGCGTCACGACCTGGCGATGGGGTATTGGCATGTGGTGCATCATTTACCCCGTCTGCGCCGCTCCTCTCATCATCAGCCTCATGGTTGTCTCCCACCGCGCCAAGAAGCAGGGTCTCCTCGTCAACTACCGCTCTTCCTTCCAGCAGCTGGGCTTCCAGAACTTTGCCGTCAAGCTCTTCTGGCTTCTCGATGTCATCGGCATCATCCTCCTCATCGCCATCTTTGCTCTGATCCTTGTCCCTCTGACCACTGCCGGAGGCTTCAAGGCCCAGTGGGGACAGGCCCATGTCATTGCTCCTCTCGTCATTGGCTTCGTCTGCATCCCTGCATTCATCTTCTGGGAGCTCCGAGCTCCTCATCCTCTTGTTCCCTTCCAGAAGATGAAGGATCGCGCCATCTGGGCTCCTCTTGGTATGGCCTGCATGCTCAACTTTGCCTGGACCATGCAGGGTGACTACCTGTTTACCGTTCTCCGAGTTGCTTTCGACTTTAGCGTCTCTTCTGCTACCCGAATCACCTCGCTCTACTCTTTCGCCAGCGTCATCACCGGTACCATTCTGGGTGTTATCGTCTACAAGGTCCGCCGTCTCAAGGTCTTTATCGTCGCCGGTACCTGTCTGTTCCTCGTCGCTTTCGGTCTGCTCATCCGCTACCGAGGTGACCCCAGCAGCTCCAACAAGTCTGGCGTCATTGGCGCTCAGATCGTCCTGGGTATCGCTGGTGGTATGTTCCCTTATCCTGCTCAGGCCTCTCTCCAGGCCTACCTCCAGCACGAGCAGCTCGCCATCATGACTGGTCTCTACCTCGCCACCTACAACATCGGCTCTTCCCTCGGAAACAGTGTGTCTGGTGCTATTTGGACCCAGGTCCTCCCATCGCACCTCGAGAAGAACCTGGCTGGCATCAACGATACCCTCGCTGCCTACGCCTACGCCCAGCCTCTCACTGCCATGCTCGAATACCCCGTCGGTACTCCTGAGCGTACGGCCATGATCCGATCGTACGAGGATGTTCAGCGCCTGCTTACCATTACCGGTATCTGCCTGGCTGTCCCTCTCATTGCCTTCTCTCTGTGCCTGCGCAACCCCAAGCTCACCGACCAGCAGAACCTGGTTGAGAATGAGAAGCCTGGTGCGGCTGTTGAGGGAGGCGAGACCGAGAACAAGGCTTGAGTGCAGAAAAGTATCATAATCTATTAATATACCTAATTCGTTATTAATTGTGCGAAGATGACTGAGCTTGAATGCTTGAAAAGCGAAGATGACTGAGCTTGAATGTGACTTGATGACCCTACCCATGCGGACCCTCCATGGCCGAGTGATTCTCTCTGCGACACGCCAACCATGCATGTAAGCGAATTTGACGGCATTCCATCGCCGGGAGTTCTCATCGGGTGGACTGAAGCTTGGCACTCGACTGGGCTTGTGTGGAGGGAGTTCGAAAGAAGGTACCTGAACAAAGGATCTACTGCTGCGATGAACAAGCTCCCTTTGGGACTAACAAGTCAATGTTAAGCACATAGTATTGACCCCCACACCCGCTCACTCTTGTCTGTTATCGACGCGTGTATCACGCTTAATGGACTCAACACGCATGCCGTCGTGAGCGTACACACAAAGATCGAGGATCTCAGACGTCGCGTACAGGAAGCCAACGTTCTGCAGCGTTGCCGAGAAGATGAACACAATCCACTTCGGAATTCCCAGCGATTCAGTACTTCAGAGAACTCATCCATATCCCCTTCTCGACGCTCGTTTTTGAGGATCCGGCCCTGGCACCCAAACACCCTCAATCAAGACCAGCCAACAGAGTACAAGATAAAAAGAAACACGGGAATCAGGCGAAACCATGTTGTCAATGCTCTTCCAGGTGACGGGGTGTCCTGGAAATACGGTCCCGGGATCCTTCATTGACAAAAACGACTCCATACGACGTAGTTCCTCCACAACTACTATTTCCATCCGAGTACGGGCGCACATCGTCTCAAAGGTTATGTCCCGAGTTGGTGTTTGGTCAGACAGCGAAAACTCTTGTTTTCTCTTCACAAGGCGCGATAGCGTTTATAATCATCTGGCTTCCGTCAGCGATGGGCGTCAAGTATGGGACGGCGTATTCGACATACGGTTGGTTTCTTTTTTTTCTCTCTCTCGTTTTCTTGTCTCTTGATCGATAAACGACCAAGAACTTCTCAAGGATGCACAGTATCGAGCCCGTATCATCGACGCCCGTAACACGGCCCACGTCCTGCTCAAGGACTGCTACCCACACGATCCGGACTAGAAGAACATGCCTCAAGAGTCCGCGGGCTCTGGGTGGTCAGCATGAAGCTGACTCCCTCCGGACTGTAATATCCCCCGGTGCATGTCGGAGACCGGCGGTCGGCAATAGACCGACTGTCGCAGACTCGTTAGCAAGTAGTTAGAGAAAAGAGAAAAAGTGAACTCTTACTTGCGTGTTTGATTAGTTCATTCCAGACTCAAGGTCTTCCTCCGGCTCGTTGAGGAGCCAAGCTATGATGGGCATTAGGATGACCGAAACATCATGGGCAATGACGATAAAGCGAATTCCATTCACGGCGTCGCGTGGATTGATTTCAAATTCGAAGGGGACTCTAAGTCCCCGGGCTGCCGCCATTCGCAATGCTTCTGGTCTTGCGCGTACGCAGACTTGACGACGAGGGTAATCTGGGGCGTTGAGCTCCCATCGCATGCGAAGAGTCACATGCCAAATGCATTCCTCTTGGTCTTCAGCGTTCTCCGCGAGAAGGTTTGCGTTGCTTGAATCCTGTGACATAGTGCAAGAAGCTATAGTGACCTCGGTGGGGATAGGAAGGAATGAAGTTAGAGGAATGGTGTTGTTGGTTGCAAGGCTGGTCGAAGCGATGAAGTTGATGGTGCAAGTTTTGAGTGAGAGAAGGGGTCTTTTTATGTTTAGAAAAAGAAGTTCCTGGCAGCTGGCGGCAGCTGTCAACAATACACTGCACAACAATAGAGAATGCGTTTGCAACCCTTGACCTCAGAACATTCTCAGATTCGGCTCAATAGATGCGTTTGCACATTCAAAGCTGGCGTCACTTTGATGACTGACAACCGCGATTGATAGTAGCGTTTAGCCTCTGTTTTTTCTTCTTTTTGGACCTGTTTGGGTGTCTTCTTCTCGCGACAATCGATGGGCTGGGTGAGATCGTCTCTGGCGCCTCATGCCCACTTCCATTCATGGTAGTTGAAAGCGTTTACAGTTAACTCACAGGGACTTGGTTCATTTGTTAACAGAGACGCCTTAGTATCGTGGACTTGTGATAGCTCAAGGTAATCTCCAAGGCTTTGTTGTGAAGGACTCATCATCATCACCATTACCATCAGCACCACAGTCTCCAAGAAGCCTTCCCACCATGCCGACAGATGACGATGCTTCTGGCCCTATCCGTTCATATGAGGAATGATCTCAGCCTTGTCGATCACGCCAGAGTAGGCTCGACGGTGGATGCGCGTATCATGGTTCCGTACGCATTGTGGCTGGGTGGTGATGAGATTTGGGGTGTAGTCGATGTAGACGTTGGAGAAAGTTGAAGTGAGGCTTGCAACAACTCGTATTTCGGCCTATGATCATTGAAACTCGGGGGCTGTTGGCGCCGTTGTCTCCTTCGTGACCTTTGTCGAGGTTGTACTGGAGTCTTGTCATCAGAGACTTGATCCACCTCAGATGTCCCGATGTTTTTATTAAGGCGTGTGGACTTTACTAGAACGGTTGAAAAGGGGAAGGATGCAGATTTCCCTTGAGAGTGAGTGATTGGTAGTTGAGAGAGGTCCTTTCGTCGGGGAGGTACCTTTATCCATCTAACCCAGTGCCTACCAGGGTTATCCATCATGTCAGTAATAATCCAAATGCTCACATTAATGGAAAATGTAATGACCTGTCTCGCCTATTACCATTGGTCATGGAATTCACAAGGCCGGCTGCTTAATGGCAGACATTTATATGAGGGCGCTTGATTGGGCATTACCGCCCCATGCTGCAAAGCACCGCGACAAGACTATAGGAGGACAATAGAAGACCTAGGTACTTGAAGTTGTCACCCATGTTGCCTTCCGTGCGCTTCACATGTTCTTCGTTCAGCTTCTCCATCACGTCATGTAACGCGATCAGTTATAGTGGCAGCTAGGTCTCCTGCCTTGTCGGCGGTCTTTTCCTCAATCGTCGTGTTGATATTGGCGCGTCAGTTTGGTAATCCTTCATTTTGACTGCTCTCTATTTACAAGCCCCAACAATCGACAATCGACAACCAGCAAAACGACCGCCGCCTCGGAAGTCACACCACACCACAATAGCGCGACGAGTTCATTGAGCTCGTAATCGACAGCGGCCATCAGCAGGAGGCTCCCGTCCCTCGCAGCACCAAGGACCCCAGCACCACAGCTTCCCATACATTCCCTCACAGCATATCCACCACCTTCCACGCCTGCTTGAAGGCAGCCTTCAGTTCTTCTGGCCCAACTGGGTGATCCTCCGCAGTGAGTTGAGCGATGGCCTCAAAGTCGATGCCGTAGTCCAACTTGACTCCTCCAACGGTGGCACCGAGGGCCTCGATGATGGTGTCAAGGTCAGAAGCGGTGACTTGATAGGGCACTCCTTCAAGAAGAACGTGGCCGATCTCAGAAGGAGTCGTCTTCTGCCAGATCATGGATAGAAGTTCAGCTTCGACAGTAGGCCATCCGCCACGCTCCCACATCTCTTGCTGGAAGTCCTCATGACGAGATCCAAGCGACTCGGAGTGAAGAGATGGTTCGATGTGGCACTGGAAAGAATCCAGCATCTCAACGTCTGTGTCCTTCAGACCACGGCGGTCGTCGGTGCGACAAATGACGGCCCACTTGAGGAGGAATAGCATGAAGGACAAGTCCTTGCTCATCGGGTGAGCCATGATTCTGATGAGCTTGTCGCAAAAGTCTTCGCTCAGTAGGTGGTTTCTGTTCCACGTAGTGTTATCCCGAAGGAAATCATCGCTCGGCTCGTCATTGAAGTCAATGTCGTTGGCGTAAAAGTTGAACAGGTAAAGGGGATCCTTGTGGTACAGGCGAAAAGAGAGCTTCCAAAGAAGAAGAAGCTTGGGTCGATCATTGGCAGTCTCATCCAAATCTTTCTTGAGTATGGAATTGTTCCATCGGCCTTCGGGCAAATCTGAATTGCTTTCAGCCCAGCGAAGGTGGTCGTCGGCATCGTCAAATTCTTCCCGCGGGTACTCAGGAGGAACGGGGTCAGAGAAGCCGTGGGCTTGAACGAAGGCCTTGTGCCAGTTCTTGTTGATCTTTTCGATAGCAATCTTCTGGAGAGCACGGTGGCGGAAAACGCGAGAGCCCTTGGTGTGGCTGCGACGATATCTGGGATGTTTGACTGATGGCCAGATGTCGCGGGTTCGGCGAGGGGCGAACAGCTCAGGCGATGCCGATTTCTTCATCTTGGATTGACGATGAGAGAAAAGATAATGGGAAAAAGATGAGGTGACGTTGGTGAGGATGAGAGTCGCGTGGTAGAGAAGAGAGAGGTGGTGTTTGTGATAAAGAGATGGGGGTTGATTGTGATGGTTGATTGATGGTGCGGGCGACGAAGAACAGAACAAGACAAAAAGTGCCCGAAACGCGAACGAAGCGTGAACACAAGATGCAGATTCTGAATTGGGAGTATTATTAAATAACCCAAAAGGGTTTGCAGCGGATTTTCGGTCAAACAGTTCCAGTGTTATCGGAGGTGGTTGATAACTAGCAGTGCAAACAAACAACATCACCGTCATCACAACACTCGCGTTTTCTGCCGTAATCGTTGCTGTCAAACCCGTAAATCTTGATTGAAATATTATTTAAACCAGCAGTTCCCATGATAGAAGTGGTTTCAAGTGCATCGGCTAGACTTGCTTTAATATAAATCACCCGAGGGTCTAGAGATCATTACATATACCATCACCACCGCCAGGGAAACCACCTCTCTGCGCTCTACCACGCTGTTTTCATACTTGATTTATCCCGATTAAGTACTAAGACGTAATTATATAAATATCCCATAACTCACGACGTCATTAAGCTGGAAATCCTGCCTGGCGTCGCGCCCTTGGCCATCACTGGCAAGACGGCCCTTTGCACTGTCAGGCCGTAGCGAGCTGGCATTTACCCCACGAGAGACTTAGAAAAACTGGAAGGCTTTTTCGAATTCCCCAAAGCCGAGTGGGATTCGGCTGGGATCTTTCCTTCCACTCTCTTCGTTTTCCTCGTCGCTGACCCATCACCCACTATCATATAACCTTCACCTATTCATCCATCACTCGCCATGACAGACCTCAACATTCCCAAAGTGATGGAGCATCGTTCCATCCCATCCATCTTCAACGACGGCAACTTTGCCATGGCATGGATTGGGGATAGCCCGACCATCGATGAAAGGCGGGAGTACATGCGCGCCTACCTGGAGTGGCGTCTCCCACATGAAGACATGGAACACCAAGAGAAAAAGCTGCGAGACTTGGCGGAACGGAAAGCAGCCATGTGGCTGATCAATAGCGATGTCATTGAGATTAGCACAGAGTAGTTTGAATGGCTAGTAGATGAGAAGTTCTGGCATACCTGGCGTAAGTAATATTACTATTATTATGGAAGTTAATTCTAATCTTACTTCTAGTCTCCTACCTCGGTGAAAGGACGCCATTCCCATGGCGATGCCCACAGGAGACCGACGAGCCGACGAGAGTATCACAGGCCTTTGCTAGGTGGCTGGATCTCCACAGCAGAGAGGGAGATCTGGTCGAGGGCTGGAAGGCCTTGGATGCGGAGTCAAGGGGCGTAGAGCAGCGCCATGTTCCGGGCAGCGAGGCTGATGTGGCTGCTCAAAGCTCCAGCAACTATGACGGGAATAACGAGAGCGAGCAGTTGCACCAACTGGAGCAGCTGGTGATTCAGCTGCAGCAGGAGCTACAGCAACAAGACGAACAACTCTTGCAGAAAGACGAGAGAATTCGAGAGCTAGAGGAGAGACTGCGACAACAGGACGACAGATCGTAGCATCTACTATAGCTGCTACACCAGCGGAATGAAGCAATACAACAGAAAAATGAAGATTTCTACCCTAAAAGATCAATACTCTGCAAAGCACTGCACAGCCATCCTAGAAATGACTTGCTTGCATAAGAATAGGCCTAGACTTGGGGAAGTGAACAAGCATGCAGTAATCGGTGCTCAACAAAGCATATCGGGTGACCATACACTGTGCACACACGACCAAGGATGGAGGACGCTGGGTGATGGGAAGAAGTACAGTAGAGACGGACGAAGGCGGATAATAGAATTAAGTCTTGGGTATCGCACTGCTGTCCCTGGATGTGATGAAGCGTGACATGGCAGCACCGCTGCTTGCCACGGATGCCCAGTAAGACCATCTCGAGGCTTTTCCTATTGCACAAGTAACGAATACGACAGCAATCGGACCTTTAATTAAGAGTCATCATTTGTATTTGGACGTCGCTCAAATAGAGCCCATGGCTAGACTCTCACGACTGGGTTCAACTCCACCCTAGCCCGGCACCAGACACTGTCCTCTAATGCTACATTCCGCCATCGGTTGGGAAGCCTAACCCCTTCTATAGTAACTGAATACTTGTATGCGCTTGAAAGATCACACGCCCAGACATCTTAGCTATACTGGCTCAGAAACTCAAGAGACCCCTCGTGCTCGCGGAGAATTGTTGCTACATGTGCCTCACTTCGCGGCTTGATGCTGACCTTGAAAGGAAGGGGAGCCTGCAAAATCCCCGGATTATACGCCTCAGGGTCAAGATGCATAACCTCTCCAGTCTTGGGATCCGTCGGCTCAGCAAACTCAAAGGCCCAGAGGAGCTTGGAGGCGATGCGCCACATGTTGCGCTCCGCGAGGTGGATTCCTGGACAGATTCTCCTGCCTGCCCCGTAGTTGTAGTGGTCGCGGTTGGCCCAGTCTGGGCTTCCAGCATAGTCGTTTGCAAGCCTTGGGTGCTGGGCGTATCTATCCGGGTCGAAGGTTTCGGGATCTTTGTAGATGTTTTCGTTGTGGTGGATTGCCCAGGTTGGGATGAAGATGGTCGAGTCCTTGGGGATCAACATGCCCTGGTACTCGTCGTCTAGAGTGCACACCGAGGTTAGCTCTTAAACTGGTAGCTAGAGAAATAGAACAAACCTTGGCGAACCTTGTGTGGCAAGGCCGTGACAGCACTATTGTTGAAGTGTCAGCTCGCAGTAATTCCCTTTTGCAACTGGACTTACACAGGCCTCCATCGCATTCCTTCCTTGACGATGCAGTTGATGTAAGCTAGCTTTGAAAAGTCGTCCCATCGCGGCGATCTTTCCGTGCCACAGACTGCGTCAATTTCCTCTCTGGCCTTGGCCTGAACGTCTGGATGCAGGGCAAATGCTAGGATCAGAGTCAGAAGCTGAGCGGCAGTTGTGTCGGCGCCTCCCTCGATGATCTCCCCAAGCAGGTTCGTAAAGGCATGCTGGGGAATCGAAGAGGGCCATCCCTTCTTCTCATACTCGTCGAGGAGGGTGTCCACAATGCACCTTCGCTTCTCACCCTTTGCTCGGCGCTCCTCAACTCGACGACGAGCCTCGCCCCATGTCCCATCCATAGTCTTGCCAGCGTCAATGGCGCGACGCTTCCAGAAAGCAAACGACGAGGGAATGTACTGCAGCCACGTGAAGACATCCACGGGAGGGTTCGCTCCAGGCTCCATCGCGGCAGTCCACTAGGTTCAGAGAAACAGAGGTCAGCATGCGCCCGCCCTGTTCGTACACTTTCGTCCACTCTGGTTACCTTATCCATGACATTGTAAACACCCTACAATCTAGTCAGCTTTTACGTCTATGTAGAGGGGCGACTTGATGGAGTTTAAGTACCTTGCACCAGAATGAGTCGGAGGTCGGGGCTCTGCATCCATAGGTGATGGAGGTGACTACTGAGGCCGTGTACCTGCGAATCTCGCTGTAGAAGTTGTCGGGGTTGTTGCACAGATTGCTCATAAGCACAGTAGCCCTATTACAGGTAAGCCTCGGGAGTATTTAACCTCATCTGATAGAGCCATACTCTGCCTCCTGCACGCGAAAGTGATTTTCGTCAAGCTGCTTTGGAGAGAAGTTGTGCGAGATGATCTTTCGCTTCTCTCTCCATGTCACGTCCATCTGCTCTAAAGCAAGATGATCACCTTGTGTGAGCAGCTTACCGACATAGCTCGGAGGCCTGTCGGAATAGATGCTGCCCTTCTCTACCAACAGTTGATGGATGGCTTTTCGATCACAGAGCACCACCGTGTTTGAGGGTCCTATCTTGAGGGAGAAGACTGGGCCGTAGGTCTTGGTCCACTCCTTCATCCTGCAGCACGGCATGTCTGTCAGCATTTAACGCGCGAAAAAGAACCATTGAAGTCGTTCATACTTCTTGTAGAGCCCCGTTGTGGGGAGCATGTGTGCATTGCCCAGGACAGGCACCGTCGGGGGACCTTTTGGCATGCGCGGATCCCGCTTGCCAATCTGCAACACGCGGTAGATGACGGCACAAAGGCCGATAAAGGCGAACGACAAAGAAAGGTTGAGATTCATCGTATATGGGTGGGAATAGGAGTGGAAAGCGGCTTGGAGCTGGTCCGAGAGGGAGCGGAGGCGAGGTGCCTAAATGCTCAACATGTTGTCCTGGTTAGAAGGCTTCATGAAGGCCTCACGACTGCTTGGCAGGCCGAAAATCTTACCTCTCGTGGAGCATCTTCGGACTGACTGGAATAAAGGCCATGGCGTTGGAGCGGACGGGTGCGCCTTGCGGTCGGAAGTCGCCCCGAAAATCCTCCGGACATTGACACGGCACAATATCGGCCGGTCGGCCCCACCATCCGGCTTCCGTTCTCCAACTCACATCGGCCGACTCGGTAGATGATCTGGTAGAACAAGACTTGGCGGCGCATATCCTCCTCATAAGGAGGATGCCGCCGTGTCAGGACGGTATTGTCCTTAGACAAACAGTTCCTCTACTGCGGTGCAGACTAGAAACGCCAAGACCGATTCCTTAAGCAACCATGACGAAGCCCAACAATCCCAAGATAAAGGTCCTGCGACTGGGCCACGTGTACTATAAACACAAAGACTCAGCCAAGGCCGAAAAATTTCTGGCGGCCTTTGGCTTCATAGAGGTCAAGAGGGAGGGGAAGAGGATCTACTACAGGGGCTACGGCAGTGAACCCTTCCTTTACTGCCTCGAGGAATCTTCTAGCAATGAGTTTGGAGGGGCCGCTTTGGTGGTGGAATCTGTGGAGGACCTCGAGAAGGCCCGCGCCATTTTTCCGGATGCTACAGAAATTTACGACCTCGACGAGGCGCCAGGCGGAGGGCGGTGCGTGACCGTAAAGGACCCCATTGATGGCTGGCCTCTACATCTGGTCTACGGTCAGACGCCCGTAGAACCAGCCAAGGACTACAGGTATCTCGACTTCAACTTTGTCAGTTATATCCTTCTTCTTGCCTGAATTAACTTCTTACCTGAATTGGAGCTGAACCTTTCTCAAGCCTCATAAGAAGAACCGAGCCGGTAACGAATTCCAGAGATTTGAGAAGGGTAAACCTCACACGTCCATATGCGAGTGCTTGCTAGTCCCGCTGACAACCACCTCTTCAGGACCGGCGCTCATCCACAAGATGGGACATTTTGGACTTTGCGTGACCCAGTTCCAAAAGACGTTTGACTTTTACACCACAAACTTCAACTTTGTGCCAAGCGATGTAAGAAGCCGCGGTGAATTGATTCACTCTGAAGCTCACAACGTGATGCAGATTCAGCACGACGAAACTGGACGGCACATTGCCTCATTTATACACCTGGATTTGGGAGAAACTTTTACAGATCACCACAGCTTCTTCATATTTGAAGGTCCCAAGTCTCACGTCCATCATACCTCGTTCGAGGTCCATGATTTTGACGTAGAGGTGCTTGGGCACGATTACCTACGTGATCAGGGCTACCAGAACTGCTGGGGCGTTGGACGACATGTTCTAGGCAGCCAGATCTTTGACTACTGGTGAGAAGAATGTCTCCATGCTTGGCTTGTGGCTGACTTGCTGGGGGATTAGGTACGACCCGTCTGGCTTCATCGTCGAACACTATGTCGACGGAGACCAAGTGAACTGCCACTCCAAAACCAATATTGAACTTGCCACACCCGATGGGCTCCACGTCTGGGGTGAGTTAAGTCTGATTCTTGGAGATGAAGTACTGACATGTGTAGGACCCCGATTGCCGGACGGATTTCTCACCTAAAGGGGGTGTGGTGCGAAGGGGCGTCAGTGGTTAGCAGGAGTGGACACGTCGGGGCGTGTCAATGGTGAATATCGAGCAAACTTTGGACCGGATCAAGCAGCACGAAGAGATTAGGATAGCGATAGCGTTGAGGTCTCCGATGAACAACAAGAGTTCTCTCCCCAAGGGGTCGTCTGTACCTTCGCAGTCGGGCTATTCATTGATCTACAATTCTCGCTCTCACTTTGTGTGATTCTCTCAGACCTTGGGCAACACAGTAGAAGGGCTAGACTTCAAGGGCACGCCCCCCCCCCCCTTTTTTTTTTTTTTTTTTTGAGTTGATAGTTTGTTATTAGGTGGCATAGCCGATTGCCTCTTCAAGGGCGTCATTAGCAACAACAGCTTTTCCTGCTCCTCTGACTCTTTTGCCGCTTCCACAAACATCCAACGACAGTGTCTCTTGCAATGAAAGTGTCCCCAAATAATAGATTTTCTCTTTCTATCTGATTCTATTTTCTCCAAAATGCTGCCACTCCCCTGGCTTTGAAGGGGGAGCTGTTGACATAGGGCACGCCTAGGAGATGCCCATTTGACCCCATGTTGAGTTGTACAAAATCCAAATACACAAGTTCATTCTGGCAGAGTTGGACAAGTCTATTTATAGTCTATGAAAAACAGTTTACCCGTCATTATCTACTCGTAGAAGACCTCGTTAATGAGAGTACCTGCGCAATAGCATGTTAGCAACACAACGCACAGGGATTAAATACCACGTACCAATTCCATCAATCGACACGCGCATGTCGTCGCTACTCTTGAGCCAAATCTTGGGATTCCGGGCAATTCCGATACCTGCATGGTGTCAGCAGCTTCAAGTGAAGGGCTCCCGTGCACTGCTTACCAGGTGGAGTGCCCATCATGATGACAGTACCGCGCTCCAGTGTGGTTCCTTGGGATAGGAACGCAATCGTCTTGGCTACAGAGAAGATCATTTCTCTAGTATGAGAGTCCTGCACGGTTGAACCATTCAAGGTGGCCCGAATACCGAGGGCCTGGGGATCTTGGATCGCGGACGGAGATACTAGGATGGGGCCGATGGGCGCGGAATGATCCAGTCCTGAGAGTGGGGTGATAGTCAGTCAAGTGTCGTCGTCGAGTTTTGTTTCAATCATTTACCCTTGGAGAAGGACCATTGGCTGTTACGGAACTGCTCCGTCCGGGCGCTCACGTCGTTGCCGCAGGTGTAGCCCAGGACGTAGTTCATGGCTTCAGCTTCAGGTATATCCTTTCCATCTTTGCCGATGACTACCGTGAGCTCTGCCTCGTAATCGGTAGTCTCATCCTGTATGAACTTAGGGATGTAGATTTTGCGAGGATGAGGCCCGCTGAGCGCCGTCCTAGGCTTGATGAAGAGGACGGGATGGGTGGGAACGGGCATGTTGGCCTCCTTGGCATGATCGTGGTAGTTGAGTCCCATACATCGGATCAAAGGTACTTCAGAGACATCGAGGGGGCCGAGAAGCTGCGGAAGAGTAGGTCAGACGACTGAATAGTGGAAGAGGCAGACAGACGCACCTGATCTACCGTCATGACTCGGTCTGTCACGTTGCCGTCAAAGACGGATCCATTTATCAGTTTCGCTTGCACCTTTTTGTTTTCTTTGCAGGCAAGACCGACATCGATGGATGTGTCGCAAAGCTGGCCGCGATGAATCAAGCCATCCTCGACAGCGATGAAACGGATGAGGTGTGTCCACTTGGGCGCCATTGTTCGTAACCCTTGAGATGGTATGAATAAAATTGATGGTGAGGTACGTCTTGAGGCTGGCTCGCCTTTTCTTCAAGACTGTCTACCTAGACCTTTTGTACAGAACATGTGCGCAGGTCAAGGCTGATTGGTAAGATGCATTTCGGGCAGAATTGCCCCGACAGATTTCCGCCGAAGACAGGATCAAATCCCTCCGATCAGACAGACCCTGGCGAGGAGTTGGCGTTAGGATCGGATGCAGTGGAACATTGTCCACCTTGACGTCCCCAAAAAGAGTCCATCGGCCACAGAGAACAAAGGACGCGTTCACTGAGTGGGACAGGACACCCGCCACGATTCGCTTGGATTCAATATGGGTGTGGTACATTGGTGGGCAGTTGGGGGATTTCTCTACTGACATAGCTCTCTACGAGTAGCATACTCCTTTGGCAGCTATCTAGACGTCTTTAAACTTGAACCCTCTTAGGCTGAGACACCAATGGTCATGCCACCATCCACGGGAAGCACCTGTCCAGTAATCCACTGCGATTGAGGCAGACACAGAAAGAGAACAGCCGCCGCGATGTCATCCACGGTCCCCAGACGGGGCCAGGGCGTTGCCTTGACCATAGTTTGGTGGATGGAGCTATTCTCAAGATTCCCACGCGCCATGCCCGTCGCAACAACACCTGGTGCGACACAATTAATGTTGATGCTATCCTTGGCGTGATCCAATGCTCCAGCCCGCGTCATATGGTCGACCGAAGCCTTGGTCGCAGAGTATGCCACTTCGCCGGGGAAGCCTGTTACGGATGCACATGACGAGATGTTCACGATGCGTCCCCGACTGCCCCATTTCTCATCCACCTCTTGCTTAAGGAATTGCTTGATGGCAGTGCGACTCATTCTAGCCGTGCCGAGGGTGTTGACAGCGGCCATCTTGGCCCACAGCTCCTCCGACTCGTCCGCAAATGAGCAGAAGGGTGCCCAGTAGCCTGCGCAATTGATGAGTATGTCAATTCTTCCAAACTTCTACACCCGTATATGTTAGCCAGCCTGCTCCGGCGGTAGATGTGTTGTAGTCAAACTTGCCTCGAGGGCTCGGCTGAAGGTTTCTTGTACGGCCGTCGAACTCGCAATGTCCGTCTGCGAAAAGATAGAGTTGCCACCTTGGGCTGCGATAATGTCGCCCGTGGTCTTGTTCACGTCCGCTTCGTAGCCTTTGGCATTGGCCTTTTCTTGCAAGTCGCACAGAACAATCTTGGCACCCTCGCCGGCGAGGGCTATCGCAATCGCACGTCCCACTGGCAGAGAGGTTAGCTCTAATCTGTCTGAAGCCTTGGGGCACAAGCTCACTTCCTGACGACGCCCCTGTAACGACAGCCACCTTTCCGTTCAGTTTTCCCTGCATGGTGTAATAGTGAAATGATTCGACAAGTGTTAATTGGCTTCAAAGTCTGTCTCGCATTCCTTCATCAAATTCCTCAGCAGGGACTACCTGGACACTGCCACCGGCAGAGATTGGTCCCGGGGATATATCTGACTAGAAGCATTCAAGGCCGGGCCGCAGTTCCTCTCCGGCCAACGGCCCTCGCCAAGTGCCCCACCCGTCAACTACCTACATCATCACAGCGAAATCAGGCCGACGATGGTCCGTCCGGAGCCCCGCAGTGGGGCCGTTTTATCGGGCTTCAGTACACAGCCGACCCGGCGACATGCCGATGGAAGCAAAAAACGACTTGAAAAGGTCCCGTTGATCGTGGAGCGGCATGAACCACGTTTGGCTTCCAAGTCTCATCTATTTCTAACAAATTACGTAGCGGCTTTGAGACATGTTTGAGGGCAAAGTTTACTGCATCTCCGGGGCCGCGTCGGTAAGCCGACCCTCATGCGTCGCCGTGCACCTTTGCTAGCAACGTGGCTAATTGTATTATTGTAGGGCATCGGCCGCGCTACCGCCCTACGCCTGGCCTCGAAGAAAGTGTCGGGTCTTGCTCTCAGCGATTTAGATATCCGCGGTCTCGAGTCTACAGCTGAAGAGTGTAAGCTGGCCAGCATGATGGTATAGGTGATGAGAACCTAACTTAAGCAGGCAAGAGACTGGGGCTCGAAAAAACGACAGTCACACAACTCAACGTTAGCATCCGAGCCGATGTAGAGGCATGGGTCCAGGCGGCGCATCGCACCTTTGGTAGGCTCGATGGCGCTGCCAACGTGGCTGGAGTGGCTGGCGGGACGGGAGAGCAGACCATTGAGACGATCGTGGGTGCCCCAGCCTAATTCCCCCTCCATATTTGATCTGACTGTCAAAGGATCAGCTTGATTGGGACAGGACACTGGGTGTCAACCTCAACGGCGTCCTTTATTGCATGCGGGCCCAGCTGTCATTACTCAACCGCCCTGGAGGCTCGATTGTCAACGTCGCTAGCACGTCTGGTAGGCGTGGCTTGCCTCACAATGCCGCATATTCAAGCAGCAAGTTTGCTGTAATTGGACTTTCGGAATCGGCCGCGGGCGAGTATGCCAAGCAAGGGATCCGGGTCAACTCTCTTCTCCCGTGAGCCATAGATGAATTCTCAATCAACCAGTGTCTTCTGCTAACAGACTGCAAACCAGGGGACCGATCGATACAAAGATCTTTCGCGATGGCGAATCTGCAGGCCTTTTTGACTCGGTAAGCATCTCTAAGGATACCTTGCTTGGGAGGATGGGCACGGCCGAGGAAGTGGCAAACGTTTTATGCTTTCTTCTGAGTGACGAGGCTTCCTACGTGACAGGAGGTGAGTGTTCTATTGATCATCCGTCCCAGAACCAAGCTGAATACAGGGGTTTTATAGCGCATTGGAACGTAGATGGAGGGTATCTAGCATGCTAAATATGTCTTGATGACAAAGCTTCGATAATTATTTCGCAAATTTGCCATCGTGCGCTTGTTGTGAGCGAAGACAAGAGCTATAGCCAGTAAATAATAAGTAACAACTTCAATGACCATGACGAGATCAAAAACTCTTTTTGGCACGACGTTTAAAAAGACATTAAAAATGACGAATGATTATGCCATATTGATCCAAGGCCAAGTGTCAAGTCGTTAGGTTTAGGTTACCAAGCTCTATTGTTAGTCTTGTTATGGGAGAGAGCCGGCTGAGATACCGGGATCATCATTTAACACTCAATCAACTAGGTAGGCACTCAAAGAAGGGAGAGAATTCGGTTCTGAAGCAATTCGATTCAAGTTCAAATAAAAGTGAGAAGAGATCGGCTACTACAATCTGACACCAACTAGTACACAACAAAACAGTTCTTGCCCTTCTCAAACGCGCCGTTAATCTGCTTGGTATATTCCACCAGTCCACCAAGAAAGTTGAGCATCTCTGCAATAAAAAGTTAGTACAAGTCTGAGACGTCAAGTCGCAAGCAAACATACCTTTGGGCTTGCCGGGGATGTTGGTACCCATGTACTCCGACTTTGTCTGTGGCAGCAGTGTTTGGTCACCGATCTGCTGGACGAGATCGCGCCACTCCTTCTCGGCCTCACGAGTGGCGTCGATGAACTGGCAGTTGTCCCGTCGGAGTCGAAGAATGGTCTCGTAGATCCAATCGCCCTGAACTTCGGCGCAGGTCGGGCCGTTGCAGAACGAGGTTGGACCCTGGGGTCCGTATAGGAACATCATGTTTGGGAACCCGGCCGTCATCATGCCCAGCTCAGTAGAGGTGCCGTTCTTCCACTTGTCCTTGAGGGTCAGGTTGTCGACGCCCTTAATATCGATGGAGAGGAGGCCGCCGGTGACAGAGTCGAAACCGGTCGCCAAGATTAGGATGTCGAGTTCCCGAAGCTTCCCGTCCTCTGTGATGACGCCCTCAGGGACGACCTTGACGATGGGGTTGGACTTAGTGCTGATCAAGTCGACATTGTCCTGGTTGTACACCTCGTAGTATCTCTGCTCCAAGGTTGCACGCTTGGTACCAAAGTAGTAAGGAGGCTCCCGAGGGGCCAGAAGCTCGGCAATCTCGGGCTTCTCGATTCTAGGGAGGGTCTTCTTGCGCCAAAACTCGTAGGCGTACTTGTTGGCGATGGGGTGGCGGATGACGTCCTGATAAGTCCCCAGCCAGAAAGAGAGCCCTCCTTTGGTCCAGATCTCTTCAAAGAAGGCCTCTCGCTCCTCGTCCGACACCTCCACAGCCGACTTAGGACTGAACTCGGAGTCAAGGCCAGCAAACTTAGTCACGCGACGCTCAAAGACCTCGGCATACTGTGACTTGATCTGGTCCTTGCCTTGCAGAGGCGTCTGGCGCATGGGAAGGGCGTAGGTCGGGCTACGCTGGAAGACGGTCATGTGAGCCACCTCAGGGGCAACATCTTGGATGACCTGAAGGCCGCTGGAACCGTTTCCAACGATGCCCACTCGCTTGCCCTTGAAGTCAATGCCTTGCTGTGGCCACTTGGATGTGTGACAAGAGATGCCGGCGAAGCTGTCGAGGCCCGGAAAGTTTGGGATGTACGGCTTGGCAGCGAATCCAGTGCAAAGGATAAAGTGGCGCGCCGTGCGGTTGACTCCCGCGTTGTCAACAACGTTCCAAATATTATCAGCCTTGTTGAATTCAGCAGCCACCACGCGGGTGTTGAAGAGGATGTCCTTCTTCAGATGCAGCTTGGATTCGACGTGGTCAAAGTATTTTCGCAGCTCATCGCGGCCTGGGTACTTCTCCGACCAGGTCCAATCCTGCCACAACTGTTGATCCGAGAACTCGTAGAGGGGTACGGGGGTGTCGACACGAGCACCTCGGTAGGCGTTCCAGTACCAGACACCTCCGAGGTCACCGGCATCGTCTATGGCGAGGCACTTGAGACCGGCTTCTCTTAGCCTGCGAAGGACGTAGCATCCTCCAAAGCCGCTGCCTACGATGATGGCATCGTATTCGGGGGTGGAGATGGAACCCATGACTGACGGTGGGGTGTTTGTTTTGTTGTTGCTCTTGCTGACGCTGTTGCTTGTTTGAGTTGTTTATCTGATATATCAAGAATGACTGCGGTCGCTGGCTCGTTGAAGCCAAGACTCTGAAGGGAAACTTCTTCTTTTATAGATACGACAGACATATGCACCATCTTCTCAGGGGGCAATAGTAGTCAAGCCAGCTACCTGTTGTGTGAGATGGCTTGACGACTTGGATAGACTTGCAAGTCGAGTCCTCGTGCAAGGATTCAACCAGCGTACTGTATCCCTTCGTACCTTGGGTGTGGCCCGGAGTAATCTTGTCCCATCCGTCGGACCAACTATCACCATCGGTTCAATGCCCAGATTCCACCGAGCCAGGTGAACAAGTCAGGCGACACAACCCTGCATTGTCCAGTGTTGAATTGACTGCTCTCACGGGCGACTCTTCGGTTCAATTGCTCCAGCATCCATTACCCCGGGTCTCGCATCTTGCTTTATCTGGTGAATGACACAGCGCGATGCCATGGTTTTAATAGACGGCTGACCTGCAATCGATGGTGTGCAACACAACACCATTTTCCCCAGATTCTTTCTCCTAGCTCAAACAAAGGAAACACTCCTGTGCCTACCATCTGATATGGATAAGAACGGTTTTGTCAAGGATGATGTGAGTATCTGTTTTCGCCGGAAAATATCGTGTTCTGTCTGACTTTCCTGATGCTCAGGCCGCCTACAGTGATGCGAGCAAGGCGTTGACTTTCTTGCATATGCCATCGACCAAGGTATGCCTTCACACCCCCTGGTAATATCGCCGTATTAACGTTAAGCCGCAGTACCGCAATCCAAGCCTCGCCAAGGAAGAGCAGGAGGTAACGGACCAGCTCTACCGTGGTTGGCTTCACTACTGGAACCATGAGTCGCGCCAGGACTTTGCCAACGGCATGAATGGAGCACGCCGCTTCTATGATTTCGAAGACATGCTTAGTTATGACATGTTTGGCAACACCATCCGAGGCAGCTTCAAGGAGCACTTTGAGTCCATCTTCCCATACTGGAACGATGGGCACATGGAGTACAAGGACTTTGAAGTCACTGCTCTATCCAAAGAGTATGCTTTCTCCACCATGATCCAGCATACCTGGGGTACTGCTGGCGGGGTGCCGTTCGATACGGCTTTTAGAAGGACTGGGATCGCGAGGAAGAATAGCCAGGGCGAGTGGAAGTGGATTCATGAGCATCTGAGCTTCCCCACCGATATGAAGACCAAGCAAGCCGACTTCACAGCCTCGCTCGACCCAGTCAAGGCGACCAAGCTGGCGTAGTCATTACTTCCAGGGTAGATCAAGGCTGAGTAGGTTCAGATAGCTCTGTGTATGGGCAGAAATGCTCATTTCCCGCTGTAGTAGCATATGCGTGTCGATTGATAGTTAGATAGCTGGTGAATTAACTCGCGAACGTTTTTGACACTCATGACTGTGAATTTGACACAATAAACGCCCGGACTGTAAGTGAAACAAGTCTTTTCCTCGAGTACATGGATTCCCATGATGTTCTCAACTTCTTGGCACAGCTAGGCTGCCAGTTCTCGGTGACTGGTCAGCTTCTTGGGGTGGAGCAAGAGGGAAGAAGAGGTCGGCGTAGGAGTCAAAAGACATGTCATCTAGCTGCCCTCGTTCAGATAGTATGCCAAGCCAGTTGGTTGTCATGGGGGAAGTCTGTGTCCTTGCGCCTGGTGCAAGGCCTTCGAGGTCCGGAATGAAGGCCGACGGATCGAAAAGCTCAGGCATAAAATCAGTGGGTGCCAGCTGGTCAGTGACGCCCAGTCCATTAGCTAAACTCCCTTCGAAGCCATCTTTAGCGTCTGCAAAGACCGAACTGGGTGCAGCCCCTGACCTCCGCCTGGCCCCTCGCTGATTCTCGGCAGAACGAACCTCCAACTCTGCCAGAAGCCTTCTCTTGTGCCTCAGAAGCCTCTCCAGCGAGTCCACGTTGCGCAGTAGCGTGAGAGGCGTCCCCCAGAATAGCGAGTAACGTTGACAGGTGAGTCGAAGAAGGGCAAGCTTGGACTCAGTCTCCGCCTCTGTGCCAAGTCCGTACACCTTGCGGAGGATCTGCAGCGACGCCGCCAACCATACAGTGCTGGCCAGGAAAGGATTCATCCACTTGACGTGCCACTCTGGGGCGTTTTGCAAGACAAACTGTATGTTGTCGGCAGCCTCGAGGCAGTTTCGCAGGCCTTCGCAGTTCGACATGGCGCCCGTAGGTGGCCGAGGGGTTGAAGTCCAACCAAAGGGCGGATCAGGGACAATCTCTGTGAACAAGGTACCCGATGCGATCTCGCCAAACGCTTGATGGTGGAAAATTTGAAAGCGTGCCAGCTGTGTCATGAGGAAAAGGGAATAGCGTGCCACGTCCACCAGAGTCGCCTGGGCAGCCGACGACCCAGAGTTCGGTGGTGCCTGTGCACTTTGAGCATGGGAAAACAGCCTCTCTCCTTGATAGGCGAGTGTCGTCGGCAAGGCAGAGACGGTTTGCTGCAGGGCCTGGGTGAGAGAGTATAGTTGCTGGTCACCGGCGACCGGGGACTTTTTGCAAAAGACGTTCTTGAAGTACTGCTGGAGATCGGTCGTCTCGTCTTGACCTCTCCAATCTGACCGAATGCCCTGCAGACTGCCTCTCGCCAAGGCCTGAGCATCCCGCATTATTGAATTGAGGACGATGAACCACGCAGTCGGGCTATCGTTGTCACACTTCTTCAGCTTCTTCCATCTTTCGCCTGGCTGTGGGTGGAGGAAACTGCTCTGGCGGTATTGACCACTGAACCAGTCACGATCGGGGATCGGGAGGTAGGTTTCATTCACTGACCAGTCAATGGCCAGAGGACACCTCTTTATCGTCGAGGCAAAGACGTCCATCTCCCAGATAGCCCACCAGCAACGTCGCTCCTCCTCCTTGCCAACCCATTTTCGGATTCCATCCTCATCGCGTGGAGGGAGGATCGGGGCGCCGTAGTCGATGAGGTTAAGATGCTGCTCATAGGCAACCCGAACGCAAGAGCCCAGGGGTCGCCATCCCTTACCTCGAACACCTCGAATCAACTCGTTGAAGGTACAAAGGACCATGGCTTGGAGAACAGAAAGGGAGAGAACTTCATCGTCCGTCTCCCTGAGGGAATCATCGAGCGCTTTTGTGGCAATCTTGTGGAACTGATCTGATGATGGCAAGCTACCAGCGTCGGGGCTACTCAAATCCGAGCACGCTGGAAAGAACTTGATTGACACGGAGAACATAGAAGCGAGGAGGGCTACCAAGGTCGAAAGAGACGTGATGGTCTGTATCTTTGCTCCGAAAGTTGGGCGATGAAACAAGGAAAAGGCTGTCATGTTGTCGAGATACAGATCGGTCCTGAATTAACTGTCAGCTAGCCATTGCACAATGGGCGAGCCGCCGACGTACAGTGTCTGAAGGTTATCCACTGATATATTCAGCGTGTCACAAGCCTGATCTATCAGCCTCTGAGCTCCGACAAGGTTGATGAAGAAGCCATCAGACGAGACTGCAGCTGCCGACTGCTGCGAGAGGGGCTCTTGACGCGATTCATGGGTAGGATGGATGAGAGAGGAGAGGCTGATGGCGCGGACGAAATTAGCGGCCGCCTGGTCTGAAGAATCCGACACATCTGTAGATGCATCATCAAAAACCGTGGAGATGGGCGAAGGGGGATACGAGGCAAGATCGATGAGGCTGGTGATGCTGGGGCGAGCCTCATGCCTAGGCGGTGGATTAGGCACGTGACCCTGGACCGTGTCACGATCGGATGGAGCCTGTGACATGGACATGGCGTCCTTGGGCACGTTTTCGCTGGTGCCATCTTTGTGCCCTTCACTTTTCGAGCTGCTCTGTCCATGGTGTGATCTATTACGAGGCCGCCTACGCTCGCGAAGTCGTGAACCTGGGGGTGAGGATAAATCCCGTCAGCAGCTAGATTGGCAACCTGGATAGAGCTCCCATGTAGGAGAACTCTTGCTGAGACTCACCAAGCTTCGGTCCAGGTTTCATGCGCTTAGACGGGTAGACGCAAGACTGTGATGTCCTATCACAGGGGCCACAAGAGGGCATAACACGGTCACTTGACCCCAGCTCGTCAGCGACTTGTTCGAAGGCTCGCTCATGGCTATCCATCCATCACTTCTCTTACCATTTCGTCTTGCGCCTACAGATAGTCAATCGAGTTAATATTGTGACATCTCAAAAGCCATCCAGGGGTTTCACTTACCTCTTGCACAGGTTGCATGCAAGTTCGGAGATCTCTTTGCGAGACCCTTGGTCTGAAGACCATCGTCTTTCCGTGTGTTCGCTCATTGCTCTGAGCTTGAGGCCTTATTGTTAGAGATAGGACGAGTGTGTTGGTAGGAAGGAGGATGAAGAGAGCCCGAGCCCCAGACCTCGAGGTTGATGATCGACTCTCGGTAGGCAAGCCCGGCCCTCGGTCGGACCTAGACCAATGGGATCACAGGGAAAAGAAAGAGGATTCCCTGGCAAGCGAACTGTGGCTTAGGAAATATGCCCACTGATTGGCTGCTAAAGGCTTCCCCAGACTCCTGGGATCAGCACTCGAAGCGGGGAACCCTGTCCAGACGCCAACTTGTTCTTGGCAAAAGTTGGGGAAAGGAACAGGCCACGCCATTGGCTCTTCTTCAGTTTGATGGGTGTGATCCCCCCATCGGTCTAATTTCACGTCGGCCTAATTACAATCGTGTCCATGTCAATGGTCAAAGACGTGAGTGAGCGGAGGGGGATTTCCGTCCTTCTAGGAGCCCCTTGTTCGAAGAGTGGAGGTCGAAGGAAACCTAGCAGACAACCTGTGGTCTGTGCAGTTATGTGGATGCTACCCTACAGGGTCGATTTTGGAAATGGTGGTTTACCTGAGAGTAACAAGATGCAAGAAGACACGATCTAATTGCGAACCAAGGAGGCAACTCACAGTAAAAGATGAGCCTTTGAGCTTTCTAGATTTATACTAACCAGGAGCTTCTCTAGACTTGGCTACACTTTGCGACAGATTGAACTAAAAACATTCAGAGTCAGCAAGCTAAGCCAGTCCAATCCCTCATGTTCCTCCCCGTTCAGCCTCACCCTTTTGCCATTGGCAGTAGACTACCCAACGAACTAACGGCTTGATTTCGGGACATTATAGTACCCTGCCCTTATTTGACAGGCATTTCAAATATGTTGTTGAAGTGAATAACTTCCATTATATAAAACAGGGGCTGCTTCGTCATGTCTATGTCGATTTCAACACTCTCGACTCCTCCTTTGCTTTATAGTGAACTACCTAAGTAGAAAAAGACAGGCGGACACCCAATCTTTCAAAATGTCGGCCAACCCCAAAGTCACGGCTAGGAATATCTACGTTCGTTCCCCATTTCCTGATAGGTAGTCAGGCATCAACTCTGTGTCGCCGGCTAACATGAAAACCAGACCATCCTAGTAGCGGGCATGGGAAGTTTTGTCTTTGGATATGCCAACAATGCCATCGCTGGAAGTCTTGTACAACAATCCTTTGTCGGCAAATTTCTCAGTCACGGAAATGCCGATTCTGTCATAGGGGGCATTCTCGGAGTGTACGTTTGGGAAGAGCCTGGGTAGTAACTTGCATTGGCTAACAACCGATCTGAAATAGCTTTCTGGGCGGAGGACTTATAGGGTCTGTCATCCAAGCTCCCATCTCGAATCGATTCGGACGACGCATCGCCACTGGCTCTGCAGCAGTTCTCACCGTCATGGCTGGCGCCCTGCAGGCTGGTAGTGTTCACATCGCCATGTTCATCGTGGGCCGCTTCATCTGTGGCGTTGGAGCCGGGATCGTCATCACCAACTGTCCCGTTTACATGAGCGAGATCTCTCCTCCTCATGTTAGAGGACTGCTGGTCGGTAACCACGCCATCTCGATTGTCTATGCCTACATCTTTTCATCCCTCATGGCTCTCGCATTCAACTACGTGGATACACCGTACCAATGGCGACTACAGTTCATTCTTCTCACTTTCTTCGGTCTCTTGCTTTTGGGCTCGTTGATGGTACTGCCAGAGTCCCCAAGGTGGCTCTGTGAGGTGGGTCGGTACCCCGAGGCATGGGAGATTATCCAGAGTCTCCACAAGCACAAGGATGGCGTGGACAACGAGACCGCTGCCGCTGAGATGGCTCAGATTAAGGCTGAGATTGAAGCTGAAAAGTCCCTGCCTGTGGGTTACGTGCACATCTTCCGAACACCGGCACTACGCCATCGTGCCATCTGCTCCATCCTGACTTGGGTAATGGGGCAGTCGACTGGCATTTTGGTAATTGCCAACCTGACTCCTGTTCTGTTTGGAAAACTTGGCTACGGACCTACCTTGTAGCTCGGACTGTCTATCGTCTGGACCGTTTGTGCCTTGCTTGGATGCTATGTTAACGCACTTCTTGTGGACCGGGTTGGGAGAGTCAAGCTTCTGGGTAAGTACATGTCTTCTCGGACGAAGGCCACGCGCGTAGGACTCATGCTAATTCATCTGGCGTAGTTGGGGGCGGCTTTCTCTGCAGCGCCATGCTTGTGGTTGAGGCCGTATTGCAAAAGTACTACCTTGGCTCCGATAACACTGCTGGTACCAATGCGGCCGTTGCGTTTTACTTCCTCTTCATCTTTGTGTACGGATGCACTGTTGACTGCGCGGCCTACATCTACATCTCTGAAATTTGGCCCACCCACCTTCGAAGTTACGGAAACACCCTCGGGATCGTCACCTTCTTTAGCTGCGCTATTGCATACACCAGCCCGGCAACTCTGGCGATGGAGAAAATTGGCTGGAAGTACTACTTTGTCATGGTTTCTGTTTGCTGCGCTTCTTCTATCGCCATGATATTTGTATGCCCCGAGGTAAGTTTCCCTCAGCCAACACTTGGAGTTATGTCGTATGGGAGTGACTAATGCTGACTGATACTCGCTGCAGACTGCAAAGCTCACACTGGAAGAGATCAATGCCTAATTCGGTGAGCCAATTGCGACTGTTGCCCCTGCAGTGGGCCTTGAAAATGAGAAGGATCTGAATGAGAGCGGCCATGAACTGAGGATCGAGACTGTTAGCAAGTAGACGTAGGCTTGCTGCTGCTAAGCACCAGTGGGACTCCTTTGGGATCTGTTGTTCCTTGGGTCTGTAGGGAAACTCAATGGCATCAAGAGGAAGCGATGGCGGTGAGTAGGATTGGGAATTAAGGTAGCTTAAGTAGTACATAGATCAAGAATATCTGCTCTTTCCCTTATCCTGGGCATAGAATCAAATTGACGGTTTGATTTTCAGGTTACGCTCTCAGGTAGTATCGCCCCTACTTTATCTCATAGCAATGCCCTAAGTGGACTACCTCTTCCTGTCTTTGGGGTAGCACGAAAATGAAGTTCCTCTCCAAAGACATAGTCTTCCCATGCATAAATCTCCTTGCACAAAACCTTTGACAATCTTATTTTCATCTGAACTGGGTGACAAGTGAACAAGCAGTGCTATACCGATAATGACTTGATTAAGCAAAGCTGTCTATTCTTGGGTGACTTCAACCTTGTCCTTTAACCCAATGTGTCCATTAAACACTTGCGAACGGTGAACTTCGGTAGATCTCGTCAAGGGCTCAATATCCGCAGCGAGTGACTTGTATTCAACTGAATTTTTCAAATCCTCCCACGCTTGCAACGATTTAAAACTGAGTAGCATTAGCACTGAAAGGAAGGTTGATCAACAATTCGTCGGTAACTGACCGCAACCACAGTGTACTCAGGGCCTTGTCCCTGCATTCCTTCAAAACCAGAGCGCTCTGCAGCCCGATGGGGGCTTGGCGAGCTTTTGTTGAGAAATTGACCAGACGGTCGAGAACCTCTACTCGCTGACTCTCTTCAACCGCCCAGTAGTGGATGGCTACCACGGCGCTGGTCTTTGAGTCCGCATCGGGGTCATCTTCCCGCTTCAGGTACCCACCGTACTGGTCATAATGATGAAGGTCATAATCTGGACTTCCGAGCCCCTGTACAGTTCTGAGCAGTCTGTCCTTATCGACAAGTTTCATCTCGCGCTTGAAAATGTCGGACGACACATGGTCTATGAAGAAGCCGATGGGGTGAGTGTATCCTTCCAACCCCCAGAGAGTGTCTTTGGCCCCGTCTAAATCGTAACCCCAGTAGTATGAATCGCCGTAGGGTTCTGTCTTGGAGACTTCGCAAAGGTGGACGAGCCTTTCTCTCCACTGTGGAACAGGGCTCAAGGTTAGTGGCGTGTCTTTCAATCGGAGGAACGACAAGGGTTGGCACTCACAAATTCAAGAGCTCCATCTCTGCTAACAACCCGAGCAAGAACAAAGAACTTTGGAGCCATGATGAAAGACGTGTGCGGGTAATGGTATCCTTGTGCTATCCTTGAGGGGTTCCTGGCTGTTATTAGTAGCGTGACTAACCTGGGATGGGACAAGGCGGATCGAAAAACGGCGCCATCGGCCCCGTAGTCGGAGCCATCTAAACAATCCGAACATTGCCCCGTGCCGAAGTTGCACCCCGGGCTAACTTCCGGAGAGCCCCACACCGTGCATCAGCTGGTCTACGACGCCGTGGAACTAACTAGACAGTGGTCTTTGATGAAGAGGCTCCTCGAATTGATTCTGGCCCTCGGACTGATAAGCTGGTTTATTGTCGTATGTTCAAGATGGTCAATAAGATCCTTTGTTCGGCGGCTCAATATGCCAGACGGTGGAAGGCGAACGTCACGGAACCTAAGGGTAAGTATCTGCTGAATGAATTGATCTCAGAGCATGCAGTCTAATTCGTCTACGTGTGTAACAGTACCGGAAAATTGTTCAACCAGCTGGAAATGGCCTCGACTATTGCATCTCTTTTGCTACAGCTGTGGCAAGTCGTCCTAGCCCGTCTGCTGGCCTGGATCGCGGCCGTACAAGGTCAGCCAACAACCCGGACCGGCATCATCTTGACCAACGATCGTTGCATCGCCAGAAAAGTTGAAGAGGACGAGGTAGAATGTCTTGTCTTTTTTGGCACGCAGTCAGGGACGGCCCAGACCATCGCCGAAAAGCTGGCTCGAGAGGCGCACGCGAGGTTCGGCCTGGGATGTCTTATCGCTCCTTTCGATGACTATGACTTCAACAACATGTCCAACATCTCAAAAAATACGTTAGTATTGCTGGTGATGGCTTCCTATGGCGACGGCGAGCCTACGGATGACGCATGCGAGTTCTACAGTCTCTTGACCGACGAGTCGTCGTGGCTCGATGAGCTTGGAGGCAACGGACTCAGCAACCTCAGGTTTGGGGCATTTGGACTTGGAAACAGCACCTATACCCACTACAACAAGGTGATGCGACGAATCCACGACCAGCTGCTTGCAAGCGGTGCCCAGCGGCTGGGGCCTCTGGGTGAAAGCGATGACAGCAAGGAGACGCCAGAGGAAACGTTTCTTCAGTGGAAGGAAGAGATGTGGTCGCATGCAGTCAAGGCAATGGAGTTGGAGGAGCGTGTTGCCATCTTTGAGCCTTCATACGAGGTCTTGGAGATACAGGCCCAAGAGGACAGTGCGGAAAAGCCCTCCATCCTGCCCAAGCACCACAGCCAGGGCCCGACTGGAGCCACTCCTGTTCCCATTCGCTCTTCTCGCAGTTTCGTATCTACTCATGACAGAGACTGTGTCCACGTCGAGCTTGACCTTTCAGGCGCTGACCTCTGCTATGAGACGGGAGATCACCTCGGGGTCTGGCCTACAAATTCACAGGCCGAAGTCGAACGCTTCTTGCAAAAGTTTGGACTGTGGGAAAGGCGCAAGAGGATCATCTCTATCCGGAAAAGAGAAGGCGACTCCTCATCACAAAAGACATTCCCACCTACTGTTTCTGTGGAGGATCTTGCTCTTCACCATCTCGATATATGCGGGCCCGTCTCTCGTCAGTCACTGTCCGTTATGGCCGATTTTGTGACCAACGAGGCCCAGCGTACTACGCTCAAGGAACTTGGAGCAGATAAGAGCCAATTCTTGAAGCTGACAGAAGGCAAGTACTTCAATACGGCTCTGCTCCTGGAGCATCTTTTCCCCGACGATGAGGCTGTGACGGTGCCACTTGCAATCCTGCTTGAGTGCGTACCTAAGCTTCAACCCAGGTTCTACTCGATATCCTCTTCCGCCATCGCAGAGAGGCAAAGGCCGACAATCACGGTCTCGGCGCAATCGCTCCCTGTGCCTGGAACATCGCGCCGCTTCCTCGGCGTGGCATCCAACTATATCCTAGACTCTACCCGTACCAGAGAGTCCGTCCTGCCGGTTTTCGTCCGTACCTCGAGCTTCAGGTTACCAGAGGACCTATCTATCCCCGTGTTGATGATTGGCCCTGGCACAGGTGTCGCACCATTTCGTGGATTCCTCAGAGAAAGAGTGCAGCAGAAACGACAGGGACAGGAAATCGGAACCCTCACGCTATTTTACGGCTGTCGCAGAGAAGATGAGGACTTTTTATACACAGAAGAGTGGAAAGTGAGTACCAGCATAATACAAAAAGCCGTCAAGGTGGTTTGATGGACCTAGCTGATAGAAGAATTACACAGGCATACCAGGATGAACTCGGCGACAAGTTCCAGATGCACGTGGCATTTTCTCGACGGACGGAGAAAAAGGTCTATGTCCAGGACATCCTGATGCAAAAGTGGGAAGAGGTGATCCGCATCATTCGCATCAACGGGGCCGTATACGTCTGTGGCGATGTACGCATGGGCAAGGACGTCTATTCCACCCTCCGCGACATACTAGTCAAGGGAAAGGGGATCTCGGAAGATGAAGCCGAGGAAATATTGCGAGATATGAAGCAGTCTCGTTTTTATCATGTAAGAAAACACCCCGTCCTCTTTCTGTTTACATGGCTAAGAAGCATCTAGGAGGATGTTTGGTGATGCGGTAGAGACATTACAAAGGGTAGATAGAGCGGGTAGTTAGAGAATTACATGCTTAAGTCACCAGAAAAGCCCAAGGTGTTTTCTTTATGATCAGCTACTTCAATGTGTTGTCGTTAGGTAGATTGGTACGAAAATGTTCCATAATAGACAACCAAGCAAAGCAGAAGCAGCAGCGTGACGTTTCCAACAGTTCCGAGCCCGGTTAACCCGCTCTTAGTTACTCTCCCCTCAGAGAGATGTTGATTCGTTTCGTTGTCGGCCTGAATCATGTTGTGTTGCCCTTGGTCAGGATGCTCTAACTCTATCCAGTAGCAGAACGGATTGCCATACCTTTTTGGAGCCGTTCTCGAGCTCACCAACACAGAGCGTGCCGAGTATCTCGAGCGCATCGCTGCTGTGTTGAATCTCGTCAAACGGTTGCGAGGCATCTGTGCCTGCAAATTCTAGTATGGCCTCTGCGCCGCCCCTGGTGTGTGTGTCAGAACGGAGTCTCTGCGACGACCGGAGGAAGCCACAGACGGATGACTTTCGATGAACCGAGTGCAATTGTACACTTTGCCGTGGATTGCAACGTAGACAGTACCATCTTTACTTCGCTCGGCCACGTCCTGGAGCGTGTACCTGGTAATCGTCATTGTTTGGAGGCTTGACGCAAGAAGAGAGTGAGGTCTAGGTCAATGATTGAAGTTGACAGCGGAGAAAGCAAGATTGGCCAGGAATGGCCATCGTCCTTGAACAGCTTCACCATCAGTATAATCGAGGCTCATCCTTGTGATTGAAAATAATGTTTGTCCGATGTTCAGATCGTCGGCCTAGTCTACTCTCTTGTCCCGGGCGATCCTCGGACGAAAGGTGAAGGCTACGGGCCATCTTCGCTGTGTTGTGTTGAGACGACCGATTTCGTCCTCAGGCGTTGAACAGTGCATTCGAAGTTGTTAATTACTGATCAGTTCGTTCAAAACGGCGCAAGACTGTACTGTAGTGATCTCTTTGTTGACCTCAGACAGGCACCTTGTGCACCCGATCAAAGATCAAGTGTCTGCTCACGTACCTACGTTACCTGGCTACACACCCACTCTCTCACAGTCGATCGAGACAGACTACACTAGTCCCCAAAGACTTGGCTTCAAGAGCCGAGAAAAGAAGCTGGCGACAGAATGAAGATCAGTCAGGACGCGGGCGATCAGGGGGGCGTGACCGACACCGAATGCCTCATCATTGGGTGTGGCCCTTCGGGAGCATCTTTGGCATGCTTCCTAGCGTCCTATGGTTAGTATAGGACAAAAGCCCCTTTTCCAAGACGTTCCTCTGCTGACATCCTGAGGGAAAAGGCCTGGAAGGCATCATGATTGGAGCGGCGCCCGGCACGGCCAACACGCCCCGCGCACACATTACCAATATGGCGGCCTTGGGTAAGTCAACAGCTTGATAGGAATATGCTCCATGAATCATAGCTCACGGTTGGGATGCAGAATGCTTGCGCGACATTGGACTCGACCGAGATATCCTGCAAGTCGCCTCCAAGGGTCATTGCATGGTACACACCCGATGGTGCCACAGCATGGCGGGCGACGAGTTTGCGAGGCTCTACTCCTGGGGTAACGACCCAGCGCGAAAGGTTATCTTATTTACCAGACAACTAGGTGATTACTGAGCATCTCTAACCTCTTCTGTGCAGGGCGACTATGAGACGGCCAGTCCATGCGATCCCGTGGATGTTCCTCAGACTCTCCTCGAGCCTGTTCTGATCCGGCACGCCTCTCACAACAGCTTCAAAGTCACCTTCAACACCGTCCTCTTGTCCTTTAGCAAGGACGCAGTGACTGGCTTGATAACTGCTGTAGTCCGTGACAAGATCTCCCAGTTGGTCTACCGGATCCGAACCCGCTACTTATTCGGAGCAGACGGAGCTCAGAGCGAGGTTGTCAAGCAGCTTGAACTCCCCCTGTCCCGGAAGCCCAGCCAGGGCCTTGCCATCAATGTGTTGGTCAAGGCGGACCTCTCTCATCTGGTTGACTCTCGCCGAGGCAACCTTCACTGGATCATGCAGCCGGACCTCGAGCATCCTGAGTTTGGTTGGTTGGGCATCGTGCGTATGGTGAAGCCATGGGATGAGTGGATGTTTATCCTGTTCCCTAACCGTGACTGGGACACCAAAGGCCAGCCGACAAGCGAGCAATATCTCGAGCGCATCCGCCAGTTTATTGGAGATGACACGCCAGCCGAGATCTTGAACACGTCCAAATGGTTCATCAATGAGATCGTGGCTGAAGAATATTCACGCGGCAACATGTAAGCTCCTTCGCTCCCCTAAAAAATGCCACCACATACTGACCTGATTCATGGCAGATTCTGCTTGGGTGATGCCGTGCACCGTCACCCTCCGATGAACGGCCTGGGGTCCAACACATGCATCCAAGACGCCTTCAATCTGGCCTGGAAGATCGCCTACGTCCACAACGGTTGGGCTTCTCCTAATCTCCTCCAGACCTACACTCAGGAGAGGCAGCCCGTCGGGGAGTCCATCATCACGCGGGCTAACCAGGCCTTCCGCGACCACACCGACATCTGGAATGCCATCGGTGCTCTACCATCTGACGATGTCGAAGCTCGGCGTCGGATCCTAGACGAGCTCAAGTCGGCTACTCCCGAGGGCGAGGCACGGCGCAAGCTCTTTCATGCGGCCATTAAGAATTCGTCTCACGAGTTTCATGGTTTAGGAATCGAGATGAACCAGCACTACTCGAGCGCTGGCATTTACGATACTGATGAGCCTAAGCCCTACTCACCCACAGGTCGTGCCGCAGAAGATCCCGTACTATACCACGAGCCTAGCACCTACCCTGGCCGCCGACTTCCACATGTCTGGCTCAACACAACGATCCCCTCAAACGCCGTGAGCACGATAGACTTGGCTGGCGGTGGCAAATTTGTGCTATTCACCGGCATAGGCGGCGACTCTTGGAAGACGGCAGCCCAGCGCGTCGGCGACTACCTCGGAGCCCCCCTCAAGGCCTCCTCGATCGGCTTTCGTCAAGAGTGGGAGGATTTCTACTTCAGCTGGCAGGAGGTCAGGGGTGTTGAGGATTCAGGCGCCGTTCTGGTCCGTCCGGATCGAGTTGTGGCCTGGCGAGCTCAAAAGGTTCTACCTAGCGAAGACGAATGCGTCGAAAAGCTGTGTACTATGATGCGGAGTATTTTGGGCTTTACTTCATGAAGCTCAAATGCTATAACCCCTATTAAAGTTTCTTTTTCGCTCTTTTCCCTCCAGGCGTGAAGCGCTGTTTGCGTGACTCCCTTCCTGCCTGTGCACAACTGCCTTCTCCTTAAAAACTTTGGCTTTGCTCACTTGACTGAGCCGTAAATCCAGGCTCCTCCAGCGCAATCGCATGCCAGTAAGGCTTGGCGCCTCGATACCTGACGCGTTGGTAGTTGTATATGGGGTTGTGATGGCCTTAGCAAGGCTACTTACAAGTTCGCTCTAAATGGGCAACGCAGAGAAATATGGTAGTACAACAGCGATTGTAACAGATGGATAGTTCCACTGTCTAAATACTTCATGATTATTTACCAGCCAAACTCATTCCCGCGAGATAACCAAACGTCATAGCTGGACCAATACTCGATCCTCCTCCGGGGTACTCGCCGCGCATGATGGAGTTGGCGTCTAGTCCCACAGCATACAGCCCCGGAATAACCTTGTTGGATGTGTCGAGGACTTGAGCTTGTGCGTTTGTTTGTAGGCCATAAGTGGAACAGACGTTTCCGAGGTAGAGAGTTAAAGCGTAGAAGGGTGGTCGTGTACAGGTTCCAAGACTAGGGTTGGGGAAGCCTGCAGACGGGTCGCCGTAGAAGAGATCGTAGGAGGACTGGCCCCTGCCGAACTCGCGGTCGAGACCCTTGGTCGCGTTGTCATTACATGCTGCCACAGTGCTACGAAGTGCCTCAGGCGGCACTTGGATCTTGGCGGCCAACTCATGCAGCGTCCTAGCCTTGACGAGATAACCCTGAGCAATCAAGGAGCGAGGAGACATGGGCCATGGAAGAGCCATACCCATGCCGTAGCGCCTCAAGAATCGGCTGTCAGCGACAAGAAATGCCTTTTCTATTCCCTGCTCATGCATCGTCTGGACAAACTCCTGGTACGGCTCGGCCTCGTTGGCGAACCGCTTCCCGGCCGTGTTGATGATGATGGAGCCTGGTTTGGTCCGGTCGACGGAGAAATGCGGATACCGTCGAACTTGGCCGCTTCTTGTCCGCAGCACTGACACCGGGGCAAAGACTCCATTCTTAGGATTTGGAGATGGCATCTGATCTTGATATCAGTAAGCAAGTCCCTGTAGTATTCGAAGTGACTTACCGCTGCCCCGACCTCTCTACCCAATCTCTGCCCGTCACCAACGTTTCCTTTCGGCTGGACACTCCAGTCATGGGGGAGATACGCCCGCGCGTCCTGGGATCTGCCGAATCCACCGCTGGCGAGAATCACTCCCTTTGTCGCCACAAACTCTTTGGAATGGCCCTGCGAGTCTTGGGCCACGACACTGAAGGCGCCTGTGTCGTCGAGTCGCTTCAGCCGGGTCACTGGAAAACTTGCCTGGAGCTCAACCCCTGCATCATCACAGCTCTTGATCAAGCGACCGACGAGGGCATTGCCGTTTGCCATTTCGGATCCTTTCCCGTATAGCAGCATATCGAGACCAAATCTTGTAATCTTGCGGATGCTTGCAGCCAAATTAGATATGTTCTGGAACGGATTTGAGAGAACCGGCAGCTCGGCAGGATCGGCCTGCATAGACCCAAAGGCATGATAACCTTGCAGAGTGTATCTGATACTTCGCAATCTTTGTCTCCCAAGCTGTCGCCCATCGTACTCCTGTGTGAGGATGGTTCGACCGACACTCGCGCCCTCTTTTCTCACATGGTAGTCCGGAAGCGCCACGGGCTTGAACCGGACGTTTGTGTGAGCCTGCATCCATTGCAGCATGATGGGGGCATTCTGGAGGAAAGATGCAATCATGTCATGGTCGTACAGGTCCCCGAGGACGTTTCGAAGATACTTCTCCGCAGATTCTCGACTATCCACCACGTTGATCGTCTTCTGATGTAGATTGTTGGGGATCCAGGCTCCTCCACCCGAGAATGCTGTAGTTCCCCCGAAAAGGTTGCTCTTCTCGAGCACAAGGGTGCGAAGACCATGTTTGGCAGCAACCACGGCGGACGTGAGCCCGGCGCAGCCCGATCCTATCACCACCACATCAAAGTGTTGCGTATCTTGTGTACTGGACGTAGGATGACTTCTGCTTGCCGTGGTGATGAGCGCTGCTTTGTAAGGCGCCGTGGGAATCCGACGACAACGTCTGGGCCAATTGCCACGGGCTGATCTCTGGGCTTGCCGAATTAGGGTAGACATGATTCACGGGCAATATTGCGATTTAGACGAGGTAGATAGATACATATCTTGAGGCGCTTTTTTGATGCGGTATTTAAAGCGACAGAAATGGCGGACCAACTAACCGACTTGGACGAGATTGAAGGCACAGCTTGGGGCTTGAATTACACCGAAAGACGCTTTCAGAGATGGTGTCAGATTGAGCCGATCTCTTGACCCCTTGTTAACTAACCCCATTCAGAGAGCACCGGCCTATCTTTTTGGAGTGATACTATCGGTTTAATTATGGGCAGAAACTGAGATCCCTACTGATTTATTATCGAGTATGGGTTGGACGCAATGCAATATCGGCTCTAGCTTTTCAAGGCTGAGCCAGGTACAATGACACAGTGGGTTTCATCGATTCATTCATCCATGCATGGAGACAGCACTTCATCAATTGTACTAGGACCATAACAAGCTGCCTGCTTGCCTATTGTTGATGCCCCCCAAGAACCAGTCAGCCCTAGCAAACCGAGAACCCATGCCTTCTTCCTCCCAACGCACACAGAATCGGTCGTCCATCATTTTCATTCCAATTGAAGACTTTACGAATCTTGACCCAAGATCACGATCCCCCCCATTTCGCCGAGAAACCTGTTGTGGACCCTCTCAATCGCGTCGACAGGATATCCGTTGACGACTTCGTCGACGACGGCGAAAGAGACCGACCTGGTCGTGGAATCCCAAACAAGAGACTCCTCGGACTGACTATCCAGTAGTCGGCGCGCCGAGAGCTCCACTGGCACCGATTCCATTTGCACGTCGCAGAACCTCGTTTGCCCAATCTTCTCAATGGTGATGAACCAAGCGACACTCCGTGTGGGCTCGTTGTTCAAGGTGGTGCCCGTCGTTGTGTCGTCGGGAATATTGATTGGAGTAGTCTCTGGAGCTTCAGGCTCTTGGGCGTCAAGTCCACTTGCCGACGGAGGGGCATCGGCGACTGGTCGGCGGGAAGGTCGGCGGGAAGGTCGGCGGCAGGAGAGGTGGCCCCGAGAAGGTCTGGAACGACGTCGGCTAACGAGGATATATGCTCTTCGTAGGGCCCACAGGCGTCTTGGGTGATGTAATTGAGGCCGTGGGTGACGACGGCGACCGCTGCGAGAGGATGGGAGACGGGGCATGGTGTTGTCGATGACTGGAGAAGAGGAGCAAGACGGCGACAAAGAAAGGCAGGCCGCGGCGAGAGCGAAGACGTGGCGGCGAAAATGAAGATTCGAGATATGAGAAGGAAGATGCTTACGATGGTTAGTCTCAATTTCTGATGGGTGCCTTGACATTTGTGTTATTTTTGTCGCCAGCTGTTGACAGCTGTCAAGCAGCCCATCGAGTCAACACTCACAGATCGTCTCTCTAAACGATGGTTTTAGGCTTAAGACATTCATCCCATTACCGGTAAAAGATTTTACCAAAGTGCCTGGGATTAAAATAGAATAGAAAATGGGATATTTCTGGAGGTAAAGGATAAGGCAAATGATTCAAGTAATGGGAGTTGTAAAATAGGGATATTACGTCCTAGTCGTCCTAAGTAGAGGATAGTGGTCTCGGCTACAAGTTGGTCTCAGACTGCGTTATGTTGCCGATCCGAAAACAAACTCAGGAATGTGAAGTGACTCAAAGGTATTGCAGAAGACTGCCGATAGGCCTCGAAGAGCAAGGTATGTGCCGGGGAGAAAGAGCGTCATCGATGGGACGAGAGGTACTGAATATCTGAGGGTCTATAGTAACAAGTGAGCCAGATGGAGTGATCGCAGCACCAGAACTCCCACACATATCTTCACTATCCTCCATGACTGCAGAATCAAAATGCAGATAAGCGATATCCGCCTGTGACTGCGTGGGTATGAGCGGAATTGTGTATCCGGTTATAATGACAGGCATCGGGATGGATATGCGGTGGGAAGACGAGATAGATTTCAGAAAGGAGAGGAGACGTTGGACACCGAGGGGTACATTGCCCACTTCTCTCATGACTAAAAGATAAAAGTTATCAAATGGAAGCTAGCTGCTTATCCTAGTACGTATCCTAGTAATAGGATAAGAGATCACAGCTGTGTCTAATATCTATCGTATCAGATGCATCATGATAGCAGAGATAATAACAGGATAGCATATCAAGATAGGCAAGTCTAACTAGCTATTTCCGCCGGAGAACTCGATCAGACTTCCCCCCATAATGAACTCTCCCAGTCATAGTCAGACTTTTTCATTTGCTTCCTGCTGCAGCCGCTCCGATATCGTCAATTCGCTTTCTCGGTTTTCATAGACATATCGGGTCAACATCGACAATGACGCTTCTGGGAGAACTAGTTCCCGGGTGACACTATCTCTCCTGTTTCATTAGAGGGAAATGGTCAGTCAGATTTGAACTGGGACATAAACTAGCACGAGGTACACACCTTTTATGGGTGACTGTGGGTTGCGTGGGGTGGGTAGAATTTGACCTGCGACAACTTGAACTGTCGTCCTTTCTAGTCAAGCATTCGCTCGGTTCGACTATGAGGGACGAGCCTGGTCGACTGGACATGATGTCGGGAATTTTACCGTAAAGGTTGAATTAGACGTATAAAGCCAAGTCGAGGGGAGCAGAGAACTCAGAGATGCTAATACTGGGCTAGTAGTTACTTAGATTGGCATATTTATATTCTCCATGTGACAACAGTATTCCTTCTTCCCACTCATCTTCCATATGTTGTACTTTTGTGCCCTATAGATATTAGAACATAAGTACACGACGCATTGAACTATCCGATGACGATAAGCCAAGATTGTATCTTTGTTCCGATCATTCACCTAGGTCAATTTTGCTCAAGTCAAATTCACGCCTCTCTATTCGCTGCCTTTTGGTGAGGTGCGGAACGAGCTGGGGTCAAGGATGTGTAAAGGATGTCCTTCTGTGATAGGGCGCCGCCATGAGCCTGAGACATGGATGGCGACATGTCCTAACCCGAGGCTTGTACTTCTGAGACTCAGTCGCCTTGTCACCAAAAGTACATGGTTCGCCCCAAGCGGGACCTTCTGCAGAGTCGCTACCGGAAACAAAGCTGGAGTGCCTGGTGTTCCTGCGCCTCGTATCCCGAGTGTTAAGTTAGAAAGACCCGACAGGGCATAAATGTTTTTCTGTATTCATTATATACCATAATATTCATGTGTTAGATCCTGTACCGGCAGTGTCGTACCTAACCACGCTACCAATCTCCTGCCAAAGCCAAGACCATACTCTTGATCGCTTTCCAATACATAAGAGACGGTTGAATATCCCGTTTGATCTCCTGGTAAATATGAGAAAGAATTTTTCTCCGCTCGGCAACGGATGTCCTCCAACAAGGCATCTTGGGTCGTATGACACGTGCTGTTTCGAGGCTGTTTATTTCAACCCAGGGAGCCACACATGAAACAAACTTGGCAAACGCCGCAACTGAAATCTTTTGCAGCTGTGGCGAGGTGAGAGTCCCCCATGCCTGTTTCACGTCTTTCATCAAATAAAGGCCGCGTTAGAGTAAAAGGAAACCGGCGATCGTTGCTCTTTTGGCGTGTGTTGGTGATGGGTGCTGCTTACATTGTCCTTTTGCGGGCCAATTGTGTGGCATTCAATGAAGGCACCGCCTCTCCCGCGAAACATGGCGCTTCTTTTCTTGTACTTATGCGCCAGCCTCACTCAAATAAAAAGGCATGGGACACCGACTTTTGCTTCAAGAGGTGCTGACTCGCGAGACAAATCACTCGAGCCAATCAAGCAAATGTGCACAAACAAAAGTACAGCCAAAAGGACAATGCCGTCCCGTCCACGTGAAGTACTGCAAGGATGGCCATAAGTAGACCGGCTGCCCGTGACATAAATCCAAGCAGACTCATCACCACATTCTGTCCAGGTTGGCTTAGCTTGCCTTTTCTCCCTTTTTCTGTTGACTTTCATGCCACTTTTGACAAGATGGAAACCAATGACCGGGAAGTCCTAGATTGGGACAAACATACCGACGAAATCCGCGATCTCTTCATCTCCCAGAACAAAACTCTTTCCCAGGTCATTTCCCACATGGAAGCAAGGCACAATTTCAAAGCGACGTACTACCCCCATTCTGACCCGAGTCGCCAGATCAACAAGTTGCAAACTAACAACACGACCATTGCAGGGAGAGACAGTATAAACACAGATTCTCCAAACTGAAGAACGTGACAGCCGACGAATGGATGTGGATTGACCAGGAAATCCAGCGTCGCGCGGCAATTGGGAAGAAGTCTGAACCCTGCCTGCTGGAGAGGCGGTTGCCAGCAGACCGCGTCAGGCGAGAGACTGCGCGACACCGGCGTAGGCGTCATGCTACTATGCCCCCAAATCGTAAGTGAGCAGACATCTCGTTGTGATGCATTTTGCTAAGGTAATTAAAAGAGCTTCCAAATCCATCTGTAGGGAGGATATCCGTCAGGAGTCCATCTCCCCGAATGATATCTGCCCGGAGTCCACCTCCACGAAGGGCATCCATCAGGAGTCCATCTCCACGAATGATGTCCGTCCGGAGACCAACATTGGAGGCGGCAAATATGCCAGGAGCAAATATCGACCCGTGTAACACTTATATGGGTAATGAGGTAGAGTCTGATGGGCCTCAAGCCCCCATGCAAGCGTCACCTCAGGAGGCTCTCTTCGACATGCAGTTTGAGCTGGACCAGATACTTCAACCCGACGCTATGGACATCGACGCTGTCATTAACAACTCTTGTAAGATATGCTACCCCGCAGCTCTGATTTAAGCTGATAATCAACTGGTAGTCTCGCTTGATTCCTTAGAGATGTGGGACTTGGACGTCGATGGCGAGGTAAATCAGCCAACGCCGTGTCCCCAACCTCCTGTCACAATAGTGGAGGGTCCATTCAATCCCAGAACCACCAGTTCTCCGAGACTGCAACATTCAGAAAGAAGATTGTCGCCAGTTTCTCAATTCTTCAACCTCGAGATTTTCGATACTCGCCCTAGTTCTCAACTGATGACGAATCTACCATTTTTTAAGCTTCAAACAATCCTCGAGCAGCTAGGTGGGATTTCTTCGCAAAGCTTCAACTCGTTTTCTAAGCTAACCGCGAGTTCAGATTTCACAACTTTCCAGATGCATCCTCGTCTAGATGGAGGCCTGTTGTCGTCGCCAGGCGTGTCCATTACCCTTCCGCCTGAGACAAGAGGGGGTGTCTTGTTGAACCTTCTCGGGCCAATATCGGATCATCAGCTTGCCGGAAATGTTTCTGTCGTTACAAACAAGCTTCAAAGATTCATACCTGAGAGATGGGAAGGGGAGCTGTCCCATAAGATTGCTCACATCCTTGACCCCCGGTCGACCAGTCCCTCGAGTCTGTCCGAGATCTTCAGCTTCGCAGCGTATTTTGCGTCCAACAACAAACTTGAGCACACCCGAATAGACACCTTTCTTAAGTGGGTTATTGACCAAAATTACACCGAAAACCTGAAGCTATTTCTCCAAATCAACACACCAACAATCCATGCGTTTGCTACTCAGGTTCTGAAGTCTGCTGTTCGTGTGAAGAACGTCAAGTTTCTGACCGCACTGATGGATCTTGGGGTCAAGTTTGACAGCATCCTCGACAAAATACTACAAATCGGCGATATGGACTTCATGAAACTAGCTCTCTCAAAGGTTGGCCCATCTTGGTTCGATGGGCAAAAAGGGGCTAAGCTATTCCACCTTTGTGTTGCAAGGAAGCATTTCGATCTTGCTCGGATGCTTGTTACCAAAGGAGCAAACGTGGATAGTAGAATATCCGGACAAACTCATCTCTACTTGGCAGTAGACCGCAAAGACATCCACGGGGTTACGTTTCTGCTCGAATTGGGTGCCGATGTCAACAAGGCGTCTTCCCCGTCTGGTGTAGTCTATGAGGCCCCGCTTGCGAAAGCGGTTCGATCAAAAGAGTTGGATATTGTGGCCATACTCCTGAAACACGGCGCAAACACTACATGCAAAGTGGGAAAGCAGGACATTATGCAATGGTCTTCGTTGAACTGCACAGAAATCTACAGGCTTCTTCAGAAACACATAGGAGCCATCCATGTAGGCTTCACAATCGGAGACTTGATCCATGCCGCAGATGAGGGGAATGACTCCCTCAATGCCTACCTACAGAGGCAGCCAAGAACGGTTTCAAAGCAACAGCTCGAACAAGCGCTGGATGAATCCGTCCGGCTAGAGTATATCGCGGCCACCAAGGCGCTGCTGAAACATGGAGTTGATCCTAATTGTCTCTCTTTGGATAGCCCACCTCTCCGAACCGCTCTACAGTCACGCAAGCAACCTCGCAAAGTTTGTGAGCTTTTGATCAAGTACAACGCGGACGTCAACGTGGATGGTATCCTCACAACCGTTGTCCATAAGAATGACTTTAAGCTCCTACAAATCTTCATTGAGGCTGGAGTGAATCTCGAAGACCAAGGCATGGAAGCTATGATACAAGTATCAGAATGGGGCTATACATCTTTGGCAGCCTTGCTGCTTCACTCGGGAGTAGACCTAAATACTCCTGGGCTCCAAAAGAACCCTCTTCAAGCGGCGGCCGGGGCGGGACAGTGGACAATGCTTGAGTTCCTTCTCGATCATGGAGCGGATATAAACGCACCGGCATATCTGAATGGTGGCCGTACCGCACTGCAAGCAGCATTGGATGGCGAGATTCCTGAAATTGCGCTGTTTTTGCTGGACAGAGGGGCTGACATCTCCAGTCCACCCGCCTTGGTGGGTGGATTTACGGCCCTCGAGGCTATTTGCCATAACTGGTTTACTGCGTTGGATGACCAATTTCTGCGTGTATGCAACCATCTCCTGGATTCCAATGCTCCAGTTAATCGACCGAGCGGAAAGCCAAGTTCAGCACTTCATGGCGCGATAGAAAGAGGGTTGGGCGAGATTCTGGCTCGTATGCTTGAGCCTCAGCGCAATGCAATCATCAACCACATGTGGTGTGATCAGAGAATAGAAGAGGATGAGATTTATATGTGGGAGCCTAGGACGCCGACTCAGCTAGCAGCAGAAAAGGGACAGCTGGAGGCTGTAAAGATGCTACTTGGCCGAGGGGCTGATATCAATGAGGCGCCAGGGCATCGATTTGGGCGGACCGCACTCCAAGCAGCCACTTCCCGCGATGAACCGGACATGGACCTAGTGCAGTTCCTTCTCGACAACGGCGCTGACGTCAATGCTAAGCCCGCCGTTCATGGAGGGATCACGGCTCTTCAAGGATCTGCCATATCCGGCGATATTATGCTCGCCAAACGACTTATTGACAAAGGAGCCGATGTCAATGGAGCCCCTTCCTTCATTGAGGGGCGTTACGCTATCGAGGGAGCTGCTGAGCATGGTCGGCTGGATATGGTCCAGTTCTTGCTGAATGCTGGGGCAAGGGGCAATGTGCTCAATCGAAAGGGCTTCGAACGGGCCATTGAACTCGCGACAAAGAATGAACATTTTGCAATTGCAAACCTGTTGAAGAACGTGCCCACAGCCGAGGCATGAATCAGAAACTTGTATTTATAGAGTTTATAAACATGTAGGTATCGTGGGAGGGACTGACCCTACCAATGGATGGCAGAGGTTCCTTGGGTTAAGTTCAAGGTTGGCAACAAGGCACTCAACCAGTGCACTGACATTCCCACCGAGTGATTTGTAGAGCAAATAAAAAATTGCAGGCGGCAAGCCGATTTTCTGTCTTTAAACAACCTGGCAGCAATATTTTTCCGCTCGCCTTAGTCCCGGTGGGCAAGCTTAAGGGAAGCGAATGGGCCATTTGACACACGCCTTGATGAACCCCGATTTGCCTCCTCGACCCTGATATAAGAAATGAATGCAAATACTACTTGCTTATGGTGAATTGCGTCTCCATCGACTCTATATCTGGCTGACTTGAGTTAGCCCGACTCCCAGTGAAGCTGGATGACGCTCGCAGCGCAGTGTTGATGTGTTTTGTGTGATGGGCTGCCTGGCAGCAGTCAACAGCTGGCAGAAAAAAAGCCACAACCATCAACACAGCATTCGATTAGATTCTCCCGGATCAAAGCTAACACCAGCTTTCTCCTCCATCACAAAAGTTTCTTCATGGAGTTTGACGCCGCTGTCCTCGCTTTGATTTGCCTCTCTACATCTCTCTTCGTCACCCGCTGTCTTCAATTCCGCCCACCACCAACATCACAATGCCACGCTTCCGATCTTCGCGTGGTGAGTGTTATCGCCCCCGAAAGGCTCGGGCATTCGTATTCAGTCCTCAATCTTCTCGACGCCGCCACCAAGCTTCTCACACCCGGCTCCCCCATCACCAATCCCCCCTTCGGCCAGTCACGGATGCCTCTACCTCAACAGATGACCTTGGCGCGCAAGAGACTGGAGCTGAAGAGAATCTCGTCGCCATCCCCCAAGATGCAGTAGCAGCCGATACGCCAGAGAATGAGACCTGCGAGTCTGTCGCACACTTCATCACCATGCGAAAGATTGGATCGAGTAATGAGTATCACTGCCAGAAGGAGACGCACAGCGTGGCGTCCTCAGGAGAAAGACTCTTGCGGAGTGTGCCCGAAGACTCTCTTGTTTTGGACCCGGATAGGACTACAAGTGTATCGTTTGCGGTCGTGGACGGGGATCCTTATGCCGCGACGAAGCGTGTCATGAACAGGCTCCGCTGGGGCCCGGACCTCGTCGATGAAGAAATCGGGATGCAGGTGCTGCCTGGGATAGATAGGTCATTGAAACTTTTCTGGCATGGGTATGGATATGATGTGGATTCTACTCCAACTGTATGAAGGGAAGCATGGGACTTTTGGTTCGGTGACAGGAAATTCTTGGAGGGGATGTAATCGTCAGCACAGGGGGCGTTTCATACTACTTTGACAGACTAAAGGAGCTACCCTCTTCATTGCTGGATGCATGCACTGCTAAAATCCTCTGTTATATTACACCTGGTATGACCCTGAGCTCACCGCACATCTATGTCTACTACCCTATCTTACTAGCATGAGTAGAAGACACCAACCCCTCACATCCTCAACGTGCCCCCCCTCGCTGTCCTTCTATGTGCTCTCTTTTCCCGTCTCCCCTCCGTGAGTGTACAGGAAACCAGATCTCAAGTCTTAATTGCAGGCTGTCGCCTGCGCTGCGTGGATCAATGCTCGGTTTCAGCGGCATCTCTACTACCTGCAGTGTAGCTATCCGCTCCGCCATCTTGAGAGCGCTCAAAACCTTCCACAAGATCGCTCAATTCGGGCCGACAATGCATCCTCCAACCTCAATCTACAGTTGACTAACTGGGATGTCCCCTCTAGAGTCGGCTGCGCCCACATGCTTTCAGGCGTCAGCCACGGCGATAACTTTTGGAGAACTCGTGGAACAGAGCTTCGTCCTCGGTGCTCGAGCTCCCCGTGATAGCTGTTATATAGCACTGGACTAGGAGCGAGCGGCCAAGCGCTGCTCCATGATATTGATGAAACTCTCTTATGTATAAATGGTTCGCAGGTTCGCGTTTGCTGCTTGTGTCCCCCGGGTCCAATAACTGATGACTCGTCCTCCTTGGCGATTCTGGTCGGGATTGACCTCAGGGCCGAAGTAGCAATGAGATAAATCCCATGACTGCCCCGAGTCTGGTTCTCAGCTCATGACCTCGAGTGAGGCCGAGACCCAACCTCGTCACAGCTCCCAGGCGCAACATTGGTGTCCTCATCGTCCATGAGGTCAAATATCGACATATTCCAACTCTCCTTGACTAACCTCTACTCATAATCGCACTCGATCTTTGACTTGGTCGTGTCTCTATATGAGACTCGCAACAACACCACCGCTGCCACCACCTGGCTATTCCTTTGATCGTCATGATCCTTTTTGCATGACGACCAACACTGACGTAACAAGATACTCGGTCATGATCAAATCGGTCGAGATAAATATATAATTCAGAGGGTGTGGGCGTGATGCCTGCGAAAGGTGTGTGATGTGACTGAACCTTCCAAGGGCTACCAAGTCCAGCGGACCTGACGGTGAGGTGGGCTCAGGCTGTTGTGAGTCTGGGTGCCCACAACAGAGGGAATCACCTCAGATATTCAAGGTTTGCACTCAAAAACCTCATGGTGTGTCGGCACACCCAGCGGGTACTTTGACGCTAGGAATTGGGTGTGCTTCAAGGCCTACAGCCTATATAAGCGCGGCGGAGGCCAAGTTGAAAGCCCCTCTCGTGGCCCCGGGGATTCTCCTCCAAGTCGTCTCACCATTTTATTCGGGAGAGCTTTTACCCTTCAGTCACTGCCATTGGCAGCGCCATCGTTATAACCGGCCTCGTAGGCCCTGCCCTGACCCTGGTGAAGGCCATGAGCGAAGCCTTCGGCCAGGCCTTGCCGATGGGTATCGATATCGGCATCCATATCTCGTACTGAGAGTATTGAACCCTTTACCGAGCGAGCCTCAATGAAGTCACCACGGATGTCTCCACAGTTCGCTTAGCCTTTCGTGCGTATATAAATGCAGGGTTATATAATGAACAGGTCGATGCAGAAGAAGGAAGAGAAGAGTCGCGATGAAGGCCGTGTATGAAGAACAAGTCTGAAAGAATAGCTGAAGTGAATGAAGATGCCGTCGCTATCTGGGGCTGATGAACGCCAACAGATGTGACTCCAGGAGTGATGAGATCGTACATAGATATTAAAAGGAAGGGAAGAGCCGCGAGAAAACCTGCAGGGAAAGAAACTCTGTAGGGATAGCTGATAGGCATTGTTACCCTGTCCGTTAAAACGAATCGGTCGATATATACCAGCCCTGCTCCCTATAGTTATGAAAGAAATGAGCAAGATACCCAGCTGGGTACAGAGTCGTCTCTTGTCCCTCCCACCCCGTCTCGGTGACGCTCATTGTATTCATCTGTTTGTCCGTGGACGTGTCCGATCTGGCACCCACTCTCGAATACGAGTCGAAAGAACTCTTCTGGGAAGTGGTCCTCGAGAGCCTCGAGTACTAGGAACAAATCCAGTCAGAGAATGACTCCTCCCTGGGTCGCGCCCTTCGGGAAGCCGATTTGGGCTACTGTTAGGAGACCGATGCGATGGCCGGTGACGTACTAGCCCAGCAAGGTTCTATCATCTAGTTGACTCGGCAGGATTGGGTAGTAGTCTCAGCAGTCGTCCCAGTGATTTCGCCCTTCCCTAGTGTTTGGCATGTTACGCCATCTAGCTTCGGCTCATCGGCCACGGCTGCGACTTTGACCGCGGTGGTGATGGCGGATCTTCTAATTAAACGTCTGTATCGGCGAAATGGCCATGTGTATGGACTAAGACACCCAGTGAAGCGTTCTTCGAGAAGCCCGAGACGACAGCCTTCGAAGAACCTCTGCGGTTTCCTCTCCAGGTGTCCGTCTAATTGTCCCTCGTCACCAGGGCTGGGAGGTTACTTCCACATTCAGCCAGCGATATCAGCTAGACGAGACTGTTTGCAGGCTCTTATATAGTTAATATGCTGCCGTCCATCACTCATGCCGGGGCTATGGTGGCTATCAGATTGTGATCCCCGAAGACCCTGTTCGGGGTCGACCTCTCCTAAACTAGGGCAACCGTCGAAACAAGCTACAAGCGTCCGGGGATGGGTTCTAGCTGCTGCTCCGGCTGATCTTCTCAAGTCGCAGCGTTCGCATCTCAAAAAATGCGATTGAGATTGTAGTTATATAGACGTGTTTGGACCCTGAAAGCTGTCATTTACTCGAGATTCGGCGCGGAGGTTATGATTGGTGGAAACAGGGTTAAAAAATGAAGCTGTTAGAAAAGATGAGGGTTGGAAAGCCAAGGTGTATGCTGGTGAAGAAGGAGAGTGGGAGGGAAGAGAAGAGACTGGGGGAGAAGACCCTCGCAGGCACTCATCGAGGAGCATCTCGTCGTTGTAAATGGGAGTCTGTTGACTCCCTGCCGTCTCCCGATCGGTCTCTGTCTCCCGGTCTATATGCACCGTCAAGAAACCCAACTGCCGGCTGCGACGTAAGCAAGCAGCGAACGCCTCGAGTGTGTTCCCCTCATCTATCGTCATGCGATCAGGGAGTTGGCCAAGATTGAAGGCATCCGTTTGGCCTTGGGTGTCACCGCTACAACTTCCAAGGGAGTACCCAGGGCAGGGCCTCGAGAAAGTTGAGAGGGAAGGGTTTAAGGACAGATTGCGATGCCACTCCTTCACAAGTTGGTAAGGTCCAGCAAGAGGCCAGCCCGTTCGCCGTCGGGTCTGTTTTCTCCCTCTGGGATATTACAAGCCTGTTTCCCCTTGGCATACTCCCCCTTGAACGCTATCAGCCGGTCCTCGTGCCTAATAATGGGCCGTATATATAACGCAAGAACAAATCTCTTCCTTTTCGTCAAGTTAGATGATAGCTGACACATGTTCTATGCGGTAGATAGATGAAGTAGTATCCAGTCAGTGCTACTCGACGAACGAGTCTGCTCAGAAATCGGTGGCTGCTGGAATGAGTGATGGCCCAGCATTGTACGCTGCTTTCTGCGCCTGGCGGAGGCCCCGAGCGAACCCAACAGAGACCCCCCGTCTGTACCCGAGTTCTTGACCTCGGTGAATGCCAAGGCGAAAGCCTTGATCGTGGCCATTCAAGAACTCGTCCAGCAACGCTTCGTAGTCCGGCAGAGGCTCGCCGGCGGGAGTCTGGTTATCGCTCGCCCGGTATTGTTCACGCATCTAGTCACACACTGTCAGTTCATCTTCTCCGAGTATCTTTATCGGGACTTACGTTTCGTGCGATCGCTGCCAGAAATGCGGCAAATGCATCTCGGCGCGCGCAGCGTGCCCAACGAAGCTCTCTGAGAGCATGTCGAAAAGGGTTAGGCTGAGGGATGGGGCGGGTATGTCTACCAGCTTGTCATCTTTCTTCGTCTGTATATAAGCCTTTGCTGGTGTCATTCGGATTTCTTCGGCAGCTGTCCTATAGTATATAGATGAAACATGCATTTGGGTAAAGTAGCGAAAGGTGAATTTGAGATTTGATAGCTCATTGGAAGGCGTAGGCAGGATGGAGAGTCAAACAATAGAAGACCAACGAGAGCCATGGTGCAAGAAAGCAAAGACAAGCAGCACATGATGATTGAAGGGCAGTGACAAATAAAATCCCAGTTCAAGAAGGCATTTGAAGCTGATTTCGTCTTCGTGGGGACAGCATAGCGAGAAAAAATGGCATCGGGCGAGTGATCCCTGTGATGGGACAGTTAACAGCTATCTCCGGTTTTTGAAGGCTCCAGTCTCGGAACACAATTTATATTCCAATCTTGCTTCTAATATGAACGGTTAGAGTGGAAAAAAGAGGATACGGGTGAATCCTCACTGCTTGCGCATATTCGTGCGCGTCATCGACTCCATCGCGGAATAAGGCAAGTGAACCCTCTCATGGGGCATTCAACAGCTCTAAGCTCTGTACGGTCTTCTGAAGATTGCAGTCTCTGATCATAAGGTCTATCCCGATCTTGATTCTATTATGAACAGTTAGGGTAGAAAAAAAATAAGTGGGAGAGTTCTTACCAGTTCCCTTGCATCTGGCCCTGGGCAATGCCGTAGGCAACACCGGCACGGAAGCCATCCCGGTGACCACTCGCATGGCCCCAGTCCATACCGTGACATGTGCCAGCCATGAGTCCCATCACTGCACCCAGTCTGGCCACCATCTCACGGCCTCGAGTGAAACCGAGGCCAAACTCATCTGTGTCCGCCGAGGAATTCGTCCAGCAACGCTTCGTAATCCGGCAGAGGCTCCGCTGGCATCCCCCCATCGCTAACTCTGGTCGTAGGCGGCTGGGTCGGAAAGATCTGCTGTTATTTCTCAATGGCCGTGTTTTGAGCGGACCTGCCGAATGGCTGCGATGATGGCGGCCACGATCGCACGGCGACGTGCGCGCCGCAGCTGTCTGACAGCGTATCGGAAGGGGTTGGGTGGAGTGACCCGGCGCGCGGAAAGAAAGTCCCAGAGGAAGTAGTTATATAGTAGGTAAATAAAAAAAGAAATCCTTTTAGAAAGAGCAGAGACAGTGATGGTGAGAGGCTATGGCTCACTGAAAAGAGTATATAATCATTGGTCAACCGATAGGCGAACCATGGGAGTAATGATTGGGGAAAGCATTGACAAGCCGGTGCCTGCCCTACCGAATATAGGGAATTCGGTGATCCAAAGGTTTGTTTGCTGAGCTGTTTATCCATTCGGGTTCCGCAGTATCTAACATGAACCGTCAGAGGGGCATGGTCAACATGTAGCAGAACTCTTACCTCCACGCTCATGGCCTCGCAAATATTCGTCGAGGAGCTCCTCGTCATTATATATAAGAGGCTCAGCACTCCCTTCGGTATCGGGATTGGCCCGTCTCTGTCAACGCCAATACATAATTCTTGTGCCAGATTTGGGCCATATATAATGCGAAACGACATCGCCTCAGTTTCTCCAAGACATCTTCGTGGGAGATAGAGTAGACAGATGCACAGACTACAAGAGTCTCAGGTACTAGTGCCACAAAGATTTGCGCCGCAGCGCCAGCAGTGCATTCCCGAATGCAGTGCGGCGGCGAACAGGTCGAGAGAATCCTCTGCCTGGTGGCATTTCGGCGATTGCCCTGTTCTTCCAGAATCCCATCGAGGAGTTTTTCGTCATCAACAGGCGAGATGTTGCCCTTTTTGCTAGGCTTTCAGATGTCGCTTCATGGCAGAGAGCGCGGTCGCTAATATATTGTTGAAGAAGACGCTCGCCATTCAACGTTGAGGTGCTGTATCTACTCACTATTAGCTCGTATCTGAGAGGGTACATTGGTGACTAACATATTCTCGCACTGCTACACCAGCAAATGCATTCATGATGTGCTGGCGTGCGTGCTAGGAGTCCCAGGCGGTGTTTGCTCAGGTTGCCGTCCAGACGTTCTTCGTCGTTGTAGTGCTCTTCTCCCTCGACGACAATGCCTCCATCATGGGATGTCAGAGCACCTTTTCAGGTAACGTATGACCGGGATGACGTATCAACGAGGCACGCGAGGATCAGCACCCTCCTGGTCGGGACCGGTGGTGGCGACGACGGCAGCTATGCGGCGGGCATGACCTCGAGTCATTCTCTCCGTCAGATATGTTCCCTCCATCGGGTGCCTGGCCGTGTCTCAAAAGAACAATCGCTATCTGAAAGGCGATGCCTTTCTCAGAAGATGCCTCTTCTCGCGACACATCCATATTGGTCGCTCTCAATGTAATCTTCTGTCTGGTCCTGCACGGAGCCAGGCCGGTGTCCCTCAGGGAAGCCACGGCTCAAATCGCTGTCGGTATCCGCTCTAGTAGCCGTCTAGAGGTGTGTGCCTCCGTGTCGGGGTAGTCTGCCCCATCGTCCGCACTGTCTCGTTCATCGGCTTGGTGGGTGGTAGGGGCGTCGCGGCCTCCGACCGGCGTATGATCATTTGCGTCTCCTCTCTCGGTCAAATACTCGCTGGGCGCGCCTGGAGCATCGAAGCTGGCGGAGTACGTCTGCGTATGGTAGTCAAGGGGCGAGGGATATGTCGTTGGTGAAGCAGGAGATGGCCCTCCACAACAGAAACAAAGTGATATGATACTCGGCCTAGGGAGGGGAAGTTCAGAGTGGTCTAAGGGTTTCTTGCCTGTTGCAAAGGGTAAGCAGTGTCAAGAGCCAAATAACGAGTCATCTGCAAGCAGAATCATGGGTCGCGACGATGTTGTGTGATTCAGAATAGCATCATATGCTGTAGATTTGAGGTTTATGTGACTTCATCCTTCTACCACCTCCTTTGCTCCCAGTACCTATGAGCCGTTAGAGTGGAAAGAGGGAATAGAGGATAGAGTCCTTACATTTCACTGGTATTCTCTGTTGTAAGCAACGCCAGCCTCGAATCCGGCGTCATAAGCCACCTGTTGACCTTGGCGAAGGCCATGAGCGAAGCCTTGGGCTCATCGGCAGTGAAAACTAGTTTAATAGTGGTTACTGCGCCGGTTTTTTGGCTGCGGCATCGAACCGTGGGTATATAGTCTGCGAGTGGTGAAGGACATTTTGTTAGGGAAGCAACACGCGACCCTCCACGGTCGGAATAAAGCGACATAATACTGGCCTAGAGGAGAAAGAAAGAGAATGCGTTAAGAGATTCCCGCCCATGGGGCCTTGGGAAATAAAATGAGGGGATGGATAAATAGACAAGTGACACGTTAGCAGCAAAGAGGATCAAGGTTCAAGACATTCGGTGACGTTCAACATCATGGGGACAATATGACGATGATGAAGCTCTCAGAGCTATATTTTTGCCAGTCGCTTGTCTCTATCAACGTTCAAGTATGACTTGCCCTCGCTTCTTCCTATTATTAATCGTTAGAGTGGGAAGAGGAATAGATGGGAGATCACTTACCGCTCAGTCGCTGCCGTATTCGGCGCCATCGTTGAACCCGGCCACATAGCCTCTCTGCTCACCCTGGCGAAGGCCTCGCTCATGGCCTCGCAAGAACTCGTCGACGAGTTCCTCATCGTTATACATGGGGGGCTGTTGGCTCCCCCCCATGTTGTGATCCGCCTCCACCTCCTGGGCGAAAAACATCTAGTCACTATTAGCTTATGGTTTCCAAAGTTCATGTCTGGTACTGACCTCTCTGACGGCTGCGGTCACTGCAGCGATGATTGCGCGACGGCGTCGCGCACAGCGGAATCTTCGAAAGGCAGAGCTGAAGGCCCTGCGACGGGGAACAGCTCGGGAAAAGCCTCCGGCTGGCGACATGTTGACGATTCGGTTGGCGTGGTATTGCCGTTTTGTTTTTTTGTTTTTCTTTTGTGTGAAATGGGGAAAGAAAGAAAACAAAAATCCAAAAACAAAATCTGGTTATATAAAATGTGCGTTTTGCCCGCCAGTGCACGACCACTGTTCAAGTAATGGCGCTAAACTTTTGTCTCAAAAGAGACAAACGAGTGAATGGTGGTCTAATTCATGATTTATAAAATGTCTGCTTTGGGACTGATATAAAATCTTCAAGTATTGCCCTACTTGGAGGTCCATAGTGGTATATTAAGTGATGTCTTTGTGGCTCTATGGGATGTCATAGGCGTGAAAGAAGAGGGAGAAAGATATAAGTAAAGGAAGAGAGTGTATTCATTTGATGGCGGTATGGAAGCGATGTACTGGTATAGGTTTGAAGGTAGATCAATCTGATACCAGAATGTGCATGATGCCCAAGGTGTCCAAGCACCAAGACTCGGGAAGACAACCGGCACTAGAGTCTCTGACAACAAGACAGTGAGAGCCACTGCAAGGTCTTGTGAAGAGTTATGGCCCAAGATTGTATATAATGTTACTGTGAGGGTAATGGTGAATATATAAAATGCAGAAGAGAAGAGTTGTACGTGTTAGACTTAAGCCACCCTGGAGGATAGTTGTGTTCAGGCTTGAGCATGAAGATGAAGATAGATTAGAGGAAACAGGAAAGAGTGAACATCTTTCGGATATCCATGGGGTATTTATATTCGTGCGTGTGGGCAAAAAAATCTTCTGTCATTGTGGTCGGTGTCAGGGATCAAAAGGGATCAGTCAAGAAGAGTGGCAAAGGCAGCTGCTTAGTAGCAGATAGCTAGCGTAGGGGAGGACGTTGACAACCCGGAAGGAGTCAGGGAGAATATCCGGCAGCTCTCGCTCGAGCCGTTCGTAGTAGTTGATGAATTCCTGGAAGGGTTGGTTGGCCCGCTGCGCGCAGGTATGCATCTTCGAGGCAGCTTCGAGGCCGCGTGTAGGGCCGTCACTAATAGAGTCGTTGGTCCATTGGATGAAGTCGGCATATGTGACGTTCTTAAGGTCGCCTCCTTTACTCAAAGCGACATAGTTGTGCCAGCGTTGCTTCATATCCGACGAGAGGCAGCTGCTACCGAGCAGCATACGGTCCTGGTCGCTCACGAAGGAGTGTCTTTGGAGCATAAACCGAGCCTCGAGGTCTTGGTGGAAGACCTGAAGTTCGGCCCAGCTTTTCCCGTCGAACTTAGGGGCGGGCAGATTGATCTTCCCGTAGGGATCGTTGCTTGGGCGCTTCGCGTTAGGAGCTTCATCGTCGTAGGTTATGACTCTATGGTTAGGTGCCGCAGGGGTACGATCGCCGTGTAGCAGTTGGAGTAGCCTCTTGCGTTTCCGCTCGACTCGTTGCTTGCTCTCTGCTGCCTCGATGCGAGCATCTAAGGTGGCCTCTGGCAAGTGGGAAATCTGTTCTTCTGTCAGTGGTTCCATGGGGTCATAACGGACCTCCTCGTCTAAGAACGAAGGGGGTAGGAGGGGGGAGGCAGGAGCGCTGCTGAGGTCGCTGCTATAGCCTTGCGAGGCAGGTGCGGTGTGGTAGGGAAGGCTAGTCATGGTCTCTGCTTTGCCGGTCTTCTAATCCGTACTCGGTGGGAAGAAGAATCAAACTGTCAGGGATCAAAAGGGATCAGTCAAGAAGAGTGGCAAAGGTAGCTGCTTAGTAGCAGATAGCTAGCGTAGGG
>JAPFTC010000057.1:0-126733 GCA_030779165.1 Fusarium sp. MBC 441
CTCTTATATTTATATCTTAGGTATTAATACTAGCTTAATTAGCCTTTAATAATAGGTTACTAATAGCTACTTCCCTAGTTAGTAGCTTTTTTACTTTTTTTTATAATATATCTCTAATTGCCCCGCACTCTTATCTTTCTCTTATCTCTTTCGCTCCCGTCTTATCTCTCTCCTCCACCTTTTTCTTTCTTCCTCGCTCTTATATCTTTCATCCATGTATAGCTCTTTACTCTATAGCTTATGACAAACCATCGGTCAAGACGAGGTTGTGAGGAGTGTCGCAGAAGACGGCGGAAGTGTGATGAACTGAAGCCCACATGCGGGCATTGCAATGCCGCAAATCGAAGTTGTAGGTATGAATTGAGGCTGGTGTGGAGCGACCGAAAGGTCCAGGACCGAGGGCCTCGTACGTATTGATCTCCACTCGGTCGCGACAATCTTCGCCCCGGGCTTGAATCTGTGGATAGCCATCGCTGACTTCACTTATCAGGCGCGACTCATCGCAGATTGGTTCAACAGCCGCCTCCTGACCCGGTTGAACAATCTCCCCCCCTGATACCTGACAGTCTGCCAAACGGAGTAGTCCTTCCACGGAGGTATAAGAAGCTCCTGGAGTACTTTTCCGGGGGCGTCTTAGCATCTTTGTCGAGCCACCCGTCCATTCACCAAGATCTTTGTCGAGGGCTGATCCCGAAGATGCTATACTCGCCCCATCTTCTTTCTGCAAGCCTTGCCCTCTCTGCTGCCGGCCTTTTATCCAGGGGTCTATCAGAGGTAGAAGGCACCAGCATTTCTTATGTATTAGAACACTTGCAGTCGTCGGGCTTGTCGCTATTGCGGAAAGCCCTCACAGAACAGCGAAAGGACGAGGTCATGGTGGCAACTTGTCTAATCTGGTGTCTAGCAGACGTGTTTGCTGGGATACAAGGAGTACCGTCTTGGCGCATTCACCTTCAAGGCATCAAAGCCTTGCTCGATGGCCACCAACCAGATGACCAGCTTGGTACTGGAGATGCTGCCATGGAGTCAGCCATGAGGCATCTGTTTCTTCTATACCGCTCCCTTCAAACACTCCCTTACTTACAGACTATTGAGCCTTCCGGTCCTTCCGTGGACTTGGGTCAGACCCTCTTTTTCGACTCCAGCTCAGCCCTAACAAGAAGCCCGAAGATAGATGGATTCTTGGGCTACAGCGAAGAACTTCTCGACGTTTTACAACATATCAACTCCGCGACTAGAGATAATTCCAGTCCTGACTTTAGTCCAAATGTGGAAGCCGATATCCTCCTGGGAAAAATCAACGGTATGATCAGTCGAGATGCCAAAACCCCACCCGAGGTCTCGATATCATCGACACTTTCACCTCAATATAGCCGTGACTTTTTGCTCTGTCACCAAATTTTTCAACAGGCCACCCTGATTCAACTATATCGACAACTCTACATGATGCCTTCGGCTTCACAGCCGATACAGTCTGCCGTCCAGGCCATTAATGGAATGATACAAAACATGACTCAGGGTCAACCTTGCAATACTTGGGTTGCAATGGCAATGCCCCTGTTTACTGTTGGCTGCGAGGCCTTCGATGATGATCAGAAGGACTTCATTCTGGATAAGGTTGAGAAGCTAGAAGTTTGCATTGGTTCACTTCACGTCCACACGATCAAACGTGCACTCGAAGACGTTTGGAAAATCAGGACAGATTATCAAGATTTTGAGGGAAATATGTGTGCAAGTCAGCTTCTTGGTAAGTGTATTCGTGGAGCACATATCGCGTTCCCGTTTCGATGCTAATATACATGAGCCGTAGAAAAGCTACAGTACAACATAATCTTGTTCTAAAGTCTTTTGAGTCTTTACATCCAGGCTCTTCGAGAAGTGACCAAGCCATTCTTTTATAAGCCTGAGACCTGGAATGGTTGGCACGCATGTAGATTAACTTGACAAGTATATGGCTTCGTTGATAAGTTGATTCCTCCTAGGGATTCAAGCAAGCATGCTATAGAAGGCATCCGGGTCTATAAAGCCATACTATCCCAATGACTTTTGTGTATCAAAAAAATCATTCATCAAATTCAGGAATAAGGCGTCACTTGCATACCACTCAAGATAATGCTCACGAAGTCAATGTAGCGAAGCGTAGGCAACACAAGACATAATTGGGCCCAGTCTATACGATAGCTAGTGTATGGACATTCGGGGTCTGGGGAGTCCTTTTTCAATCACTCCCATCCATTTTACAGGTCCTTCTGCTCCTTCCCCTCAACCATTCTGCTCAGGGGACCCTTCTTGACCATCATGCTCATAACCTCGTAGAGTACATCCGCTGCTGCCATGGTAGTGTGCTCCGCGTTTGTGTCGTATGCAGGCTTGTTATGTCAAGTTAGTCTGAGTAGCTGATATGGATGGGAATGTTACTCACAGCAACTTCAACGATATCAGCGGCGATGAGGTTGAGGCTCTCCAGTCCCCGGAGGATCGTCCTCAGCTCTCTAGTTGACCATCCGCCAGTCTCGGGCGTTCCAGTTGCTGGTGCAAAGGCGGGGTCCAACGTGTCGATATCGATAGAAAGGTAGACCGGTCGTTCCGTGCCAACACGCTTAACGATGCGCTCAATGATTCCATCAGTGCCGATGGTGTCGATTTCTCGTGCCTCCACAATCTCAAAGCCGCAGTAGCCATCGTTGTCGTAGTCACTGGGCCCACTAAGGGTGGTTCGGATACCGGCATGGATGTTAGTGTCATTGGCGAGCAAGCCTTCCATCGCCGCGTGGTAGAAGTAGGTTCCGTGGTTAATGCTGGCGACATCGGATGGAGAACCACCAAACACCTTGGGCTTCCCTATAGTGTGATGTTAGTGCCGCTCGTGCAATCCATTTGGCAGTGCTCTTACAAGTGTCCAGGTGACTGTCAAAATGGATCACGGAAACGGGACCATAAGCACGGTTGATGGATCGAAGCAGAGGAAGAGTAATGGTGTGGTCTCCTCCAAGGGTGATGACCCGGGGCAAAGTCTTTCCTTTCTTTGCCGGCCCAAACTTGTCTGCATCAGTCACTGGGGCGCGAGAGAGAATGCTGTAGTGTCCCTCTTCAATTTGCTGGAGAGCAAACGTGTTGTCATACCTACGTGTCTGTTAATACCACCCCTGTAGGTGGCTGGAAAAGCCTTACGAAGTAACGGGGATATCGCCACAATCGAGGACGGTTGCCCAGCTGTTGAAAGGATTGGTGGCGAGTGGGACGTTGTAACCGCCACTAAATCTAAGTTAGAGAGAGTTGTGTTTGTTGACAAAGGAGTCATACTAGAGGTTCAGGCGTCGAGATCCTTGTCGAATGCCCGAAGGTCCAAATCGGGCGCCAGGGCGGTAAGATGTTCCGGTGTCAAAGGGAGCACCTGCAAGGTGATGAGACTGTGTACATCGCGGTATCCGCTACCATAACTCACCAATGAATGCGATATCATATTTGATACTGCTGTGGCTCAAGCATGGCTGGTACGGCAATCGTCCAAAGGTTGTGATACCAGAAAATACAGAATCGGCCTACAAATAGTTAGCTATCACATCGAACCTCTAATCGTCTGTATACCAACCTGAGTGCCGCCATCTCCAGGCAAAGTACTGTACCACAAAGACTGATGAGGTCCAGAGATGGGTTCCTGTTCATGCCCTGCATGGGCCATGACCACAGAGGCGTAGCCCAGGGAGATCAGAGCTTTGATAAACATGATTTCTTGAGGATGTAAGTCAATGTTCAATAGACTTAATGACTGAGAATGTTCTGTCCGTGGACGTTGTGAGGCTCTCGAAGCAAGTATTTATGTTCTTCATCCACATTGAAAGACCATCCCCGACTGCCAACAGAGCTCATACGTAACCCAAGCCATCCATGAGCCATTTCTCACTTCCCCTCATTATCATCGTAGCATCTCCCACAAAACACTTCACCATTCTATCACTCAATGCCTCCCCAGATCGTGGAGGCGCGTAAGTTGCCAGAATGGGTTAGCGCAGGGAGTTGATGCAAAACGGTTAGAAGCGAGCGGGGTTTTCAGGTGGGTCTTCGAGCGATACCAGTCTCGTTATCTTATCGTGGCTAAGTTGCCCAAATAGGCAACGTAGGAGCACTGAGACTTGAGTTGACTGATAAGACGCTGGCAGTAGGGCGGAACTGTTCTTCTATGCCATTCGTTTCGATAAGTGAATCAACGACTTCCGGTTTTGTAGTTGCATGAGCCACTGTAGATCAAGGTGTTGCCTCTGAGTTGTCAGGTATCTAGGGATGGTGTCACAGCCTCGGAACGGCCTGCAGCAAATCGGCTGCACCCTTCGTCCGATCACGATATCGGCACTTCGGGCGTTGACGAAAACTCTTTTGATAAAGATAAAATTTGGATACCGCATTAGTCACACAGGAAAATTTGAAGAATAAGGTGTTGAATGTGCATTCTGCTGTGATTGTTTCACCAGATTTGCCAATACTTGAAACTGCGTACAGTTTCCTCTTCATCAGCCCTTGCCAGCTCAAAATACGTTGCACACACATCCGAAAATCTTTGAGCATTACGAGCCAATTCAAATCTTTTTGCAAACAAGCCGTTGCACAATGGAGTCGTTTCCTGATGAGACGACTTTCCTGATTCCTCGTCCTACGAGTCCTCCACGAAAACCTTCTACCCTACATGACGATCGATCTAAATGGCTCGCAGAGACTTGGTTTCTCGTCAAAGCCTCCATTCCAATTATCCTTGCATACATGCTGCAAAACAGTCTGCAAACCGTCTCGATCCTCATCGTCGGCCGCCTTTCACCTGAAGCGTTGGCCACTGCTGCCTTCTCTTACATGTTTGCGATGGCAACGGCCTGGCTCATCGCCCTTGGCGGAACCACCGCTCTCGATACGCTCGCTTCGAGTAGTTATACAAGATCAAAGGACAAGGGAAGCCTAGGCATCCTGCTACAGAGGGGACTCTTTGTCTTGACGGCCTTCTACGCAGTAGTTGCTGTCATTTGGGGTTTTTCCGGAAGCTTGTTTCGGGCACTCGGCCAAAAAGAGTTCATCTGTGTTCAGAGTCCCAAGTTTCTTCAACTGTTGATCCCGGGAGGGCTTGGGTATGTCTGGTTCGAGGCAATGAAAAAGTTCTTGCAGGCGCAAGGGATTTATCGTCCAGGCACCTATGCTCTCCTCGTCACTTCTCCCCTCAACGCACTGCTCAACTATCTCTTCATCTACCCTCTTGGCTTTGGTCTATATGGTGCACCTCTGGCAACAGGCATCTCCTACTGGCTCTCCTTCTTCATTTTGGTTGCCTACACAGCCTTTGTCAAAGGAAGCGAGTGCTGGAGTGGTTTCGACCCTGGCCGAGCCCTCACCAACCTGAGGCCATTTGCGAAACTTGCCTTCCTAGGTGTTATCCATGTTGGCACAGAGTGGTGGGCTTTTGAGATTGTGGCTCTGGCTGCAGGCCGTCTTGGTACCATTCCTCTTGCTGCGCAGTCGGTTGTCATGACCGCAGACCAGATCATCAACACCATTCCATTCGGACTAGGAGTAGCCGAGTCAACTCGTCTCGGCAACTTGCTGGGGCTTGGAGACGCTGTGCACGCCCGACGCTCAGCACACGCTGCAGCTATACTGTCCATGATCTTTGGTGCCGTGGTTCTCACTATTCTCATGGCATGCCGAAACAGCATCGGCCGTCTATTCAACGATGACGAGCGCGTCATTGACCTTGTCGCTCATATTATGCCCTATGTAGCTTTATTTCAGATCGCGGACGGCTTGAACGGAAGCTGTGGTGGAGCTCTCAGAGGCATGGGGCGACAATGGGTTGGAGCCGTCGTCAACTGCATCAGCTACTACGGTGGTGCGTTGCCAGCAGGAATCTATCTTGCTTTCCATGGATGGGGACTCTCTGGCTTGTGGATTGGACAATGCGTAGCGTTATTTCTCGTCGGTATTCTAGAGTGGATGATCATCGGCGTAAGCAACTGGGACGCTGAAGTTCAGAAGGCATCAGATAGGTTAGAAGGTGATGGTATCGTGGACGACTCTGCCGATGAAGGCGTATAAGTGACAGCGTAGATTACCAACTAAACTTTACGTTGAATTCTACAAATTTTTGGCATCTCGCCTCCCACAGCTGCTAAACCTGTTATCTAAGTGACTGGAGGAGATGCCTCCTTTCGCCTCTCGAATTTGCGCTATTTTCCTAAAGGTTGCCTCTAAAAATGAGTTTTCCCCTTTCTTCGCAAGAACAAGTTATGGATGGCGGGTTGTGGTCAGACATCATCGTTAATGCAACCATTCCCACGTTCAGATAAGCTGGGGGCGCAAAGTAGTTTGCGATAGATAATGCGGACAGGGGCCACCGCGGAGCCCTCGCGGGATGAACCACCCGGCCAATCCGGCGTTAGAGATAAGAACAGTGGCAAGTACAGTACGTCGCGCGTTGGCTACCCCCAGACCATGGCTCTAGCCGCAATCGGTCAGGGCACCCTTCGGCTGATGAGAGGCCATGTAAACTCCCTGACGGAGCGTTATCTTTCAGCTTTCTTAAACATGGAACAATGCTATGCCCCTACTCTGAAAGATGTATATATACCCTTACCTCTAATCCTGCTATGATGGCTGGAACTGGCCAAGCAGTTCTCAGTCCCATATTTGAAGCAATTCCTCTTATGTTATTAGCCTTCGTGGCGCTTGCCTTTCTCAGCCAGTCCCCTATACTGGAATAGCACTACTTCGTTCCACCTCTTATAAGCCATCGGAACCATGGGGCTTGATATTGGTAACGAAAAGGTTGGAGATGGCGTACTTGAGAAAGGAGTGATCAAAGACGACGATACTGCCACCATTGCTGAGCACCGTATTACCGTCAATGCATCGGGTCACACCGATCAGCTCACTCGTCAGTATGGGCTTGTTGGTCTCACAGGCATTGCTGTTACGGTCAATAATGCATGGGTGGTTCTTGGGTCATCGATCTCTGTGTCATTACGTATGTTTTTGTTCCTTTGAATTCAATCGTCATGGCAGATGAACTAACAGGTTGGGGTTCACTAGTAAATGGCGGGCCTTCAGGAGTTCTTTATGGCCTTATAGTAGCAGTCTTTTACTACACATTCATTGGTCTAAGTCTAGCAGAGGTACGTCTAACCTGGAGGTTACGGAAACATGCTAACGTCGACGATTTGGTAGCTCGCATCTTCCTTTCCAACCTCAGCTGGTGTGTACCATTGGGCCACACTCGCAGCTGGTCCGAAATGGGGACGACTTACTGGATTTTTCGCTGGATGGATCAACTTCTATGGCTGGATGTTTGGCCTGGCATCACTCGTCCAGGTTGCCGCCAACGCCGGCGTGGCACTTTATGCTACACTTGCATCCAACTATACCTCTGCTGCATGGCACGTGTATGTTGCTTACATGCTTGTGCTATGGGTCAGTACCTTGACCGTTATCTTCGCCAACCGTCTTGTTCCCTATACCCAAAAGATCGGTCTCTTCTTGGTCATTGCCGGCGGCCTGGTTACCATTATCGTTGTTGCAGCAATGCCTGCACGGCACGCTTCAAATCGATTTGTTTGGAACTCGTTTCACGAGAACAACCTCACAGGTTGGGATGATGGCATTTCTTTCATGATCGGTGTCCTTAACGGGGCCTTCACCATTGGCACGCCAGATGCCATCACACACATGGCCGAGGAAGTCACCAATCCAAAGAGGGATCTTCCCAGAGCAATCTTTCTCCAGATTGCCATCGGTGGGCTCTATGCATTTGCCTTTGCGATCGTCCTCGGTTACGCAATTTCCGACCTCTCCGTCCTGCAGAACGGGTTCAACACATTCCCCCTGGCTGGGATCTATCATCAGGCCACTGGAAGCCGCGGTGCCACATTTGCCCTCTTGTTTATCATCCTCATGTCTGCTCTCTGCTGTGTTACTGGGACTGTCTTGACCAATTCTCGGACCTACTGGGCCTTGGCTCGAGACAACGCCGTGCCATTCTCAAAGTACTTTGGCAGAGTCAATGAGAGCTTAAGCGCCCCGGTCCAGGCAACTCTATTTGTCGCCGTGATTGCTTCCGGAATCGGCGCCATTCCACTGGGGAGTTCAGTAGGCTTCAACAGCCTCACGGGATCCTTCATCATCATCAGCACTGTTTCTTATGCCATCCCCATCGCTTCAAATCTTTTCAGCGGCCGTAAACGATTTAGTCCAGGACCATTCCACCTGAAAGGACTTGGCTTTGTGGTGAATGGACTTGCTGTTCTCTTTATCACACTCTTCGATGTGTTCTTTTGCTTCCGTTAGTATCCCTTTCCTTGAGACATGTCAGTTGCTAACAAGCTTACAGCTGCTGCTCTGCCAGTTGATGCTACAACGATGAACTACAACTCTGTGATCCTTAGTGGTGTAATATTTATCACGTCCCTTTGGTGGTTTACTTATGCTACCACGCATTACGAGGGCCCCTCATTTCATCATGCGGCTGGTTTTGACGAAGAGAAGGACTCAAATCTGTGAATAGTTTAGAAAAGTAGAACAACAACAAACCTTTGATCGAGTTGATATCTAAACTCTTCTACCCACGAGGCAGCACCCGAAACTGTGAGTTGGCGAGGAGCTCTGACAAGGGCCACACACCAAAGGACATTCAGACTCTAGTCCAGCAGCATTTGCATTCACTGGCTACTCTTAGGTTTCACCCTGAACTTGGTTCAATTGCTACCTTTTCCGAAACTGGCTTGCGCCGAGACACGGCATGTCGCTTCACATGCCACGAGTGTCTTGGCATGTGACTTAGGCATGGCTTTTAATGGGGATGTGCGAGTCACATGTCCAACACGGCAATGTCTGAGCTCTTCCTCGCAATGATGCTTCCACCCTAGAGCACCCAAAATTGTCAAGTCGGCTTGACCCTACCGCCCACCAGACATATGCAAGGCACATTACCATCGACAGACTTTCGTTCTTGTAAGAGTAGACAAGATCACATTCTAACAAGTAAAGTGAGTCCATGTCTAAACTACCACGTCGCTGGTAAGGCCAGTACACACGGAAACGGCACCAGAGTTACAGCCAACTCAACACGCAATAAAGAGTGCATATGAAATACCAGTCGATATTCTATGGTCATCTATGACTATGAGAAAAGATGGGAACGCTTGATGTAACGATTGTAACCCTATCCTAAACCCAGATCCAAACCCAAACCCAAACCTAACCTAAAGACGAGGGGCTTACCCTCAGCTTGAATGCTAACTCCTTGAATGAACTCCCCTATTCCATGCTAACGTTACTCCTATACCATATAACGAATAGTTCGTCGATGTGGCTTCTTCTTCTTCTCCTTCTCCAGTTCATCGTCAGAACAGTCGGGATACTCGCCTCCCGCATTGACCGGTGCCGGCTGCGTGTCCTGGATTCCAGGCAGGACAGGAAGGTCAACTACCGGTCGGCTGAAGCGGTTGTAGGCGATGAAGGTATCCAGATCACCGGTGATGGCGTTGGCGGGCGTAGCCACCAACAGCGACTTACGTCGAATCTCGACGGCATCTTCCTGGATCGGCTTGACCCCGAGGCGTCTGTAGATGAGATTGAGTGCAGGAATAGACAGGCCGTGGACGACGATTGAAAAGAACACCAGCCAGTAAATGACGGGTCCCAGAGCGTTGATCATATCCGTCTCTTCCTGGTCGCCTTCTTCGGCATGCGGGAACAGGTGACGGACGTGCTCCAGGTAGAAGACCGCGCCGACTCCAATGGGGCCAAAGTAACCCATGAATAGAGCGTCTTTGTAGTTTTTGACGACCGCAGGCATAAGCTTATACAGCGCAAGGATTGCCGGAATGCGTCGGAAGAGGAGGACCATGACACCGAGCGCAATCAGTCGTGGGTAGGTCACGCCGGTGCCGTCGGGGTCATTGAAATCCGCCCAAGGAATGATGATGCCGATGTACATGAAGCCGCCAAAGTTGAGAAGCACGTCCACACACGAGTTGACTTCATCGTGGCGGCGGTTGGTTTCCTCAAGGAAGTCTCCGTCCCAGTTCAGGGTGTTTCCAGCAACGGTGCAAGCGATAAGATCGTTGGTTCCAATGGCACCACAGGTGCCAATGAGGAAGAGACCAAGGGCAGTCGGGAAGAGCAAGTAAGACTCTTCATCAATCCATCCTCTATAGGCTTTTAGTTAGCTTCAACTTTTCCCAGTGTGTTGGGGCTTCGCTGTATCCTTACCTCCTGAGGGCAAACTTTACTGCTCGGCAAGAAGAGTATCCCACCACAGCGCCATAGGCAATGCCCATGATGACGTAGTAAAGCCAAGTCTCCAGGAACCAGTTCTTGAAAGCTTCGCCCACACCGCCTCCCAGACGACCGACATCGCCAGCTCGGGCGAAAAGCATGTGCGTGACATCGGCAGTGCTCTCGCCGTGGTCAGCCTTACCGAATGCGTGGCGCATAAGGTAGGTGGCCAGCATGAGGAAGGGAAAGCCAAAGCCGTCGTTTGCTCCAGCCTCGGAAGAAATGATTTCTCGGAGGTATCGGGGGACAAACTTGTCTGCAAAGGGTCCCTTGGCAACAGCCTGTGAGAGGACTGGGTCGGTGCAGGTCACGCATGAAGCGAGCACCATCGCGGCGAGCAGGCTGACCTTAGGGACAGTTGCCAAAATGCAGCCGGTAGTGCAAAGCCACATAAGGGTCATGACAGGGATCAGACACATGAACAACTCCTTCCAGCGAGTCACGTTGTACTTTGCTGGGAGCTGGTAGCCAGCAATCACAAGCTGAATTCCGATCACGACACGCATGAGACCCTGTGATGAGACTTGGTTAGCCATACAGCCCGAACAGTCTGATGAGAGAAGCCTACCAGAGCGATGGCCTCCGACTGCCCCTCCTGCGCCGTACCCCATCTTTCACTATCTAGGAACTTTGCTGATATTGGTCCTAGAATGATGCCAATGACCATAGCAGGCACTGGTAGCGACCAAGGTTAACCACTGTCATGCAGTAGGGGGGAATACCAAATGTGTTGCAACTTACATGCTTCACCTAGGTACCATGCTTGCTTGATCTTTACAGATATAACACCATAAAGGACCATGAAAGCACCTGTGTCGTGTCAGCATGCCAAGGTTACACGCCAAGACTGGGCAAGACTGGGCACGAAGCTTCCAAGATATGCACGGAAGGGATCATGACGAACCTAGAACTCCCAGCACAATGTTCAATTCGCTCAGGTTGAGGGTCGGCATCGTGGCTATCCTTGAAAAATATCGGCCAAGGAGAAAGAATAGCGAGTCACTTGAGAGTGGCTAAGGGTATGGAGACGGGGTTCTCTTAAATCTCTGTAACCAGACAGAGCAAAAAAGCAGGCGCGGTAGGGCAAGAGCAAGAAGGTCTTGAGACGTAGTGTCGACGCAAGGATCTTCTCACAAACAGGCCTTCCCTTCTCACGCCTGGGACATGAGTGGAGTCAATGGCAATAGTCTTGGGGCTCAAGGACGATACTATGATAATACGAGAGGGGGAGAAGAAAGCAGAGGAGCAGAAGACGGTGAGTGTGGAATGAAGGCTCAAAGAGGCGTCGTGAGTCAGGGCTACTAAATATCTCTTTTTCCAAAGCCTATAAATGGCCTGGGCGCTTGGGGGTTTTTGTACAGCGTGAGGGGTAAAAAGAGGATGCTGAAGTGATAGGCGGGTGAAAGGGAGAGGAGAAGAATGAAATGTTCAGTCTCAAAAGGCCGTGGGGTGCGGCAGAAAGGGTCTCAAAGGCGGTGGTTCAGGGATGGAGCCTTTGGCTGCCTTGAATGGTGAGCCAAGCCCAGGTAGCGTGTTCACAACGAGCGACCAGGGCAGGGGAGATGACGAGAGACAATCCCAAGACAGAAGATCTACATGGATGATTCAAGCAGTTGCGCAAGCCGTGGCTTTGGCGGAAACAGGAATAGCAGCAGGTGGTGAGCCGAGCCCGCCCGCGCATGCATGTCGGCCAAGACAACAAACATATGTCCATGTGGAGAGACTACACATCTGTGAGCCCCGTAGAAGAATATGCACACCACGCTGGCATCAAACTAGTTGTCCTCGGCAGCAAAGACAGCCCAAGGAGGAAGCTGCGGTCTTTCTCGACATCTCGTAGAAGGTACTGGCAATCCGGATACTTGCTCCCGGCTCCTACTCACCCGAATCCTCTCTCCATTCACACGAGACTCTTCCCGGTTTCAAAGAATGCTTTGTTATCTCGAACGGAAAGAAAAAGCCCGAGTGTTTTCATAACCCCTTGCAGTAGCACCGCGGTTCGTGAAGCTCACAACGTAGGAGATTGAAGAGAAACCAGCCAAGTAAGGGACGCAGAGTGATCGGCAGGAGGCAGAATGAAGCGTACAGACGACGGGTTACCCGGGCAGAAAAGACCACAGTCGCCAGCCTTTCGCAATCTCTGCCCGCCCGTATAGCCCACTGATTTTCCAGCAACCAAGAGTAGCCAAGTGACCAAGACTTCTTGGCTTGTTACAGTAACTCTGGGCCGTGGAACCGCCATATCCAATAATGATAGTGGCATGACGGCCAAGTCGCCGCCAGGAAATGGCATTAGGGGCGGAATTTCTTGGCTGGAGGTTGAGGAAGTGTAGTCCTTGGCGCTTGGCGCTTGGCGCTACTTGGCGTCTACGCGGTTGTCTTATTATGCTTAAATTTACAGGTGCTTCAGGCCTGGGGTGGCGCTATTCGTCAGCCAGCCAAGATGCTCGGCCTCTGGGCATGTGGATCCGTCGTGCGGCCAAGAGCTCCTCCCAAGAAGTCCCAAGACTCGTCGAGTGACCTGTTGTAGCACCGTATTCCGCCAGCTTACGGGCTTTCAGGGCGTACCGGACTTGGCGCCAGGAAAGACCGAGAAATGCCCAGACACAACAATGTACGTACTCGATGCCAACCCCGTCTTTGTCTCCTCAGCCAAGGTTGGAAGAGTGTCAAGTTCCCGCCACCAGTTGTCGCGTACTTGAGGCTGTTGCAGCATCGTGTCGTCGGATATGATATCGCCGGCAAGCGCTGAGGATCTGTTGTGGCTAAGGGCCAACGCGGCACGCGCAAGTGCTTCATTCCCCAGGATGGACCCCGTTCATGTCATTTGCCGCCGCCCCGGACTTCGGTAGGTCTCGACAGCGACGTCACAGCTGGCAGGTCAAAGCCAGTCGGGTGATGCGTTATTTTCCACCTTGTCAACGGAGCCTGTCAGAAGACAAAATCAGAAAAGCCTCACACAAGACCCAATATTGAGCCCACGCACCGTTTTGACCCTGCCTCACCGACAGAAGAGCTGTGCACTGTAGCCGCGGATCCCCCGGGGACGGTGCCCCGGCCTTGTATTACCGACTCCATCAAGTACCGATTCTTCTTTCGGTCAGCGGAAGCCAGGCACGGACGGCTTCGCCGTGGGTTTCTTTGCCACAAATCGTGTGACCGATGCCCGTTTCAAAACAGGTGGTTACCCATGTCATAGTCACACCACAAGTTTTATCCAACGTCGTTAGGCTATTCAGGCTTATTGCGGAGAGTGCATCCGTGTTGTAGGAGCATCCGCTTTGAATCTTGTCTTGAAAATACTCTAGGAAAGCAACATGTCTAGTCAGCGAATGTTTTGTATTGAACACCAGAGCCTCCTTTCTCTCCCTCCCCCTCCATCTAAACGCCAGGTATGAGAACTGCCCTTCCCAATATAGAATATGGAGAAATGTAAAACGCGGAAAAGGGTCATCAACTCAGCATGCCAAGTCCTCTAGATAATGATCAACTGCGACACCGGTTAGCAAAGATGTCTAGGTCATCAGTCAGACTCGCATACCTCTATAAGCTTTTCGGTTAATTCAAGATAATCACGATTGATATCTTCCATCGACCCAAACGAACAAGATCGCCACAAGCCGCCAAAACCCATCTTATCCAATGTCTCGGTCAGGACTGACATTGTGCCAGAGGCCCGTGAGAACTTCGGGTTGGACGAGAGGGTCCGTAGCAAAGTATGCGCATTTCCAAGGGTTGTCGAGTTCTGGCTATGCAGCAGAGTGTCGTCCAGCAAGGACCTTATAGCTCCGCACCTATTTGTTGCTTTAGCATTACGTTTGAGAAAACATGCATCTGGGAATAACTTACAGGTGCACAATCACACCAGGACGGGCGGTAGCCAGCTCATTGAGCCAACTGAGACTTCTTGACTGAACAGTGTCCTCCAGGTACTGAAAGTCGACAAGTTCAATGGCTGTAATGAGCAACAGCTTGTTGTCAGGCATGGTGCCAATGTCATGCAGGCCTCGCGAGCCCACAGTTCGGCCAATCTCGTCAGCGTTGATGCCAGCAGCCCACAGGCTATCCTTCAGTTCATCGTGTCCCACAGCACGCGCCAACAAGAGGTTGAGGTATGGAGATTCCTGCGCAAGTTCTGCAGCATCTTCCTCATCGTCATCATCTCCTGCAGACGTCATCTCCAAAAAGGCTGAAAGAACGCGCATCGTTGTTTGACGCGTCATCGTATCAGTGAGGCCCCTCGCCAGGCAAGCACAAACGGCAAAGTGGAAGTTCTCCAAAGTGAAGTGAATACCATACACCTCTTCGAGTGGCAAGGCCGCCTCATCAAGCGGGTTCCGTCCTTGCAGTAGGAGGGGTGCCATGTTGCTACCACGAAAATCTTCTCCAGTGCTAATGTTCGCGAGGACCGCCTCAAGGAACTGGGCAGTACAGTTGAACAGGGCTGCAGGCACAAGCCGCACGAGTGACATGGCCAGCCAGAAGAGCTGCAGGCCGTAGCGTGAAGCAGATGGAAGCTTCGCCATCATTTTCGACAAGGAGGTCACAATGGAGACCAACATCTCGCTGTTGTGATCCTCACCAAACCGGCTGATGCTGTTGCGCAGGGCCACGAGGACCTGGTAGAGGAGGTCATCATCCACCTCTTCTCGAGCCAAGCAACCCATCACAGCAAAAGCCCGAGGCTGGATGGCAGGATTGTTCTGGAATGCCGTACTTGCCACAAGACTCATCCACCTTGACCGCCAAGTATTTGCCAAGTCCACAGTGGGTGCAGCGACAGAGCAGATTTCAAACAGGGCTGACGCAAGGTTCTCGGTTGCTGAAAGTGCCGGGCCGGCTTCCTGAGATGTGGAAACCGACGCACCATCTCGGGGCCAAGCCGGAGGGGCTGTGAAGATGTCACTGCGGGGGTCGCAGAGAAAATCTAGGCATGCACGAAGCTTGCTGGCCTTGGGGTCCTCCAAGTTGAACGACGTGCACACCGCATGAACTGAGTTCACCAACAGTCGATAAACAAGGAGTCGAATGTCTTGGGTACCAGTGTTGGCAAGCATCGTCACAATGTGGAAAATTTCCGGCAGGAAGAGCTGGGACTGCACACCATTGTCGAATGACAGGGCCAAGCAAAACCGCAGCAGGACGCAGATCTCGGCCCAGACTGCGTTGTCCGGTAGATACTTCGTCGGCCGCAGCGACGATCGATTCAAGGCTTTGCGAAGTCTGGAAAGAATCTTGCCACGCAAGGTCACCGTGCCGATACCTACCACGATAGAAGAAATAACTTCTAAGGGGTCGTCATGCGAGCCATAGCTCATAGCAGTCTTCAAGATTTCATCAAGGAATATCTCGAGTAAGATCTCATCTTGAGTGATCCTTGGCCACACAGACTGCTCGAGTGCATAGATGAGAGCATGATCTTGGACAGTGACGTCGATCAGTTTGCGGAACAAAATGGCGACTTTCTCCCTCCCCTTATCACCGTCCAGCTCGTTAGCCAGTATGTTTGTCCGTAGACCGGGCAACCAAGGAGCCATGTAGGCAAGGCTCAAGGGTTTTTGCTCATCAGGGAAACTCTCCCAGCCCACGAAAAATTCGGTCAAGAAATCTGACGTCAGTTGGGGTTCAGTCAGTGCCAATTCCTTGCTGATATCTACAACAAAGCGAGTTGGGTCAAGTGGAACAGAAACATCTAAATATAAATGGTGAGAATCAATAGCCAAAAGATCGATGAGGGCACACTAACCTTTGGTGCACACTATCCTGGAAGAAGAGCTGAATTTGAAGGCCCTGCAGAGCGCCCCAAGCAAGTTGTATGATGACAATCTCAAGATGTGATCGTGGCTTGACAAATTGGCAAGCGAGAGATTCAGGAGTGTTCCCGGTACATCCTGTGGTCGGATGAGACGTTCAACCGACTTGTGTGTCCTGTTGTCTTTTCCATACTTGGCCTTGGCACCCCGGATAGTCTGTAGAACATCTGCCTTTTTAGGGCTCGTGAAGTACATCACGATCTTTCCGTTGTCTGCTCGTAGTCCAAACGCAGAGTCGTCTTCGGTCTGGATTGATGTCGGGGCCTCGTCAACCTCACCAAGGCGGAAAATATCATTCACAGTGGTGCCTAAGCGGAATCCAGCAAAGATCTCTTGCTTCTTGGTCGTTGTGACTTGCACAAATTGACTTCCGACCTTGATGATAACTTCAATTTTGCCCTTTGACTTGGACAGGCGAGTGATGGGCTGGAAGACGTAGCGCGTATCCGTAACAACGCTGATCGTCTCTTTCGGTAGGTGGAGCTGACTGAGGTGGAAGTGTGCTTGCAGGTCCTGAAGACTTCCAATCAAGTGATATTCGACGTTCTTCGGGTTGAAAACGCCATTCTCGTTTTTGGTGCACACTCTCAATAACCGCCGGAAGCACCGTTTGAATGCACTATTCATGTTGTAGACGTAAATTCGAGTCAGGTTCTGCGAAAGCTCTGTAGGCGTGAGAAGCTCCAGCTTCTTGAACAAGTCATCTTGGGGTTCGTTTCGGCCATTGTAACATGTTGCGTCAATGAGAATGCCAAATGGGCGATGCCATAACCTACTGGCGATCTTGAGGTAACAGTAAAGCAGAGTGTCATAGTCAATACTTTCGGTTTCGATGTGACGAAGGATGATGCAGATGATCGACAAACCATCTTTGCTCTCGCCTCCGTCATACACAGCCCGTGCTGTAAGGAAGGACTCAGTACTTCGAAAGGCGTTTCGAAGCATGAAGTTCTGGAACCGTGAGTACAGCGGCGGGCTATTCGAGGAAACTTGGGGCCTGTTCCAAGAAACAGCCAGAGGTGGCGGTCCAAGATTTGCAATGAGATTTCTCAGCGGCTCCAAGACTGGGGAACGGCCACGAGCAACATCTCCTGACGCCCTGACAAACTCCTTTCGTTCCCTCGCAAGAAGTGTCTGCCGGACATGGTCCCAGTGGTCGTAGAGGAATCGATGAAGTGCCACACAGGATCCAAAATCAAACGATTCTGTGCTCCCCGAAACCTCCAATTGGTGAGGAGGCACCGAGATTTCCCGGAGAAAGGTCGTGACGTGGTAGATATTTTGAGTCAAGAAGTCGTTGAGGGGGAACATGTATGGCTCTTTGGCTCCAAAGAGAACGTTGTTGGCTAGGTTTTGAATGACCTTGGCAATAAGTAGCAGTCCACGTCGCATCTCCTTTGAAGGTGCAGTGGATACAAGCCCCTCGGCCTCCGGGGCAACGATGGCCGGGCAAAAGAAACGGAGGAAGATGAAAGCACCAACCGCGGTATACTTGGCGTCGGGGAACCTTGGAACCACAGCGTTGGATATCTAAAATGGTCAGATGTGACTTTCCAGGAGCTTAGGTAGAACCTACAATGTGGCAAATCTTCCGGAATGCTGGTGGGATGTTTGACGATGAAGCACAAATGTCATCAATGAAGACCTTGGCTACAATTCGCAGCTGCAGGGCGTTTTTCTGAAGTTCGTCTGTCGTGCTCACTCTTGCGGGGTCTAGCTCCAGATCAAGGTCCTTTGAGGTAAGCATGAGACGTTCCAAAACCTTTTGGAGGGTGCCTCGAATGTAGGAAGCTCCCTTCCATTTGGCGTAGACAGAAAGCATTTTGGTTGCTACACAACCTCGTCGCAGGATCTCGGCCTCATTTTCTAAAAGAAATAGTCATCAGTCACCCGAGCTTCGGATTATAGTAGGGGTTTGGGAAAGATTTCATACCAGTGTCTTCGATTTCTTGCTTGATGAGGGCCTCGAGCAACTCAAAGATAAGTCCCCGTTGCTCGAACACGGTCAACAGGCAGATTGAGAGCTCGTCAACATCAGTGCTCGGACAAGCGACGGCCATAGAGATAGCAAGTGACATGTCACTTGTCAACAACTACTTCAGTTAGCAACAGAGCAAGGTATCGGGAAAAGTAAAGGCCGTCATACTTCGAGAAGCTCTTCATACTTTTCGCTCACCGCAGAGTCCGTCAGGTTGCTAAATTCAGTGCCCTGGATGAGAATGTTGTAGAGAACTTTCACGAATGCTGTCCGGATCTCAACGTTGTCGTGATAGCCAATGTTCAGGGAATGCTTCAGTCCAACATCGATGTTGGCACTAAGCAGGTTCGAGAGAATTGTGATGGCCAACTCGGAGTTGGATGCGGCCTCTTCGCGAACCGCGACGCTCAGATTAGTGTCGGATCTGGTGAGTTCGGATGGCTCGTGATTCAACAAGGAAAGGAAGCGATTGAAATATGTGTGGAACATCTGGGACTTCATCTCACTCATCCCGGCATCAGTATGGCCGTCAGATGGTTGCAATGGCAGTCGGAACGTCAAGTCGGCCAGCGACTTGAGGCATGCCTTGTCTAGGTCCTTTTGAACTCGGGCCATGTCGTCTTGTCTAGAGCCAGGCCCGTGCTGTGGTGAGCGAGGGCGCGCTATCCAGCCAAAGATGTATTCGAGCAGCTGGTTTCGTATCCGAACATCATCTCGCAGATTCAGGTGTTCCTTTCGTTTTGTGACGACCTCAGACAAGTGACAGACGCGAATCTTGACCCTCAGCGTGTTTGGCGTATCAGAAACGCCATCCAGGAATTTTGCAAAGTTCAGCGTAAGGGCGCCCAGGTGAACTGAGGAAGCGGCTCCCAAGTCTGAGGGACTCTCGAGTCGCTCCACCAAAGCCCGCAACAGGGATGCAGATTGCTCAGCAAACACTACTTCACTGTCCTGAGCTTTGTCGACAGGAGCCAGAGCGCCAGTGAATAAGACCTCCAGCTCCGACTCCAAGGCTCTGAACAGAGGATGGTAGAGGGCGGGAGATACCTCGCTTGCGAGCACGTCACGCATTGCTTCGCGCACTCTCACATTGGCACAGGCCAAGAGTTGGATACTCAATCTCAGGTATCGTGTGAGAAGAGGCTCCTCGTAGTGCTCCGAGGACACGCGATCAATCCACCTTAAACCGCCAAGAGCAGGTTCTTCCAGGATGATGGCTTGGTCGGCCGTGCAGATGCCACCAAGAGATGCCAAGAAGCCAGAGTAGTTTCGCCATTCGGCCAGAGCCTTTTCGTCCACGGCCTCAATGGCTGATGTTGACACATCCTTCGCGAGGTGAATCCAGCGGTCAAAGGCGGTTTCCCAGGCGTTTAGAATTCCAGTTGTCGGAAACACCATCCGGCGTAGCAAGCCCCGAACTCTCTTTTGAAAGGCAACAAGTCCAGTGAATCGGAACGCGCGTGACGAGATCTCGCTAAAGACCTCGCCATTCCGGAGGACGGAGGCGGACGACTTGGCCGATTCTGCATGCTTATCGACGATTGTGCACTCTTGAAGGAACAATCCGATACAGGAGGTGACGAGCTGGCAAGTCGTGATACTGGCGGAGCAAAGGGAAATGAGGAGGGTGGTCTCGAGCTTTGACGAGGCGCTCACAACATCCGACGCGTCTGCGGGAACCTCAGCCAATTCCTACTTCATGTTAGCGCTCATTTGTGACGGCAAAGCAGTCGCTATCATTGCGATGCGGCGTACCGGAATGTGTTTGAGCAGGAGAAGGCGTGCTTCCAGATATTCTTGAAGCTCGAGCAGGCCCTGCTCATCCTTCTGGAACGTGATTGACTCACACAAATTGAGCAAAACCTTGGAGCTGCACGTTTTGTCAACAAGGAGGCAGAGAAAACGAATCGTGCAACTAACCTTCGACTCCAGAGTTCGCCTCGGAGCTCTTTTGTTCCAAAGTGGCGACCAGTGTCGAATTTGCGATACGCCTCAAGGTGACCCTTGAAGAGTCGGTCCGCAACACCAGTCGCAAGCCTTCGAACAGACGGCTCTTCGGACAGGACGCAAAGCAGGAAGGATTTGAAGAAGCCGCTGTCGGATCCATCCGCAGATAGGTCATCCAGTAAACGAGCGGGAGATGCATCCAGGAACTGGAGGATACTGCACACCATCTCAATACACTCGCCGCTCCGCTGGCCGGCGGCCTTGGCGTTTTCAGCCTATTTCATCAGCTCCAATCCCCACCACACGATTCAACTGCATCTCACCTCAAGTTGTTTTCTCATAAAGGGAACTGCCGTGTCAAATAACTCGTGGTACCTCAGAGCGTACGGTTGTTGCGCAAAATACGAGCAGCCTTGGACCGCTGCGAGCTTGAAGCTGTTGGGCGCATTGGGTGCTATACAGGATTCGACAAAACCACTAACACTAGTATCAAGATTAAGGTGAGTCAGGCTCACAAAGGCCGCAGTCATCATGTCTTGTTCAAAGAGCGCAGAGTCAACGGGCGACGTGAGGCGGCGAAATACAGCGTCTCGAACTTCATCCTGAACATCCAGAGCATAGCTCACGAGGGCCGAGTCGGTCTCAACGTCAAAATGCCGAGCGGCGCGAAGCAAGGACACGAGACAGTAACCCGCCTGCTCATTGCGATTTCTCAAAGCTTTCCGCAGTCCGTCGAGGAACGACACCTTCTTCACCATGCTGCTGCTCTTTGCTTCCCGCATATTGCTCGCAACCTCAAAGACATCCGGCAAGAGGAACAGCAGCGATGTCTGCAACGGGTAAAAGAAGCCCTTGCGTCTACCATTCTCAGTCGCAGCTTGCGCCATGTCGAAAAGAGTATCGGCACCGCCATCGAGACGCTTGTGAAGCTGATGCAATTGGACGAACTCGCGCGGGAATCGGTCTAGCCATCTCATAACCAAGAGAGGAGTGACTACTGCGATGGTATTTTGGTAGGCCTTTCGGAAATGGAGGAAACTAGAACAGAGTTCCTGTATGATTAGACCAAGCTTTGTGCCATCAACCCAAAAGAAAGAGAGCAGTCGGAGGACTACAAGAGCTGCCCTCTCAGCATCCTGGAAGGATCCTGCAGTAGTGGTGCCCGGCTGAGAGACGGCAGTAGTCCGAATGGTGTAAATAACACTCCTAAAATACTCAAACGCAGCAGTCCAGCTGGAGGCCGTGACGTATTCGGTTACCGTCTTGACGTGGGTATCCATCTCGGCCAGATGGGCCCCGAACTTCTCGTCACTTGGGGGAGCAATACTTTCGACATCGGACAGGATAGAAGAGCTTTCAGGGCGAGGTATCGCGACATTTTGTATCGAAACTCGGTCCAAAAGGGTCTGGGCGGGGAGGACGTAGTTCTCGGGGATGGGTTCGAGTAGGTGCTTGAACGCGTCTAGCAGGCGGCTCACGATAATCTTGTCCAGCGGAGGCGGAGTCGGACTCGCGTTGGAGTCTTCATCTTTCACCAGCGAGGCCCAATGCGCGGAGCAGCAATCCGCGATCACGGCGACAATGTAGAGCTCGGAGGCCAGGACATGGCTAGGGTGCTCAGCGACACCACTGTATGGGCGCGCAAGGTCTTCGAGGAGGACTAGGAGAGCTTCGACAACGATGGATATGGAGGTGTTTCCGAGCTCGACCAAGGTGGCTCTCGTAACGTGAACGATGTCGTCTTGTTGCAGGCTTTGGCCGCTGGTGCCAGCTCGATGGGGGAGCTGTTGGGTGCCCAATGTCAGTCTACCTATGCTCGAAGGATGCAGTAGCTAGCCAGCGGATGGCAGCGCTCAGCTTACTCTAGTAGCGAGCCTGTCGACCAGACAGCCGACCAGGCTTGCGTCGCCGTTCATAGTCGCAACAGCATGGAGCGCACGTTGAAGGAAGGATCAAGTCGGGAGTGGGAGTCGGACGTCCATTCATTGCGAGCCAGCCAGGGTTGCTGGTGTTGTCCCAAACCCCGCGAACGGTCCCCACAGGGTCGCACGCGTGGGGGAGCTCACCTCCTTTGATGACTGCCCGGAGACCAATACCAGAATTGGAGAAATGGAAGTAAATCTTCATTTGTCGCCTCTTCGTAGCTTACTGAGTATACTTCATCATTGACTAGGGAGTAGCCTACACGAGTAAAGGAAGCAGGCGACATCTCACAGAAACGCAGACATTTGTACACATTCCAGATACCACGCCACTTTTCCCAGCTCGACAAAGGCTTGCAAAATCCATCCATTACGTAGGAGGTAGCTGTCGTTTCGGTGGTCCTTGGGATCCGACATGTGAAGCAGCGAGCTCCTCTGCTCAACAAAGGAGCGTTACCATTGCAACTATTGCTTGGAGATACGAACTTGATCAAGATACCCGGTAATTCCCCTTTTCTTGTTTCCGCCTGTACTTTTAGATTGCCCAACTACCTATAAGACCGTCCATCCCTATAACCTCCGGAACCCCTACCTCTGCCATAAGACTGGCCACCATGTCCACCATGTCCACCCTGTCCACCCTGTCCACCGTACCCTTGATACCCGGGAGGTGTTTGGATGGGCGGAGGACCTTTAGGCTGATTGTAGCCTGAATAACCGCCACCACGGTAGTTGTCGTGGGGCCGGTTGTTGTAGTAATTCGGTGGAGGAGGTGGTGGCGGGACTCCAATGCCGAATCCGGGCGCCCCCGGTGGTGGAGGCATCGGTGGAGGCCCGCGTGATTGATAGTGGTGATCCGATCTGCCATATCCGTTTTGCTGTCGTCCATAATGGTTTCCTCGCGACATTCCAGGCCCATTGTAACCACCTCGATCATAGCCTCCTCGCCCATAGCCGCCCCTGCCCCCCCTGTTAGCCTTGCTTCGGATGATCTCAACATCGCTAGGCGTGAGCGCAGGCTTAGGCATCTTGACCCCGCGCAAAAGCATCGACTTGTGGGTGTGGGATGTCTGTGGGAAGTCGTAATTGACCCTGGATTTTTGTTAGCCAAATAAATTCAACAGGAACTAGGGAGGAAGGGGAACTCACGTCACAGAACGGTCGTAGTCAAGGTCCGGCATAGCTTTGCGCTCGAGGGGATACTTGAGCTCGCCGTGAGGAACATAGCCCTCTTTCTTCTCGACCTTGCCAGACAGCCCATCACTCTTCTTGGGGTCCAGCTTGAACTTGGAGTCTCCCTGACGTTTCGAGTAGAACTTGGTCAACACCTCATCATACAGGCTCTCATGCCCTTCGGAGAAAATGAGCACATCTCGGCCCATTTCGTTCCTGGCCGAATCCTCAGGACTCAGCTCCGGATACTTGCCCTGCACCGCTGCCAGAAGTCGGGGCATCTCAATGAAAGGAAGCAAGGCAATTCCTTGCCAAGCCATCTTCTTTCCGTTGAGATCAACCTCGAAATCTTCAGGGTAAAAGTCAATGATGGGGCTCTCTGGGTTGAGCATGAGATCGTGGAACACTTCAGGTAGTGCATGACGAGACGCGGCAGGCAAGACGCTCATCAGCTGTTCGAAGGGCTTTGACGTCCTGCCCTTTTCAAAGGTGATGTTCATCTTGGCCAAGTCCTTGAAGTCGGCTGCGAACGGGGCATAGTGGTAGGGGTAGTACCATTCCCAGGAAGGACATCCCTGGAAATAGTACAGCAAAACCCAAGCAAGTCCCTCCACATAAGCCCGCGCGACCGAATGACGGAATTCGATATCTTTCGGGTCCTTGTGGAACTTCTTCTCGTAATAACGGTCAGCATAGCCATCTTCCCAAAGACGAACATCGTCAACTGGGCCTTCTTCGGTAGCTGGTGCTGGCGTCGTAGTCCCCGGGGTCCCGGTAGTCGAGCTGCCGTCCTCTTCAATCTCAGAAGCCTTCCGCTTTCCAAGCGCTGACGGAGACTCCTGAGTACCGTCCTCCGGCTTTGCAGCGGACAGCGACTTCTGCGACTGCAGCTGGGCTTTGAGAACACTGGCAGCGCTCTTGTTCGCCACATTCGCCTCCGGGGCGGTGCTTCGGTTGACAATCATGTCATGGGTCAAGGGCTTCTCGGGTTTCGGGTAGGATGCGATGGGGTGCAGCGCCATACCCTGAGATGGGTTCATGTGACCGTTGATTCGAGGAGTCGACTGTCCGCCCTGACGCCCACCTCGACCATTGTTTTCGTTCTGGAGTCTCCTTCTCTTGTTGTTGGCTTCTCGACGGTCTTCCTGCTCCTTTCTTCGCTTGAAGATGCCATCTTCTAGTTTCGCAAGCCCATCCAAAATAACCTGCGCTCTTTCCAAGTCGATATGTCCATCCTTCGTGACATAGCCGCCCATGACGGGCAAGTTATCCTTCCAGAGCTTTGTCAGCGTATCGATGCCATGCTCTCGGATCTCCAATGCCGGAAGATGAGGCAAAAAGTCGTTACCGACGAAACAACACATGAAGATCCAGTCATCGATGGCACGCTCCAAGTCAAACCGGAAGGGCAGATTCGATACACCCAGTTCGACCTCCAAATACTCTCGCAGCACGGAAACGTGAAGCCAAATGAAGGGCTTCAGAGTGACACCCTTGTCCTTCTCGTCATGTTCGCCGTCCTTCTTCTTCTCCTCACCGCGACAGTTCTGAGCATCGTGTCCCTTTTGTCCACACAACTTGCAGAGGCGGGCCTTTTGCTCCTGAAAGAAAACATCTTCACGTAGAACTCGGAAATGGGGTTCATGGGTGGCGAGACCCAGCATAATAAGATCAGCGTCAAGGCCGTAGATGACATGGCGAGTGTTCGGGTCGTGGTCAGGAGAGGCGCGTTGAGATCGGACGAAAGACATGATCTTGTGCTCTCCTTCTCCGGGAACAGTGGCATCAGAAATGATGACTTTAAGCTTGGCCCAACCAGGATCCGTATTAAGCTTGTATTGGCACCAGTATCTCAAACTGAGCGCAAGGATATCCATGAACGGAGTTCCAGGCGTGATAGAATTCGAGTCGAATGCTTTCTTGGTCACTGTCTCCAAGCTCTCGGCCGACAGGGTACCCCCATTCTGCTGCTTCAAGAGCTTGATGAGCTCTTGTTTGTCCTTTTCCTTCTCCTGGGCGTCCTGAGCGGAGCGGAAACGTCTGGATCGCTGTTGGTTCATCTTGGCTCGGGGCGCAACACCATCTGTGGAAGACTTAAAGTTAGTATTCAGACCTGAAATGCCACATAACACACCCAATAGTCAATAGGAAGAAGAACGTACCAACTGCAATCATCAGGATCTTTCGCGGTCGCACCATGTTGACAACGCGATCGGTGTACCGGAATACCTCGAGCATCATCTCCTCCTCATCCTTGGGGGCGGGTCTGTCCTCGGGATGAGAGCAAGGATGAACGATACCGTTCATGTCGAGGTAAAGGTTGTCAAGCTCTTCGCCATTTGGGTTTGGCCGAGTTGTATCAACGGGAATCGTAGATCCATCTTCGAGCGTGATCGGCTGATCCTCAATCACTGGCGAGATGATCTTGGGATACTTGTTGGAAAGCCATCGGAAAGCCGCCGGAATACCCATCTTGTCGGTTGCGCGTTTGTTGTCTGGCCGAAAACCAGTCGCAGGCTACTCGCGCGAATCGAGGGACGGACGAGGCAGGCGCAAAAGCCTGCAAGTAAAGGAAGTGATTGCTTTTATCGAACCGGTCGCATCGGTGTTCTCGGAACGAAGGCGGTGCGATCAAGGGAGATAAAAGCGATTGCAATAAATCGCGTTTCTAGCGACGAAGGTTATGCAGGAGAGAGAATGTGATGCTGCCTGTCGCGAAGATCCTTTGAGAAACAGCCCCTGCAGACCCTGCCCAAGCTTATCGCAGGGCTTATCGCCTAGGTGTGGCGCAGGTGTGGGTCTTGAGGCTCCAACTGTTATGCAGCTATCGGGTGACAAGCTGTCCAGAATGACATGAGAGCTGGCTGGTTATGGATTAACGAGGATAGTATCCCCTGCCTATTGTCTTCACCGACGAGGCGAATAGTCTATAAGATCGCCGGCAACGGCTTTAGGAAAACCTTCGAACCCTCCCGAGTCCAATGGCATTGAGGCGCCGCGACCATGTTTTCCATTCCCAGTGCGCCCGCGAAACAATCAGTTAGCGAGACCATCACCGTGCTCAGCGGCCGCCTCAGTTCGGCAACTCTCCTCGAGGATCGACGAGCTGCCATCCTAGGCCTTCGAAGCTTTTCAAAGGATTACCCAGCCTCTGTAGCCTCTGGGGCCCTTCGAAGTCTAATAGGCAGCCTCAGCAAAGATGGCGAAGATGTGGACACAGTTAAGGTGGTTCTCGAAACCTTGTTGATGCTCTTCAATCCGAATGAAGATAGTCCCGAAGCTTCAGAAGAGATTGCGCTATGGCTAGCAGACGAGTTTACGCAACGTCAGGAAAATATCACCTTACTTCTCGACTTTCTCGATACGAACGACTTTTACTCCCGCCTCTACTCTCTTCAGTTGCTCGCTGCCATCTTGTCTGCACGAACTGAAAGGACGGAGGAATGCATTTTTACCGCCCCTCTAGGCATCTCTCGTCTTGTTTCTGTCCTGGACGACCAGCGGGACGCTATACGAAACGAAGGCATTATCCTCCTTACCTACCTTACTCCAACCTCGATCGAGATACAAAAATTGGTGGCATTCGAGAACGCTTTCGAGAGGTTGTTCAGCATCATTGAAGCAGACGGTGCCTTGTCCGAGGGCGGAAGGACTGTTGAGGATTGTTTAATTCTTCTTGCCAATCTGCTTCGGTCGAACACATCAAATCAGTCCCTCTTCCGCGAGTCGGGCTGTATCAATCGCCTTGCAGATTTGCTCGGTCGAGTCTTGAAACCCCAGAGCGATGGTCCCGAAATTGCGACATGGGCACAAGTGCAGAAGAACCGGAATATCTATGCCTTCTTGGCTGTGATTCGGCTGTTTATTGTTAGAGGGTCAGCAGGAACATCATTGAATCAGACAGCGATCTGGAGGCATGGCCTTGCATATCATGTTCTTCAGCTCGCCTTCAGCCACGAGGCGCAGACTCAGATCAAGGCCGAGGTGCGACTAATTAATTGTGATTGTGCAAGTTCGTCGTTGACAGATTGTCTAGGCTTTGACCACATGCGGCGATGTGATACGGGAGAATGCCCCTCTGCAGGAGAGTTTCGCTCAACTAATGGTCCCATCACCCTTGGTCGGAGCCGATCCGACTCCAGAGCAAGCGAATGGGCGTGCCAAGGTCTATGTTATCGATGGGCTGTTGGACCTGACGTTATGTCTGCAAGACCCTCAAGAATTCGATCTTCGGTTTGCGGCGTGCGAGTGTTTGCAGGCTTACTTTGCGAACCATGCTGAAGTTAGGCTTCACTTCCTGGGGCGAGCTATCGAGGGACATCAAGCTGGTGTTGACGAGTCTTCCAATGTCCTGACCGTTTTGCTTCAACCCCCAATCGACGTATCCGATCCCTACCGTCAGTGGTTCGCTGCCGTTATCACGTTCCATCTCTTGTTTGAGAACCCTGCGGCCAAGGCAGAGGCCATGAGCCTCACAGAAGGCGATTCCTCCGACGGTGAAGAGGTTGTCACGGGCATCCAAACTATCACAGCACATGTCACGTCGGGTCTGCGACGTGGTGATGATGGGCGCGTACTGGTTGGGTACCTTATGCTCCTTCTTGGTTGGCTTTTTGAGGACTTTGATGCAGTCAACGACTTTCTTGCTGAAGGAAGCAACGTACAGAGCTTGATTCAGGCTGTATCACAGCCGCCCGCCGTCAGCGGCGGCGAACTTGTCCAGGGCCTGTGTGCCATGCTACTGGGCGTTGCTTACGAGTTCTCGACGAAGGATTCACCAGTTCCGCGCGCGACATTACACTCTATCTTGACGTCACGAATCGACCGTGATCAGTATCTAGATCGATTAACGAAACTTCGCAGTCACCCATTTGTGCGCGACTTCGAGGTCACTCCCCAAAAGCTCGATGCTTCGTCCCTTGGCCGCCTCCCTGACGTCTTCTTTGACCGCATCTTCATCGAGTTCTTCAAGGATAACTTCAGTCGCATAGCACGAGCTATCGACAGGGAGCCTGGAATGGAGATATCTGTGGTCGCCAACGGCGTTCAAAAGGGCATTTCCAGGGAGCTAGTGGATTCACTCAGGGGCCAGGTCGAGGACAAGGAGCGTGCGCTCAAGGAAGCTCAGGCTGCATTGACAACTCTGGAGGGGCAACTTGGCCAAGAACAAGCGGACCATCGACGCACCAAGGAAACGGCAGCTCTCGAGATGTCGCGGGTAAAAACGGTCAATGAAGGTCTGCAAAAGCATCATGGCGAAGAACTTCGCAAACTTCAAGGCCAGATAGCGGCTAAGGAAAACGATCACCGAAAACAACTTGCCCAAGTGCAAACTCAACAAGCAGCTCGAGATGGCGATCACCAGAAGCAACTCGCTCAACTGAAGGCGCAGCAAACAGCCTTGGAGAACGAACACCAGAAGCAGCTTGCGCAAGCTCGCAAAGCAGCCGAGGCAGATGCGGAAAGGATTCAGCGTCGTACAGATGCCGAGGTTGCAGACTTGAAAGCAACCATCAGTCGCCTTGAGGTTGACATCATGAAGGTATTAACTCATATCTCCCTAGCTGTATTATCTTAAGAACGCGAATGGCTAATTTTCAACCAATTCAGGCACAAAAGGCAAAGACACAGGAGTTCAAGGAACTCCAAACACGAAATGCGGCCAGTCTGACAGAGCAGAAGGATAAATACGAGAGCGAATTGCGATCTCAACGCGAAAGCAATGAGGCGGCATTGAAGAAGCTTGGGGAGGAGCGTGACGCTGCTCTGAAGGAAGCTCGTGAAGCAACGGCTAAATACCAGACCTTGGAGAAGCAGCTCAGTGAGGGTGGCAGCAAAGCCAAGGACTTGCAAGCCAAGATCAAAAAGGTGAACCCCTACCCCCTTATTAGTCGACTCATTCGTGTCGCTAATCCCTGCAACAGGCTGAGTCGGAATTATCGGAGTCAAAGAAGGCCAGGGAAACAACTCAGTCGGAACTCGATGATCTTCTTATGGTCTTTGGCGATCTTGAGGAGAAGGTCGCTAAATACAAGGTATGTAAAGGCCATCAAGGTCCTCTCTGTGAATAATGTATGTGCGAAATACTAACTAAACCGCCAGGCTCGTCTTGTTGAACTCAATGAACCCGTCTCAGAGGGTGAGGATGATGACGACGACGACGATGACGATGAAGATGAGGAGGACGACGAAGAGGATGAAAAAGACGTTAAAAAGGCCAAGTGACGCAGCGTCAATCACGACGATGTGCGATATATACCCCTTACAAAAATATTATAGCAGGTGCCTCGCCAGATTGCATTTGGCTGAAAAGCTTGACCCAGAAAAAAAAGCCCAAGAGGGCATAGCCTCATCCAGATACTGTGATCCCACAAAACACATTCAACAACCTTTCTTTGGCAAGTCGGGTTCGTTCTATTTGACCTCGGGATATTATTTTTTTTATTTTTCCCTTCCCATACTCGATTTGCTTTTCTATCTATCGGCTGCGCCCCGTAATTTTTTCGACCTTGGTGAAAATGTCAATCAACGACTCCGCTTCCGATGAGGGCGAGTGGCTCGACCTCGAGTCCGATGAGGAGACCATCTCTATCACATCTTTCTTCGGCCCCAAGACTTTTCCCAGTGTCGCTGCCATGCTTGAGGATAGCAAGCAGAACCACTCATTCGACTTTGTCGCTCATGTGCTGAAGATGAACCTCGACTTCCACGGCGCCGTCAAGCTCGTCAACTTTGTCCGTGACCATGTCAAGAACGGATCGCCAGTTCCCAAGGAGATTTCTGAAAAGGACCTCGAGGATGAGAAGTACCTCCGGCCAGTGCTGGAAAACGACGCTCTTATTTTCTCTCTTGACGATGTGTTGGAAAACATCACCAGTGAGAGTTCAGAGGGAGCCAAGGACAGCAACTTGGCCGCCTGTAACAAGGAGCTTGAGGAGGAGCTCGAGAGAGTCAAGAACCAGTTTGCCAGCTATCGTCTGACTGTTGAGGAGACGCTGGACCGTCGATGGGGTGACGACTCTGAGCCAGCCAAGACTGAAGAGAAGAAGGACGATTCTGCCTACTACTTCGAGTCATATGCCGCTCATGGTGCGTTTCCCCCTTCTGCGGGTATTCGATACCTACTGACAATGGATCAGAAATTCACGAGACCATGCTGAAGGATGCGGTGCGAACTGACGCCTACCGTGACTTCATCTACGGAAACAAGCACATCTTCAAGGACAAGGTCGTTCTGGATATTGGATGCGGCACTGGTAAGCAACCAAGTCACCTTGTACCCGAGATTTAAACATTAATCACATCCCATTAGGCATTCTCAGCATGTTCTGTGCAAAGGCTGGTGCCAAGCAAGTCATTGCTGTCGACAAGTCAGACATCATCGTCAAGGCTAGGGAAAACATCTTCCACAACGGCTTGGCCGACGTTATTACATGCCTGAAGGGCGCTATCGAGGATGTCAAGTTGCCCGTGGACCAGGTCGACATCATTGTCAGCGAGTGGATGGGCTACTTCCTTCTCTACGAGGCCATGCTCCCCAGTGTCCTGTACGCCCGAGACAAGTACCTCAAGCCGGATGGTATCCTTGCCCCCAGCTCAGCGACCATTTGGGTTGCTCCTATCGCCGACCCAGAGTATATCTCTGATAACATTTCCTTCTGGAGAGACGTCTATGGATTCGATATGAAGACAATGCAAGAGGGTATCTATGAGGAGGCCCGAGTTGAGGCCATGCCGCAGAGCGCTGTCTGCGGTGAGCCCTACCCATTCAAGGTGCTCGATCTCCACACCGTCAAGGCCAAGGATCTCCAATTCACGGCCAAATGGTCATCAAAGCTCACCCGCGAGGTTGAGCGTGTGGACGGCTTCCTGATCTGGTTCGACAACTTCTTCACCACTGCACGAAACGACCCAGTCCCTCCACCAGAGACCACACCCGAGACCTGGGACAAGACGAAGCAGGGTGGTGTTGCTTTCACAACTGGCCCCTCCGGCACCGTCACCCACTGGAAGCAAGGACTTCTCCTCGCTCCCCCAGAGGAAAAGCCCTCTGCAAAGTCCCCCACCAGTCTGTCTGGTGAAATCACCTTCCTGGCGGCCGAAGACAATGCTAGAGCGTTGACCTTGAAGACCTCATGGAAGGATGCTGAAGGCGAATCAAGACAGCATTCGTGGCAGCTAAAGTAGACATATTCTAGTCAGCTTGTGAACGCCCATCGCATGGTTTTCCAAGAGGGGAACTTACAGCGAGCTGTGATTGACAGCGGAATCAGAGATGGGGTACTCCGAGACCCTGCAGGAAGAGATTCACGATGCTCAGGAAGCCCTCGCCGAGAATGAAGCCCTGGGTCAAGGTTAGAATAGCCTTGTAGGGGGGGGGTGGGACGGATACATACAGATGCAAGGATGATAAGGGGTGTCTGCGCTCGTTGAGCGAGATGAACCCAATACCATGCAAACAAGCCTCCCACGGCTCGAGCGAGGGTGAACGATGGGACGTTATACATGCCTTGTTTTCTGTCAGCTGCATTTATCTTTGTCCCTCGTCGCGCACTGTTGACTCACCAACGGCGACAGCAATGCCGCCCGGGATGAGAGGTCGCCATCTCTTCCCGACAGCCAGAGTTCTGGTAATGGTTGTGCCCACGAATAGAACGGCAGCTCCGATGGCCCATTCCTTTGCCTTGTAGGGCAACCCAGAGCCTGTGACAAGTCTTGCTGTGAAGATCCACACATAGGCAGTGGGAACCTGGAAGAGATCACCAGGGATTTCGTAGACTCTACACATCAAGACACGTTAACAAAGCCGCCCACAACCCATAACCAATCCCAAAAGCACGTACGTAGTATAGATGCGATAGATAAAGGCGCTGAGGATAGCGCCGGCAGTAGCTCCAATGACCTGACCCCAGAACTGAGCCTTAGGAGCAGCTCCCAGTAGGTGACCAGTTTTGAGGTCCTGCATGAGATCGCCAGCTTGCAGAGCACCCTGGTTGTAACTGTCAGTATCGGTTCGGAACTAGGTTCTGGAGTGCGGTCTGGGACTTACAGCTTCAGACTACAGTGGAAATCTCGTTAGCAATTGTCATGAGCAAGGGGATGGAGTTGAGAGAACATACAACAGCACCTGCAATCAGGTTGATGAGAACACTAGACTTGTGAGACTGAGGAATTATCAGGGCAAAGAACAACTGGGCAAGCTTGCTAATGCCAGACACAGGGTTCAGATCTGTTTCGCCTAGCGCCCTCACGCCCATGATACTAAGGACCAAGGCCATTAACACCGCGATGATGGTGGCATAGAGCGGTACGAGGTCGCCAAAAACGAGGTGAATCGTCAAAACGCAAAGCGCAATGGATGCTAGAAGCCCAACCGAGACAAGTCGGCCACCAATTCGCTGATGTGGAGGGGCGTCCTCTTCCTCCTTGTCAACTTCAGCCTCATCTGCAGCATCTTCGTCGTGATGAGAGTGAGTATCAGTATCCTCATTATTAAGCAACGAGTAGTCATGGGACTGTGGCTTCCACAAGCCAGAAACGCCATGCTCCTGAACTCGGTGTCGCAGGGAGGATATGAAGCTCGCAGTTTGATCGTTTGTCCAAACGGCACGAAGGCTCACGTAGGCAAGGCTGACAATGGCATCCACCAGCATGATGGCGAGGGAGATCCAGATGATCCAGCCCTTGCTACCATGCTCCCAATCGTCAACATCACCAGGAGCCCATCCTCGGGACTTGGCAATGGGACTGAGGATTCCCCAACCCACCACAGCGCCGAGCAGCATGTGTAAGGTGGTCTCTGTACCCATGATGATACCCTGTCCGACGTACGCAAGACTCGGATTGAACGTCCATAACCAAGTATTAGCCGCGACAGAGCCAAAGATAGGCAGGTTCCGTAGAACGGGGAAGAAGTAAGTAGCCAACGTGAACAGGCCAGAGGCGCCAAAGCACAGGAGCAGCAGCCGGATGTTTGCTGCCCAGTCCCCTTTGTCGTCCTCATCCTCATCCTCGATCTCATGCTGATGCTCCTGGTCTGTCGCAGCCGGACCAATTTCAGCTGGTTGAAACGGTTCATCGCGAGGTACGAGACTCGCAAAGGTGCCCTTGGCAGCAGCCTCGAGCTCATCCTTGCTGGATTGGCGGCCCTGACCGTGGAGAACTGAGATCAACACGGCGGTACTGAAGCCACTGGGAAACTTGAGTTTTTCTCTAATGATGACTTGGACGCGTCTAACACTTGGTCAGTGATCTGGGCGCATGATTGCAGTATCTTAGACATACAGAGGAACTGCAAAGACAACACCAAAGTAACAAAGTCCCAGAGACCAAATGATAAGTTGCCAAGTGCTCAGGTGAATGGGACCCTGTTCATCCTTTTCCAAAAGATAGTTAAACGCCGGAACCTATCATCCATTAGAAACGCGTTCATTAACAACGCCAAATTACGTGACGTACAACTCCAACAAGACCACATCCAAGAGGCATAATAGCCATACCACACGCGACACTCTGCAGCAAGACATTCTCAACCGGAGAAAAGGGAAACCGCAGGTGCGGAGTGAGCAGCTTAAAGATGCCGAACCCCATGAGACTCGCGGGCATGGACATGATGGACACCCATCCCGTCTGCAGACCGAAATACATGTTGGAGAAGCAGATGACGGTGCCGACGAGGAGTCCGACTACGACACCTCGCACCGTGAAGCTGCGTCCGGGAACCGTCCGCGTCGCCATTTTCACGGTTAGCTTTAGGCGAATGAAGGAGGAGGAGGCAGATACCGATGTCGTCGGTGACGCTTAGGAGATAAGTTCGCGATTATAAGACATGGGCGGTTGATTACGAAGCAAATTGTCCAACCGGCTTGTATTCCGAACTAGGCAACACCCCACATTCCGTCACTTCTGGGGGAGATCGGCCTCCACCTCCGGCCCGAAAGTTCAGGGTAATCAGACTCGGAGGAGTCATGAACAGTGAGATGAACGCGAATTATCACGTAGGACAACCAGGTTGAGGCGTCGTAACAATGTGTGGTCCCATAAATCCATAGGGGAATGATCTTTGAGACCAATCCTTTAGTGATAGCCTTGATACTACGCCCACCTGGTGTACAACCCTCCATATATGCCAACTACGAATACACTACGAGAGTGTGCGAAGCAATGGTCTCACCATCCCAAACTCCATTCAACCAAGCCCTCCTATCCACGTTTACAACTAGCAATATCCCCTCCCCACTAAAGTACTTGTGCGACCAATTCTCCATTACTTCTTATTACATGGCCTTTCAGTCCCTAGCATCAGAACCCAAAACTATCCAACAGAGAGCTTGCATCTGGCTCCTCGAACGTAGTCGGTGGCGGCTTGACAGCCTTCTTGCCCTCAAAGTGAAGAGTGGGTGATGGTAGGTCCGCGACAACAAGTGAACTCCTCCGGCGCAGCAGCTTGAGCGGGTTGACCTCTCCGCCGAGGCCAGCAGCAGGAGGCGATTGTTGGAACTCCCAGTTTCTTACTATATCGCAGTTAGTATTCTTGCTCCAAGTAATCCTTCAGGGCCAAACCTACCTAGATCCAATCCAAGGAGATCACATCCCATTCGATCATACAGCTTGGCGCTATGCAACACAAACTCCCACTCGACTTTGGGGGTCACCTTGGAGGCTCCTCTCAATGTCTGCAATGTCTGGTGTCGCAAATGCGAGTAGAGCACTACTAGCGCAGGGTCATCGGTAAGGAATAGCCTCGATTTGATGTCGGGCGAACAAGGTGTTTCCAGAAGGGTGTAGACGGGGGTCTATCAGCAATGTCAGTTTTCGGAACTTCTGCTATGTGAGTATTCAGGGGCAACATACGATGAGTGCTCGCACAGCCATGTCCTTACGACCAAGCATCCAGAACGCCCAAGATGCCAGCCAACGATTGCCCTCCTGGGCTGCCAAGGGAAGTACAACATCTTGAAGTAGTCGCCGCAAGACTGGGCCGTCATCACCCTCGTACACACGCGCTATCGCAATAGCCAGTTGCATATCTTTGAGTTGGTTCAAGCACACTTCCACAGCATCATGAAGGTGGTCAGCCAGCAGGAAGAATGCCGCAGCATACTCTGCTTCCAGTTAGCATCTGTGTCAATGTACATCTTACCAACTTACCGAAACGCCGTCTACTGAGCAACGCATACGCGTTCTTTAGAGCTGTCGTCTTCCATTTGGGGTCTTCAAAGTTGTTCGACAACAATTTCTGAGTCGCCGCCTGTTCCTTGTTCCAGCTTGCCATTCGCCATAGACCCTGAAGCACTGTCTTCTTGCGGAGGGCGAGGTAGTACAAACTACAGTCGATCGGGTTCTTCACTTCGTTCTTCGTGTATTCATTCCGAGCAATCTGCTCGAACTGAGCTTTCTACCATGAGTTAGCAATCAATGATGATCCGGATCGGGGCGAAATCAAATACCAAGGCGATAGGATCACACAGCCACATAAAGAGACCGCTCTCACGAGCATGCTCCCAAAGCATGCTGCCATGACTCTGTCTCGAAACAAAGTCGGCCAGAATATCCTGACTGTTCGAGTGGAAAGCCCAGTTAATCTCTCGCCAGGAGAGGTGCATCTCGTTGGTCCGTCCCTTTCGCAGTGCATGCTGACGGAAGAAGAGCATGAAACGAGCGCCATTCTCGTCCATTGAACGACGATGCCTCTCGACAAGGGCAACACACTCGATGATGTCGGCAAGCTGAATTTGTTCGTGGCCAGAGAGTTGCGGAACACCAATCTTAACCAGCTTCTCGTTGATTGCCACTGCCGTCTGCTCAGTGAAGATATCGTCGTCATCGTCTTGGTCACCGCCATTTCCATTCAGATACGCGCCTGCAGACTTATCGACAGCTTGGGTATGAGTTTGCTAAATACTAATGTCAGTGTCTTTCAGATCATCACTTCTCATGATGGTAAAACGAACCTCGGGTGTGTAGAACTCGCTCAAATCCATGCCCAAGTAGTCATCCAGTGTCTCTCCGTCAAGATAATACTTTAAAATCTTGTGCATCGCCACCAAGATGCGTCGCACAAGTGTGGTCTTGCCAGACAGGATGCACTGACTGAGGAACTGGGGATGGAACACTGGAAGAGGACCATTGAATCGCTGAACCACTTGGAACAGATCCAATGTGCCATCCTTGCGCGGTGGCAAACGAAGGTCAGACCTGAGAGACTCAGAGACACCAACACGCCTATCCTGGACAAACATCTGGTTTCCAGCACCAATGACCAAGAAGCCGTCGCCCAGCCAAGTTGAGTCGCCGATTGGGTGTGGAGTGAGTTCGCGGATGCTAATCTCTCGGATTTGCGCCCAAGCTGGGCCTTTGTTAAGGTAGTCGAATCGCATTTGGGACATGAGAACAACTCGATAGGGGAACCCAACGGCCAAGATGGACTGGGCGTCGGGTGTTGATGTCCAATCCAGATCTTGGATTACCTGATGCTCTTCGAAATTGTTCTCATATTCCAGGCGAGAACTACCAATATCCCAAATTGTAAGTTGCGACCTCGTCTTGTTCACAAGAGATGCCTTCTTCAAAGTACTTCCACTGACCAGGGCAGGTTCAGACACCCCAGTCTGAGTGGTGCAAGTGGACAGCCATCCGACACTGCGCTTTTCAGGGTCGACCCGCGCTGTCCAGAAGTCAACCCGGCCGGTGCGAGTATATGAGATAGCCACATCTCGAGCGAAGATATCGAGAAAGCCCGAGACAATTGGTGATGAGCCTGCGGGATCGACTGGGAGGACGTATGACAAATCTTCCACATCACCCAGCTCGAAGCGGCAGAACTCTTCGATACTGGCACCGGCCTTGGTTTTGGGATCTTCAAAATATGACGGGAGATGGACTTCCCATACAATACCCTGCCCTTCAGACGTCACTGTCGCAATGTGCGCAACAGTGTACTGTTTCACATCTGACCGAGGAAGGATAATGAGACAGAGCGGCTTTCCGGATATCTCGTAGGGGCATTGCGCAAGTGAGATCGCTCGACTGGCCCTGCAATCCCAGAGTGTAGCCGTTTGATGGCCGAGGAATACGACGAAGCGACCCTTCCTTAGAACACATATTCGATGAATGTGCCCCTTTTCGGGGATAACGCTACCTCGGGTCAAGCTCAAGCCTGGATTTTCGTCTCGGTTGAGAAGATGCTTCCACACTATGCTTTCACTCTCTCGTGTTCGTGAGACGACAGCCCTTCCGCTAAAGTTTCGGACAATCTTGGTGATAGAGGTTGAATGGCCGGCCCAGATCGAGTGTAGCGAGAGGCGCCGGTCATTTGTAGTTGGATCCAACAGGTCTGCGACATTCCCCGTGAAGACGCCGATCCTCCCATCAAATACGTGTAGCAGGAAGTGAACCTTGCCGGTCTTCTTGTCGCAGTATGTCTGGATCTCGGTATGAGGTGTATCATGAGGCGGCAGAAACCTGCCAAAGAGCTCAAAATCCCTGTCCTTCACCTGAGCTACCTTGAACAGTTTCGGGGCGTTTGCAGTGTTACTGCCAACGTTTTCAAGAGCCCAAGCTGACATGGTCCCTCTTCCATCAAGAGCTATACAAATCTCGGGGTTCTTGTTAGCGATTGCGACCAGGTGATCGAGCGCGACAGGGTCATCGGTGGTTGAGTCGTCAGACATGCGTGCCTGCACAGTTTGCTCGACTGACGCCGTGAAATCCCGCCCATCAAGAATCATGGCAAAGCGCATGTCCAAGGGGTACGGATCCTCTCGCGACGGCGCACAAACGTCAACCTGACCCCAAAGCTGCCAATGTTTCCCATCCGGTGTCTCGGTCGGTGTCCATATTCGAACGCATTTGTCGAGGCAGATAGTATAGAGGACATTGTCCACAGCCTGCTCCAGGTGGAACGGCCTGCGCCACCTCACAGAGGTTACAATATTTGGGTGTCGCAGGTACGTAAGGTCGAAGCGTACTTCGTCGGCGCCGTAGTTCAACCTACGGCAGATCTTGACCAAGTGATCGTGGTAGCCGGTCGAGGCAATGTATGCAGAGTCGTATGACAGCAATGCCCACTTGACGGGGCTCGGTAGCTTCTTCTGCCATAGACGTTTCGGCTCGCTTTTCGTGGCGTATAGGGAGAGGTAGCTCGTGGCTACCAGAAGCTCTTCAGAGCTGCCCCAGGACAAAGTGCATGGGGCGTCATCGGCGTTCGGATTCGGAATGTCAAAGGTCGACTCCAGGGCCCACTACCAAGCTGTGAGCTCATCCATCCATGCGATCCATCTAGCTGTCGGGGATTGGAACCTTCAGGGCATCTTCGCGCGACCCAAACGGCTTGTAGACTCGGACTTCGGTCGATGTGCATGTAGCGATCTTGCCTGTGGCTTCGTCAAAGGCGATGGCCTCGAGAGGCTGTTCGCCATCATCGTAAACTGTCTGTAGGATCCCACTGGATCCTTCGAGGATAGTAAAAGCGCCGCCGGTGATGTATACCTACAGTTAATCCCTCTCGTCAGCAGTCACCCGAGCTCAGGAGCACCGGCACTCACGTTGATGTGTCGGGAATCCCAATATCCCGAGGCCAACCCTTGGAGCCTCGAGCGCGGGTTACCCGGCAGGACGGCCTTCATGCTATTAAAAAGCACGAGGCGCGCGCATCTCCGGGAGAAGAGGGGAGCACTCTGGTTGTGCGGTCTTGGGCGCGAAGGAGAGTTGTTAATGACTAGGTAGCTTTGGCGCAGCTTGAGATCATCAGAGTCAATGCAATAAACGGGAATACGGACGGGGACCTACCCCGGGCAGCTGATGGAGGTGACGTGACCCCCAGCTCTTCAGCCCCCACCATCAGCTCCATCAGAAGCCATGACGGGGTTCGGGACACGATTCTTAAAGCCCCTGATTCATGGCTTCAACAGTATTATTTAAAATGCGTGACAAAGCGTGGAAGAACACCACTGGTATATCTATTTGATTTAAGTTAGTAAGAGCCGGACTCAATCCAGCTATATTCAGACGTAAAAAGGTGTAGGCGTCCGCCTAGACTCCTCTCGACTTAGTAAACCCTGTGGTCCATTTCTCAATCCACAGCAGATAGTTATACATGAATTCTTTCACCAGATTCTCCGTGATAACTCGGGCTCGTAATTGAACATCTCGTCATTTACAATAGGTTTTCGCTTTTCGTCAAGCAACTCATTCATTGACTTTCAGCCGCCGCAACGCCACCGGCTCCTCGCCGTCATGCATCCACATCCAATATAATACTAACGTTAAGCAAAAGGGGTATCCTTTAATGAACTGAGCCATCCAACATCCATGAAGCACATACAAGCCCACCATCCATTTCCTACTCTTCCGATGCATTGGCATCCTCCACATGTTCCTGTCCCCATATTCAGGAAAGCCCGCTCATATTGATAAAAGTTATTGGTTCATGGCGGTGCTTCGCAGCCTGACGCTCCTTGACGCTCTTCCAGGCCGGGGTGTTGCGACCGTGAATGTTCTCGGTGACTGGATACGAACAGATCTTGCAGATGGTGTAATTCCTGCATTCTGTGTCGCGCCAAATCGCAACCCGGTTGGCCTTGCACCGACAGATTTACTTGCAATTGCCTGCGTGGTGGCTTCGGGTGAAGCAGGCTGAGGCCCGATAGTCCGTCTGTTCGGCTGTCTGAACCCGAATGATCTCGTTGCAGCCACTGATCGTTGTGAAGGTCCAACTCGGTCAGTGTTGGCGGATTCGGACATGCCAGCTGGTCGAGGTGATTCGAACTTGGGTATTCGAGAACTGGCCTTTGTACTCCGACTGATACCGTTTTGCTCCGGCTCTTCAAATTCATCCCGAAGACCACGTTCCACTAGATGTGATGGCACTGGTGCCATCGGCGTTGTTGATGGCATGGTTGAGAATTGTCCCCTTGAGGCGGGCCGCAGAGAAGGTGACGCGGGATCGAGATCGTCGTCGTCACCAGCAAACGAGGATACAGCATCATTCTCGTCCGCTTCCCTAAGTGGTGCCATTGACCCTGGGGGCAACATAGTCGATATGGAAAGGGGATGCCCCGTCCATCGTGTTGGTGTCTCGAGCGGCGTATTGGAGTAATCGTACGCTCGATCATTCCGGGCAAGTGTTGACCTCCTTCCCGAGAACCCCCTCCAGCTTCCACGCGACCAGTTCAATGAGCGAACGACCGAGTTGGGCTGGGAGTTGAATCCTGGAGGCATATTCTCTAACCTATCATCGCGTTGCCTCCAGTGTTGCAGGATGCGATTGCGTCTCTCCCGTTCGTGCTTCTTACGGACTTCTAGTGCCGTATGAGCCTGTCCGCTCTGTTGTAGTGACGCGATTGACCACGATTTCAGAGATTGCCTTTGCTTGTCTGCCGCCCAAAGCTGCCAGGCTTCCACATCTCGTTGCTCAAGATCCTCAGCATGTTCCTTCCATGCGTCTAGCCATCCTTGGGCATGCTCCAGTCGGGCGTCTTGCAAACGCTTCTGATCGATAGCCGCTTGTTTCGCCCATTCTTCAGCGACCATCATTAGCCGGTGGTATTGTTTTCGGTTGTGAAGCTCCAGAGTCTTTTCTCTTTGCTCTCGATCCTCAGCAGCCAATGCTCTCCATCGGTCAAGGGCAGAAAAGAAGTTGCGTTTCTTCTTAGCCGACGACACCTGGGTATATCTTGCCTTCAGGTACCGTTTCACATACTGCTTGTCCTGATCCTGGCGGCGCTTCACCGTCTTGTCAAACACTCTCAACAAAGAGGTTGCTCGAAGGTAAAGGCATGCGCGGTCCTCCAAGCGCGTCATGTGTGATGATTCCTGGTCAAAGCGGCGGAAACATCCAAGAGCTCTTGATTTAGCCTGAGTTTCATAGTAGCTCTCCGCTCTCCGCGACATGTCGCCATCCTGCTCAGCTCTTTGACACCATCGGTCAAACACCCGAGTAACTTGGAGATATTCGCGCCTCCATGTGAAGGCCTGTGCCCTTGCCTGTAGGTTCCACTGATCAAAAGCGAAATCCACCTTCTTCATCAACAGATGTTGACGATATGTGGCCGCTCGTCGACCAACCTCGGCTTGGTCCCACCATTCCTTCAGATGTGTAAAGGACTGATGGACATTGCCCATACGCATGGCGCTCTCAGCAAGTATGGTTTCCCTTTCAGCATAACCTTGCCACTTGTGGATGGCGGTCAATTGCTGTTGCAGTCCTACTTGGGACTTGATGGCTTCATCCAGGGCCACGCCATTAGAAGCTTGCAATATCCACCTTGAGAGGGCTTTTGTTCTGCTGTGCGAGGCTGTGATTTGACGGCCAACATGCTCTAAGCGAAGACAAGACCATCGATCAAGGACTTGATGAATCTTCTTCAATTGATAGGCCCGGGCCGCTGCTTTCGCCATAGACTCAAGGGTTTTCTCTTGTGCCACAATCCGCTGCCACTTCCTGACCACAACAGCTGCCCTCATGTCATCAACTGTGGGCTCCCTGACGACAGGAGCCTGGCACCAGGATCGAAAGTAACGAAATCTGATCATGTGCCGTCTAGCAACAGCATCTCGTTCGAGCCGACGCGCAGTGCGATCAGCCCAATGGTTGAAGACCTTGCTCGCAAGGTATATCTCACGAGCCCGGCTAGCACGTCTTAGAAGTCGTTGATACTCCTTTTCTGGATCGGGCTGTTGAACAGGTGTCGAAGGCCCTCTTTCAGATTCCTGCACAGAGTTCTGCTTTAATGTCGTATTGTCTGTGGGCTCTGGTGGTGTTGAAGGCCGACTCCTCGTCTTCTCATCGCGCTGCGTTACATCCAGCTGGGTCACTGTAGGCGCAATGCGTACTTCGGGTACGGAGGGAATGGGAACTTCGGGTACAGAGGGAGCGATAGAATGCCTGGAAGGCTCTTCTTCGACCTCTTGTGGCTGTGTAGTGGGTTGTTCTTTGGGGGTAGGGGGTGCGTCGTCCTCATGATGCGTAACAACCACATCATTCTGAGTCTGGTGCGTAGAAGCTGTCGATGGCCGGACGGCATCGATAATAGCAGGACGGGGTTTGACTGGGGACAGTGGTGAAATCGGCTGCACATTCACATCGGTTGTTCCCTTGTCCGATACCTGCCCGTCTGGTTTAACACCATTGATACGTGGAATGGTCGAAGCCTCCGAAACCGTGATGGCTGGTCGATCTGAAAAGGGGCGGTCCTCAAAGTTCCTCACATCGGCAGAAGCTTCCTCGGGGATGCTCGGAAAAGAGGGAATTCGTTGCGCTTGTTGTGTTCGACGGTTCGCGACCAGAGAACGCCAGCGATTCATAGCTGAAGAAAGAACAGCCCTCCGCATTTCCTCGTCTTCGCCGTCCTCCTCGTCTGTGTCGGAAAAGTCCACATGGTTTTGCTGTGGAGGTTGCGATTCTGGCGAAGAGAATGATTGCACTAAAGGCACGACCGACGGCCGGGATATAGCTACTCCTTCAGATGCAAAGTTCCCATTCTTCTCCCGTACAAGACCGTGGCTTTGGCGACTTGTCGATGAATATGCGGGAGACGCGGACGGCGATGTTCGAGTTGACGCGGTGGTGTTGTCGCCAAACTCGAGCACAATTCCCATGCGCCCCAGAATAGACTGAAACTTGTCGAGCAAAGTGCCACCGCCCCTCTCGCCGCCTACTCGGAACACAAAGGTCGATAGATGATGATCTGTGTCGGGGTCAATACCATAGGTAGGGAGAACTTGGTCGTAGGCCTTGAAGAGCGCAGCAGCGGGGAGCGGTTTCGGTTCGGGAGCCGTGTCGAGCAACTCCTGCGCCCTAACGACAACAGAGTGTAATGCAGCAATGTCTGAATTAGTCAATACAAAATTAAGGATGCGCTTCCAAAAGGATACAGACCTTCGTTGGAGTAGTAGGGGTCCTGGCTCGAAGGCGCCCGACTGGCATTGCTTGAGCGACCATCATCGTCGGATGGCGACGCCGCTCGTTGCGCGGACGGCGACATAGGTGCCACTGGTGAAGTCGCATTTGGGGCTTGGGGTGAGCGGTCGATAGACATGGACAGTGAATTGTTGGCGAGCTGCCCCCCTCCGTCATTGGTCCATAGTCAAGAAGTCGGTGTACAGTCTAGTGTGGGTATGTTTATCCCAAGCCGATCGCGATAATGGAAGTCGAGGGAGCTTGACAAAGAGCTGGCGAAAGTCGGCGTACAAATGTCGTCAGGCGCAGCGCGCGGTGAATGGAAGTCGCGAAAAGAGGATATACAGAGAATCGGAGGAGCGGCTTGATGATGGCGCCGTCAAAGGTATCGTACAGTCGTATCCAAAGGGGGGGCTCGAAGCAAAACAAAGCGCAATGTGAGATTCTAGAAAACGCGAACTTGCGCGGTCGCGATGGTTGTCACAGAGCTTGGGCGCGTTAAGTGGGTGGCTGGTGCTCAATGCAAGCCTCAATTGTGGTGGAGATCCAAGATAGATCTTAGTACAGTGCTAATTGCATTCCTATTCGACACTGTATGAGCATCACTTTTGCAAGAGTCTTGAACGGGTCCTCTTCAAAGCTCATCCCTCTCACTCAACGTCAAGCCCTCAGCCTCGCCGATATGAACCAAAAAACCACTCGCCCTATTCAGAAGCTTGCCAAGGCAGTTTCTCAATGCTCGGTTGAGGTACGCAATCGTGTGGCCTGCTCAAATATGTCTACCACCGACTGACAGACTCTTGGTTGTCATAGGCCGCAGCGTATGGCAAGTGTATCGTTGCCGACTACAACGCCGTACACAAAAACATGTGTGCCAAGGAATTCATGAGGCTCAAGGACTGCTATCTGGTTTGTCCCCATTCTCGCAAAATGGCTCTCTCATGTCACGCAAGTCCTAATACCCTTTGTCCAGGCGGCATCAAGAAAGTGATTAGAGGAAATATAAAGAAAGTTCAGCATTGTCATCATCTGTCATTTTAATCTTCTCTACATGGTCTAAAACTAGACAGTCTACAATTTAAGTAGTCGGAGCAGGAATGTTGCCTGCTGTACTTCTTGTTCCTCCTCTGCAATGAGACCTTCAGCCCCCGCCTCGGCTGCCACCTGGTCAAGAGGCCGTCGCAATGCCTTCTCAAAAGCAGCTGTCTGCGACTGGAAAGCATCTGAAAGACCCACAGCTTCGGGGTCGGAAATCACTCGGTACTCCATTCTAATATCGTCGGTTGGGACGAGACCGGCCTTCTTCCGGAGCCGTTGCACACGGTTGATGATTTCACGGCCAAGACCCTCCTGAGCCAACTCGGGGTGAATCTCCGCATCCAGGATAGTAAGAACCTCGCTGTCGGTATTGGTCTCAAAGTTCTTAGAGGCCTCATCCTCCTTGACTCCTCTGCGCACAACCAGGTCACCCGCCTCCAGGCGAATACCATCGACAAAGACGTGTCCATCTCGTACATAGCCTTGCACTTGCTCGCTGGTGAGGGAGGGGAGACCCTTCTTGACACGAGCCATGTCCTTCTTGAGCTTCTTTCCGAGGACAGGCCAGTCGGCAGTGACGCTGTACTGGACGTTGTACTTGGCCTCGTCGTTGGAGAGGACCAGGTCGCGGACGTTCAGCTCCTCAGTGATGTATCCTTCCAGGGACTTGACATCCTCAAGGTACTGGGGGTCAGGGTGGATCACCACCAAGGTCTTAAGGGGCTGCTTGAGTCCGATGGTACGGCGCTCACGAGACACACGAGCAAGTTCAATGACTCGCTGCATGCGTCCAACCCGTCGCTCAACCTCCTCGTCAAACAGCTCTTGTCGGACATCGGGGAATGCCAGGAAGTGCACACTTCGAGAGTCCTCGCCACGGAGGTTCTCGGGGATGTGGGGTAGGAGCTTGAGATAGATGGTCTCGGTAAGGAAAGGTGTGAAGGGTGCCAATCCACGGCACAGGGTGAAGAGCACCTCGAAGAGGGCGTTCAGGGCATGAAGAGTATCGTTCAAGCCGTTCTCGCCCTTGAGTCGCTTTCGGTTGAATCGAATGTACCAGTTTGTAGTGTTGTCGATGAGACCCAGGAGTCGCGGGACGACAGTGTAGAGTCGGTAACCTAGAGTGGGTTCGTTAGCATGAGCTGTCGAATGGTTATAGGGGGTCCTTACCCTTCATCTCCTGGTTAACAAACTGCAGCAGACTCTGGCAACTGGCCAAGATCCATCGATCCATGACATTGGTGTTGCTCGACTCCATGCTGGGATCCCAAGCGTAATCGACGTTCTCCACCTTCTTCAGGAGAGCCACCTGACCCTCGAAGAACTTGTAGCTGTTCCACAGCGGCAGGAGAACCTTTTGGACAACCTCCTTGACACCGGACTCCTTGAATCTCAAGGGCTCGGCTCTGACGACGGGAGAGTTGATAAGGTAAAGGCGGAGGGCGTCTGAGCCGTACTTGGACATGACGATAGAGGGATCTGGGTAGTTCTTGAGTCGCTTCGACATCTTCTTGCCGTCCTCGGCAAGCACAATACCGTTGACAACACAGTTCTGGAAGGGCGAGCAACCAAACAAGTGGGTTCCGAGAACGAGAAGAGTATAGAACCATCCACGGGTCTGGTCGAGACCTTCGGCAATGAAGTCTCCAGGGAAGGACTCCTTGAACTTGTCAACATTCTCGAAGGGGTAGTGCTGGCTGGCATAGGGCATGCTTCCAGATTCGAACCAGCAGTCAAAAACTTCCTCAATACGCTTCAGCTGGCCCTTGCCCATCTTGCTGGGAATAGTGATGTGGTCGACCTTGTCACGGTGCAGATCGGTAAGGTCGCCCTCATATCCACTCAGCTCACGCAGCTCCTCAATACTGCCAATGCACACTCTCTCCTCCAGATCATCACTGACCCAGAGAGGGATAGGGGTACCCCAGTAGCGGTTTCTGCTGACGTTCCAGTCGCGAGCATTGGCGATCCAGCTAGCAAAACGCTTCTCCTTGACGAATGAGGGAGTCCAGTGCGAACCCTCAATGTTCTTGAGCATGTCGGGGATGATGCTGGGGATGCGGATGAACCACGAGGGAACAGCCTTGTAGATCAGAGGCGTATCGGAACGAGGACACATAGGGTACGAGTGCCTAATCTGGGACTCGTTGGCAATGCGACCAGCGTTCTTCAGGTGCTTGATGATGTGTTTGTCGGCCTCCTTGACATGCATGCCCTTGAAGTGGGTGATGCGGTCAGTGAAGTGACCAGTGTCGTTGACGGGGTCAGGGGGTGGGCGCTTCTCGGTAATGATACCTGCAGCCAGGGCAACGTTGTAATCCTCCTCACCAAAGGCGGGAGCCTGGTGGACAATACCCACACCACTGTCATCAGTAACATAGGCAGCGTTCAAGACCCTGAAAGCAATGTCCTTGAAGTCCTCATAGTAATAGTCGAAGGGAGGCACATACTTCCACCCAAGCATGTCCTTTCCACTAAGCCTTTCGAGGATCTTGAACTTGGCCTTCTTGGGATCCTTGTAGAGGGTTCCAAGGAGCTTCTCAAGCAAAATGTAGGTCTTTCCGCTCTTCTCATCAAGGATCTTGATGTACTCGAAATCGGGGTTGGCTGCCAGACCCAGATGCGAGGGAAGGGTCCAAGGGGTGGTTGTCCATGCGAGCAGGCTGACCTCGGGGTTGTCAACGAGGGGGAATGACACAACGACGGCAGGATCGGTAACATCTTGGTAGTTCTGGTTGGCCTCGAAGTTGCTCAGGGCGGTGGTGAGAACCGTAGAGTAGGGCATGACTCGGTAGCCCTGGTAGACTTGACCCTTGTCGAACAGCTGCTTGAACACCCACCACTCGGACTCCATGAAGCGAGGGTCCATGGTCTTTGAAATTTACAGTCAGCACAGTAGTAATAGTTTCGAGCCGATCGCATTTACCTTGTAGTCATTGTCGAAGTCGATCCATCGACCCAGGCGCTCAATGGTGTGTCGCCATTCGGTAGCATATCGCATGACGATAGAACGGCACTCCTCGTTGTACTTGGCAATACCGAGCTCCATGACGGCAGCCTTGCCAGAGATTCCCAACTTCTTGTCAATCTCGTGCTCAATTGGGAGACCGTGGGTATCCCAGCCGAAACGGCGCTCAACGTGGAAACCCTTCATGGACCAGTAACGGGGGATGACATCCTTGATGGTTGAGGCGAGAAGATGGCCGTAATGAGGAAGACCTGTAGCGAAAGGAGGACCATCGTAGAAAGTATAGCGCGGGCGACCTTCGGACAGTTCAACCTGGAGAAAGAGAGAGATGTTAGAAATGTCGATCGAGAGGAAACGCCCTCGCGCAATGGTGGGGTGAGGGTAGCGAGCGAGAGGACGTAAAAGGCGAACAAACCTGTCGAAGGAACGCGTCGATATCGCGCCATCTTTGGATGATGGCCTCTTCTTCCTTGGGGAAGTCGATAGACATGATGACTGACGATTTGGCTGCTGAAGCACCGAGGAGGGGTCAGTCAAGGCTCTCTACAAAGTTATGGAGGAAGTAGGATGACGAGGATAAGTCGAAGAAGGAAAGGTATTATGATATTTCTTCTTGTAGAGTGACTCACCGTGCAATACGTCTCGCCTGACAGTCGTGTCAGCACAAAGATGACCTCAAAAACAGATTCGCCAGCGACAAGTCGTTGGATGGAGGGGCAGATTTCAAAAAAGGCACCTCGCGATGGTGGGTGACTCAAGCCAGGCGACCGGAGGTGGGGGAAAATGTGTGCCCCGCGCTGCCAGGGACTGGCGGGTAGGTCCCGGTAGTGAGGACCACTGGGGCGATTGGTTTTTGGTGTGTTTTACACTAATCTGCTATTTTCTAGAAGTATTCGGTACATGATGCCCTCATCAGCCTCCATGTCCGCCCCTCCATGCCCGGGTCCGATCCTCAGCCCGATAACACACCCTGCCATTCTTCTCAAGTTCAACACCTCGAATGATTTACCATAGAGACAATGCCGATGGCGCAAGATTAATGAATCATTTGTCTTTGGAGTTGACAGAACATTCGCCGTGCTTCGTGCAAATTACAAATCACTAGTCCTACGTTATCAAGAACAGCCTATTCAAATTCCGCAATCATCGAGTACAACGTCCTTGTCCTCGAGACCGTACCACTCCATCTTCCCCTGAAACATTCCAACTCACCGCTCAAGCACGATCCAGCTGAACCATCTGCTGGACTCGATACATTTGTCTTGGCAGGTTTATATCCCATCTACAGAGCCATCTCAAGGTCCAATGCGAGTAATTGTGTCAGATCTTACTGCATCGGGCATGGTGGCGGTGTTTTTTCAAGAGAAAATGGCATCCTCGTCTCGTCGCAACGAATGAATCCCCGTTCGTCAGGCTCCAAATGGCACCTGCTGAAGCTCCAGATGCTCTTGCGCTAAATCAACCGGGGCAGGCTAACGTTAGGTCGCTCTCCTGTCCTGTGCTGTCCTGTGGCGCGTGCGCGCGTGGTTGCTGCCCACCGTAACCGTTGCCGTACCTTGCCAAACAACAAAGCAAAGCGGGCTCCAATGCTGGCTTGCTCGACGGATGCTTGTTATTACTTGTTTGCTGTCAACCCACTCATGACCTGACCTGGTCTGGCCTTTTCGTTCTCTGATTCCGTCTTCTTCGTCTAGACTTTTTCCGCCTCTAAGCTCCTACCTCCAGAGTTTCAGGAGCAGCCCCCGTAAACCCAGAAGCCCGCCGCCAAACGCTATCGATAACAAGCCTAGCTTCCATCACAAGCTCCTGCTCCTCGTCAGATACACCATCCAGCAGCAACTTTATTCAAGTTTCGTTCAGACTGTCGCCAGTCTATCGTCTTGCCAGAAGAGCCTAGCTTCCTGCCAGTAGCTATCCAGAGCTGCTACACAACACCCCGCCATGTCGTTCCTATTTGGAAGAGCCCGGACACGGACTGTCGCCGACCTCCCCAAACAAGCCCGTGAGCACATCTCGAAGCTCGAGGGTCCCAATGGAGCCTCAAAGGTGGTAACCCTTTGAATTCGAAACTCAGAAGGGACACTGACCTTGCCAGGCCGAAGAACTTGCTCGTGTCTTGAGCCAAATGAAGGTGATCCTTCAAGGCACCCATGGTACGCCCATGCCTCTTAGTCGACCCCTTTGATATGATCATGCCTAACATAACATGTAGAAGCCGACAGTTCTCCAGAGCAAATCTACCAGCTCGTGACCGGCCTCATCGACGAAGACCTCCTCCACCTGCTCGCCGTCAACCTGTTCCGCCTACCGTTCGAGTCCCGCAAAGACACCCAAGTTATCTTCTCCTACGTATTCCGCTTCCGCCCCGCCACCGCCGCCCCCAAAAGCGACCCCATCGCATTATCTTACGTCGTCTGCAACCGCCCTCAAGTCTTGGTCGAGCTATGCCGCGGATATGATCACAAGGAGAGTGCCACCCCCGCGGGCTCCGTCCTCCGGGAGCTACTCAAGAACGAAGCCGCCGCGGCCATCATCCTATACGATGACGGAGACGAGCCAGGTTCTAGTTCCAAGGGTCTCAACGCCATCGACCGTGAACGACCCCAAAGTGGCAGAGGCGTGTTTTGGCGATTCTTCGATTGGGTCGACAAGAGCTCTTTCGAGGTGGCGGCTGATGCCTTCACCACTTTCCGGGTAAGACATGATCCTCCCTACCTTGACCAGCCAACCCCTGGAACTTGACGCTAACATGGGGTTTCCAGGAACTCTTGACACGGCATAAGGACCTCGTGCCAAGATATCTCTCGGCAAACTTCGACCTTTTCTTTGACAAGTACAACAACATCCTTGTACAATCCAACAGCTATGTGACCAAGCGCCAGTCCATCAAGCTGCTCGGTGAGATTCTGCTGGATCGATCCAACTACAGTGTCATGACAGCCTATGTCGATCGTGGAGAGCACCTCAAGATCTGCATGAATTTGCTCCGAGACGATAGGAAAATGGTTCAGTACGAGGGCTTCCACGTCTTCAAGGTGTTTGTCGCCAATCCACACAAGTCAATTGCCGTTCAGAAGATTCTCCTAATGAACCGCGAGAAGCTGCTGACTTTCCTATCGCACTTCCTCGAGGACCGAACCGATGACGAGCAGTTCATTGACGAGAGGGAGTTCCTAATCAAGCAGATCCGCAACATGCCACCCATGCCTGTGGCTCCCCAGCGGTAATGGTCGATCGAGTCACCCCTGTCTAGTCTCGATTGCCTGTTTGCATTTTCTCTTCATCTCTGTACAATCTCACACACACAAGGCGTTCTCATCTTTATTCTTTCAGAAGCGTCAATGCGGGCCAGAAAGCGCGACGCTGGTCTGGTCATGGATGGCATTGCGGCCTGTTTTTTTTCTTAAAAAACCGTACAATAACGCAAACGCCCATGGCAGAAGCCTCGTTTGCATCGGGGGCAATGCCTCATATCCCACCAATCTTGGTTCATGATATTATTATACAAAATGACGCTCCCAACGCCGATTGAGCCTGCGCGAGGTTAAAATTGATACAACTCCAAGTCCCAGATGTCCTGCCCCGTACCCCTCTCTAAACCGGTCGGCTTTTCGCTCAGCGCTGCTTGGAGAGCAGGACGTTGACACTTTCTCGGGCGTTCTGGGTAGCCCAGACACTATCCTTGCCACCCTTTCGCCACTCATCGCCCGAGGCATGTTCACCACCGCCTCTTGGTGCCTCTCCCATGATGACCTCGAGATCTCTCTTCTGTGAGCTGAGCCAGTTCTTGACGAAGTTGGCAGGGTCCTCGCTGAGGGACTTGAAGAAGGTGTGCTTGGCCTTGGAAACGGCGACGGCCTGGACTACCCGAGCGAGCTGGTCGTCAAGGCCGGTCACTTCCTTCAACATTGTCACATACTGAGGGTTGTTGAGCAGGGGTAGCAGGGAATCCCGTAGAGGATCTTCTACAGGAACCTGAATATCATAGATAGTGGGCTGGGGATCTTTGTGGAAATCTTGGTCGACCCGGATGGTGTAGGGGAGCCGGATAGGTTCGAGAGGACGAAGATGCTGTGTAACATAGTCATTGAGCATCGGAATGTGTCCGATATCGCCCTGTCTCACAATCTATATGGAATTGTTAGTGACCGTAATATTTCGGGTTCGGTGTTAATAGAGCAACTGACCTTCCTCAGAGGTTCATCACATCGGAAGTTCCTCTTCTCCTCGTCCTCCTGCAGCCCAAGAAGCTTGATGTACTCCCACAGGCCCATCACAGCTTCTTGCTGGGTAGCCTCCTTCATGTCGACAACTTCCGCAAGCTCGGGGCTGAGCTGGTATCTCTCGGGTGTCTCCTGGCGGAACAAGTTGATGGTGATGTTCATATTCTCGTCACCGTTTCTCTTGAAGGTGAGCTCGTCGAAGTCGGCAGCTGCGGGAAGGCTAGCAGCAGGCTGGTTGCGAGGTGGAGCATCGGGCTTCTTCCACTCGACTGTTTGCTCGGCGCCGTTTCGGAACTGGGAACGGTCGAAATCGACAGTCAGGGACTTGAAGAAGTGCGAGAATCGAGGCTTCTGCTGAACCTTGGCCTTCTGGGCCGCAGAATCAGCACCCTCCTTTTCCGTCTTGTCCTCTGCGGATGTTTCGCCCTCGGCTTCGGCCTGTCCGTCCTCAGTGGTTTCGTCGTCGAGAAGGCGGCCTTCGATCTTGACCCGGAAAGATGCCTCCATGTTGGGAGTAAAGTCGAAAGAGTCAACATTTAGACCGTTGCTCTGCCAAATTTGATCCTCGACCGTGTTGCTGATCCAAACTCGAAGGGTCTTGCATCGCTAAATGCCAGTTCAGCGGGGAGTTCCTAACGAAGTTATAGGATAAACCAACCTTGGAGCCGCGGCTGGTGTAGTCAACAATATCCAAGCGCTTGCGCGTAATCGTAGCATCCAGTCGACGCTCAACATCTCTCAGTTCCTTGTACCGCTGGACCCCGGTCGGGTCGATAATGCTGTCTTCCACCCCCTCGGGCATGTTCTTGTCAGTAGGCTTGCGGCTCCGTCGCTTGGCAAGTTCGCTGGCGTGCGCCTGGGCTTGTTGCTGCTGCGCAATCTGAGCCTGAGTGAGGGGAACCGAAGGGTGAGGTCCTGACGACATCATGGGGCCTGGGGAAAGAGAGATGGATGTTAGTAGGTAAAAGCGCAAATAGCTTATCACGACGCACCAATTCCACCTCGCCGCTGGTTCGTCGCATGAGGCGATCTCTGCGGAACCTGCTGCGCATAAGCGCGATATTGAGGCTGCATGTTGTCGGTGTGGCCTGGTTTTGGGTTCGGAATTGGGTTGTCGTCGGCACGTGGAGTTGAGGTTGCTTGGGGACGATCGTGTCGCGTCGCATCGCATTGCGTCGCGAGAAAACGCAGGCTAGAAATCCGAGCGGTCACATGACCTAACCTTGAATGATTCAGGCAACACAATCAACCAAGCCACCCAGATAGGAAAATCCTGTAAGTATGATCAAATCAGTGTGCTATTATAGTGTTCTGGAATATTTACATCAGCTTGGCTTCTTTTACCCTCTTCGTGCCAATGTCGTCTGGTTTAATGTTAGTCACTTCATCCCAGCAAGTCCAGCAGTGGAACCTAGTTGGAACCTCGAATTCCATCAAATTGAGTGCATGACCGACTTCAATCGAATCTTTTCAACTATAGCTGCATATCTATAGCTATTACGTTGGTTATTATCCCTCCTTAGCTCAAATACCTAGGCATCAATAACGGTGGCAGTTGTTGGGGTGGACGCCTCGTCTCCCCAGCTCTCCCGCTTTGCCCAGGTTCCAAGACCAGCCTGCTACTATCCTCTATCAATCGGTTCCAAGAATGCTAAACCACCTTCTTGCCATGTACAACCTGTATGTAAGCTTGCAGAAGCCGTTCCCGTCCCTAAATGATCCACGCCTTTGTGCTAGGACAGACACAAGGTCAATTTTGTCGTTGCTTCCGCCCCATTGTGTCTCCCTTGTTGGTGGAACAAAGTTGAACCTCCAGAGATCCAGAAGCTTGAGCTTTTGCGATTCATTGAACGGTGACCATCTCGTGGTTGTGCCTATACCGTCCATCCCTCAACGCTAGAAAACAAACATGCACCGAAAATGCATCCGCCAGCCCCCTAGAAGAAGAAAAACTCCGCAGTAAAGCGCCTCGCTGCCAATGCCATGAACTGTACTGAATGTGATAGGTGGTGGCAGAATGTCCAGCGAGATTGATGACGAAAGCCAACCAGTCAGAAGCCTGCCAAGTCTGTCCGTACTCTATCGTTGCTCGAGTGCCTCATCAGAATGCAGGGCCCAGTCCATTTCTTGATTGCCTTTTGCTGAACCGATTACGTTTTGGCGCTGGATCTTCGCCGCTCGCCTGGTTTTTGCTCAAATGATTGCGTCCTTGACCACCCATGCCGAAGCCCTCGGAGTAGTTCCCTCGGCCTCCCAGGGTGCTTGAGGGGCTCGATACTTGTGACGACATGTCAGCAAATCCGTTGTCGCCTCCATAATTCGTTGCCATGCTCTGAGACAGGGCCATGTCCCTGGCTCGCTCAAGACACTCGACCCAGTCGGCAGCGGCAGATCCACCTTCGGGGGGAGGTGAGGCGGATTTGGCCTCTTCAAATGTATAGTGATGACCACCCTGTGGATTGAGATTAGACGGGATGATAAATGAGGGACATGGAGGTACATACCGTATCAACACACCAGACAGTCTGGCCCTTGGCATCAATCTGGGTTCTCCATGTGCAATCCGGATTGAGTAGAGACAGCTCTTGCTTTGCTCGCTTCTCCTCACCTCCAGCTGGTGCAAGCACAATTCGACCACTCGATGTGATCATGACCAGGCGTTGACGCTTCTTTGTCGTGGTTCCGATGAAAAATCGTGACAACTTCTTGTGTCCCTCCCCAGATTCTTTTCCATGGGGGCTTGAGGACAGGGGCGTAGAAATGACCATGAGATCCCCCAATTTGAGAATCCGCTCGTTGTTCTTGGTGAGGACTGGAGACCATTCGATATCGAGTTGTGTGGGAGGTGGTAGCTCTGTGATTATCCGTGACGGTCGGCTGCTCCCATTCGAGGGGGTGGTCTGGGGTGGAGGAGCTGCCCTCGCATTGGAGATGGGTTTCGGTGTCGTAGAAAAGCCATTGAGCTGGATTACGGTGGGCTCTTGCGCAGGTGGTATATACGGGCGCAACCGTGGAGCCTTGGACCTCCATAGTCCCTTTCCAAACGGCTGTCCGTCAAAGAATTCGTGGTTCTTGATGTGTTCTATAGTCAGTCTTCGAGCCGGGTCGAGCACCAAACAGCGCTCGACGAGGTCTCGTGCGGCCGGGGGGAAGCCGGCGGGGAATTCGTATTCCAGGTTGACAATCTTCTGGAAGGTGAGGTATTCACTACCTCCTTTGAATGGCGGCCTACCAGCCAGCAGCTGGTAGATGATGCAGCCAAAAGCCCACAAATCACTAGCCTTGCAGGCGTTCTTGTGTGTGAGGAGCTCCGGGCTCACGTACTCGGCCGTCCCGACGAAGGATGCTGCGCGGTCGTCTTCGTCTCCTTTTCCTCGACCTGGGTCAGGTGCGCCAGTGGCGGTCACAGCCGACGCATCCTCGCGCGGGTCTTTGAGCAGCTTGGCCGTACCAAAGTCTGTGATCTTGACGTGCATCTGGTCATCGAGGAGGACATTTTCGGGCTTCAGATCTCGATGGATGACGCCTCGAGAGTGCATGTAGTCGATAGCGTCGAGAATCTGAGCACCATAGAATCTGGTACATTCGACATCGAACGTACCAGTCTTTTTTAGCACACCTAGTAGCTCTCCCCCATTGCAGAGGTCGAGAACGTAGTAGAGCGAAGTTTCATCCTGGAAGGTGTAGTATAGTCGCACAATTCCAGGATGCTCAGTAAGCCGATTAAGGGTGTTTTTCTCAATGTTGACATACTTGATCTTCTTCTCCTTGATGATGTGTCTTTTTTCGAGGACCTTGACGGCGTACTCTTTGAGTGTTTGGCGGTCGGTGGCCATGTAAACCGTGCTGTATGAGCCTTCGCCAAGGATTCGACCAAATTGAAAGTCCCTAACGCCCTTCTTAACTTGGCGAACAATGGTACGGCCATTAGCATCAACCTCCCTGCGAACACCCACAGCAGCGCCGCGTTCTTGCCAGTCCTCTCTGCTAGTGGGGACCGGTGCGTCCCCAGCATAGCCCTGGTTTGATTGAGACCCTCCGGGAGCAGATGCATATCCTACTCCCATTCCCCTCGAGCTCCTACGCGGTGGGAGTGGGCTGCCACCGGGGGGCAGAGATGACGGTTGTCGATTCGAGTAGGAACGTTGAGGGTCTCGCTGGCTGGATTCCCGAACGGGGTAGGAAGGGCCAGGTCTTGAGTCGGGCATGTTGGGCATGCCGTAGATGGATGACCTCGATATCTCGGGTCGAGAAGAATGTTGCGAATGGCCAACGGCGGCTCTGGGTTCTGGGGTGACGTCGGAGGATTGAGAAGACGGGGCGAATCGAGGATCGGTCAGTAGAGATTCGACACCGGGATCTATAGGATCGAGATGGATGGCATCGTAGGAAGAGGGTGTTGTGGATGTATCAGTCGGTTGAGGTGTAGATGCGAGGGCAGACGTCGATGTGGAGGCGGAGACGGAGGTGATGTGAGCAGTAGATGTAGGCTCGGGAGCAGATGCGGACGCAGAGGCAGAAGCAGAGGCAAGCTCAGCGGCATCGTCGGGGTTGGCGATACGCAGTCCGCCCAGGGCCTGAGAGAGGCTCAGGTCCCCGTTCATGGTGGCGATCGAGGAGCCCGGGGGGAGATGCTCAGGGGAAGTGGACAAGCTCAGACTCGACTCGCTCAGGGAGGAGAGACGCGAGTCGTGGACGAGGGACGATCGGCCACTGGCGGCGGCGTGGACCGTGGAGCATCACCGGTGGTGCTTGGTCTGGCTGAGAGCGGGATGGCTGGTTAGCGATAGAAACCATAAACGAAACTTCAAAAGAGTGACAGTACTTGCTCAGGTACGAGGTCCAGCCCAGATTACGAGAAATGCAGAGAGAGGAGGACGCCTTAGGCCGCTGCCAACCTGGACCTGAACCTGGGGCCTGGGATGATGCAAAGGAGAGCCCCCCCAGGCTGGGCAAGGTACCTGATATTTGGCGTGCAAAGTACCCGACGAGGCACTGCCCAGCAGCTGGAGCGCCCGGCAGCAGTAGGTAAACCGTGGCCGCAGCAGCAGCCCACGCAGCGCAGGGTACCTTCCTTACTGCACCTTTCTTACCTGGTGCAGAGGCACGGCCAATCCAATGAAATGGACCCATGGATATCTGTCCTGATGAAGCTCGGCTTCCTACGTCTACGTGCAGTATCGACAGCTCATCCAGATTCACGGCCCAAATTTGCACTCTTGCCAGGACCAGGGACAGATCCGTAACATCAACCGCAACCACCGTTGAGGTTAATGAGGTGGTGTCCGTGGGTGACAAGCAGTGTGTGGAGGCAGAACATGTCCGTAATAATTGATCCATCCATCGCTCGTTCAGGTACCCGACGCGACCAGCAACAGACCCAGGGACAAGGCCTGGCACCAGCCCCATGCCGCCATAATCCATTATCACCCACTGAGGCTTCCATTCCCGTCTCACCCGGTCTCATCAGGGGCATCGCTGCACAAACTCAACACGGGCATGCATCCATGGGCGACCGAAAATATATGGATGACAAGACAATTGAGCGCCATTTCGGTTTCACCAGAGACGATCTGGACTACGGGAATTCCTATGCAAGGCTAATCGATTCATGTCCTAGAAACCTTGTCCTGTGTCCATGCATCGTCGGGAGTTAAAAGCGCCATCTGGTTGACCGTTCAATAGTCACCTCGGCCTCCCTCTTTGGGAACCGGTTTCAGTCATCATCAGAGAGGAAGGTGTCATACGACGACGTCAACATAACGACGAACAATTCTTATTTTGGCCTTCGAGTTCGCATTCAGCCTTCCGCCTGCGTTCTCTCCAGTCTGACTACCAATGCAAACTCCCAGGTTCGCATTCGTGGCCAGGCTATGCCATCGCGGCGCAGCCTCTCGTGTCGGCCCCGGCAGGCGTCATCCACCTATAAATGGGTGTATTTTGAGGCACTCGTGACTGCAGGCCACGCAATGGAGCAGGATGAAGTCATACGCAGTGCAGATGCCCGCAGAACCCGAGCTTCGGTGGATAAGGCTTTTCTATCTGAGTATCTAACTTGGGCAATTGTACTTCTTGCCTACCTGTACAATGTTCTTTCCGCCTCCGTGACTACCCTACAGCCTCGGCGATGCTCAACCCGTGCAGGTCATGCTCGGCTGTTTGAGAGCCAATCGACCTTCCGAGGGCACTTGAAAACCAGACGTATGGTCTAGGAAGTCGCGGATGGAGTCATGATAGTCATGGACTTTGGCTCAAGGCACAATTGATCCACCATGCTGACGCCCATGACTGTCGTGTCGTTCGGTTCACGATGCTTAGATTCCATCCCACAACAATCACAATCACCACCCGTGAGCTAAATGACAGTGAGCGCCGTAGTCGATACAGAAAACACCTCAGGCACTCCTATCGCGTTGGGAAGAGGCTGGACGGGGCCAGTTCGCCCATACAAGATGTTGTCCCAAGTGGCGAGCCTCACACGCGTCAGGCAAACCTGGCACGAAAGGCGAACCAACCGACAACCTTGACTACACGCGACATCACCCGTAACGACGATGAGCCTAGGCCACCAGCGCCATCTCTCGACGAAGATAGTGAATTGGAAATCACATACACCACACCCGAGGAGCATATGACAGTATTTGACTCTGATACGATTGCACTGCTACACGCAGAGCTGCGCGCGTTGACACTTCGCCCAAGGTCCACCATTGGTAAGCTTAGTAGACGGCCACACTCAAAGTACAATGATACAAGACTAACAGTTAACAGGAACCGAAAGCACGCTGGAAGTAGAACACATATCCTCGCACAGGCGTCTTCATGACACGGATGATAGTAGGGCTGAGCAGGACACTGGCAGTCATGACAATGTGCAACTGCATCCAAGACCTCCTCCAACGGCCCATGTGAGTGATATCCCCGCTATATTACTCTATGAGGATGAGTGTCTTGTGAGCCAACACCTGCAGCCGCAATGCGTGGGATAGGCACACCGCCAGGCAGGGAAAGAAGGCATAATGAACTCACTGACATCAAAATCTAGCCCAACCCCGGTCGATACCACGCAGACGAGGAACGGAGCAGCGAGCAGGATCAAGGCCCAATGAGGCCAGTGGTCACTGCGAGAGACCCCATAGCGACGACGTCACTTGTCGCAGAGGAGTTGGACGCAACAACTCCTAGACATCTCCCAGTGTACAACGACCATTTGCCCACCCGAGAGCAGCCACAAACGCCGAGAGAGTTACCAGAAGCCCGCCATCAGAGTCGGTTTGACGGCGCTTACACGGCGCCAGCTAGAGGACGACGTCAAAGAGCTGAGGCACAGCAAACTCCATCTGCAGCTGGCAGAAGAGCGCGGACCAGGCGCAATGACAGTCCAACAGGACTGAGCGTCCCCGGGTTTCAAGGGCTCTACGGAGGAAACGAGAATGCTGACGATGACTGAATTGGTTAGGTCGAGAGCAGCTGAGAAGAAGGATCGTGATTGTGATCTGTGGTTAGGGCGTGAGAGGTTTGGAATTCACATTAAACAGCAATATGGATGTCAACCATGCTTGGCTGGGGACCAGGACGAGACTGGGAAGGTAGAATTTCTCATCTGCGGCCAGACCTGTTCCTGTAGCATCAGTCGCATCACTACTAAAAACGTGCCGTTCAATTGCCGGTTTCCCGGTGATCGTTGTGTGTGTTAGTCAGGTGGTGAGCACATTGCTCTGGCAATCTGGGCTGGCAAACGAAGGAGCGCCAGTCCCCATCTCGGATAATCTGCTGTTGGCGCGCTCCGGAGAAGAAGCGGGAACCTGCGTCGCGCGGCAAGAAAAATTCCAGTCCAAGGGAGCCAAGTTGGAGGGTTGGCTGTTGGCTGGCTGACTGATCGGATGAGGTGATGCGACTTGAGGGGAGACGAGACAGGATGTGCTTGGCAGCGTAGCGGAGCAGTACGTACCTGTCTGAGTCGGCTGCGGAAATACAAACTTCCAATGAGCTTCGGCAAGAGAAGCAATCAGAGCAAACTGACTCGGGCTGGGCGGATTCGTGTGGATCTGGATGGGACGCTTCCTGGATTGGTGGATGGCCGACGGCGGACCTGACCTCCTCCCTCCTCTCACGGGCTCCCACTTCCACTTCCACTTCCACTTGCACTCCAACTGGGCTCTCGGCTCGGTTTGGCGGGCGTGGGCTCGGCGTGGTGGGCTAGGCGTGATGGGTGTGGCACGGGGCAACTCAAAAAGCCAAGCCCAGTGTGCCCAGGGCGTTGACCATCCAACCAGACGGGCGTTCGGAGCATCCACGAGCCTCCTCACGCTTTGCTTCTGGTGCTATGCCCCTTATAGACATGGTAGGTCTGAGACCCTTAACAATTACGCAACCCATAAGGGGACAAGCGGGGATTGGAGCTTTCCATTGAGAGGTACGTACCTCGCTCTGCAAACTGCCTTAGCTCCGTGCTAGACCTCTTTTAGGGCCGGCAGGTTTGGAACCAGCGCGCCGATAAGCTGATGGCGTGCATACTGTGCGCTGACGGCACGCACGGAGTCAGCTGCAGCGACCCGAGTCTTCCCCTATCCTCTGTTAGTGAGATGCCTGAATGACTGTGGTGCGGATATCTGCCGAATGTACCACTACGCGGACTTCGCCGTTCGCGAAACCGCTCTACAGTGCCAACTCTTTTTTACCCCAGGTTGCTCTTTAACACCCATGCAGCCTCACTCCGATCTCCTGCAGCTGGAACCCAAGAGCCACTCACGCCCCTTCCTCTTGCTCTCACTCTCAGAGGTTCTTTTACCGTCCTCCCCTCGCATCCTTCTCGCACTTCTTAATCCTCCCTCTCCCATCCAACTTTTCTTCCTCCTCCATCTTCATCCAGTCTGACCTCCACACCTCAGGTCATCCTCCAAGTTCTCTTCGTCCTTACCTCTTGGTCAAATCTCCATCACGACCCTTCGCTACCATCCTTGTCGCCTCACTCGTCGCGTACTCTCCCTCTTCTTGTGCCTCTTGTTGGCCAACCCTTCCACATCTTCACTCCCTTCATCCCATCTCGTCTCCTAACGGGTTCTTCATCTCAAACGACCTTCTCAAACTCAATTGCAACCCTCGTACTAGAGCTCCAGCTCCAGCGCCGCGGGAGTCCATCACCAATAGCGTGTCTTGAATACGCAATAGATGGTTTGTGACAGCAGTGACTACTAACCTTTCAACCTCTCTCAGTTTCTCTACTACCAGAACGCTTTCAAAAATGGCGTACTTCAGTCCCCAATTCTCTTCCTCTCCCGTCCTTACCATGTCTCCTCAACCTGCCCACCAGTCCCTGGGCATGGCAAGCTTTGGACACCATCACCACACTCCACCTCGATTTGCCCCAATGCCCAGCCAATTCGCGGCATATCAGCCAGTCCGATCTGCTGGATCCGGCAAGAAGCGTTCCCGGGAAGAGGCGTCCGAAAACCTTGAGCCTGATGTCAAGTCCCTGCCAGTCGAAGAGCCTGAGGAGGAATGGGTGTACGGCCCCGGCATGACCCTCATCAAGCCTAGCTCCCGCTACGTCACGGACGCGGGCACTCAGTCTGGTACCTGGGTCGAGGAGAAGAAGGCTGCCCAAGATGCTGCCGTCAAGGAGGCTCGCTCTCTGATCAGAAACCCCAAGTTGCAGCGCGTCTCCCGTGCCCAGCCGGCCAGTCCTACAGCCATCGCCAAGTCCCCCAGCAAGACCGACCTCAAGACTACTTCCAATGAGGGACCCACCATCGACAACTTCACACTTCACCTTGGCATCGGCTGGCGCAGGATCAGCGAAGACGAGCACATCCAAGCAGCTGCTCGTGGCTGGGCGCGTTTCATTGAGAACCACTTCCCCATCTCCAACGCCCGCATTCTCCTTGAGAGCAACGGCCTCCAGTCCTACCTCGTGGAGGCCAATGAAGGCTTCTTCCTCTTTGCCGAAAACCTCCGCCAGGGCCAACTCGTCAGCCAAACTGCCGAGGGCGCACTCCAAAATCTCCAGTGCTCGCCACCCCGATTCGACGGGATGGAGACTCTCTCAGCAGCTGAATCTCCTCGACCAGTCAGCGCCAGCCCTGAGCCTGACATGGACATGAAAATGGACTAGGGCAACCTCGCCCGGGAACCTTTCAATTTTTGCGATAATTTTTATTTCTTTTTTCTCTGCAATCTACTCGGAGTTACGTGGGTTTGCCATGCTTGGGACTGGGTTAGGAATGGGAAAGGTGCCTTGGTATCGACGGGGTCGAAAAGGCTACCGGGAAGCGACAGCCATAGACAAGGATCGTCATGGCTCTGTATCATTGAATGCGACTTACATCATTACAATTTGAAACAACGAATTATTCCGAAAGTGTCTGTAACGCTGTCTATGTGATTGATAATGTTGGTGAAAAGCCTGTCTCTCGTATTCATTGAGCTGCGCTGAGTAACCCCCCACTCGACGCGTTGATCATTGGCGTGGGATTCGCGGCCTCAACGCGACATTGGCAGCCATTTAGCGGCGTCATCGGAAGCAACATGGCCCGATAATGGAAGGTGATGAGCCAGGCACAGACAGGCACAGGAAGATGGCCGAGACGAATTAGCCTAGAGCCTGGGAGTCTGGACTGGAGCCAATTTGGCTGATGGGACCAGAGCAAGTGGCAGGATTTCTGAGAGAATATTTTGTGACGAATAATTGGTTGGGCCTCATGGCGTGGGTCGGTTGGACTGGACTGTTGCCAGGGCGGGCAATCAAGCCCAGTTGGGCCAGTTCGGACTCGGAGGACTGATCTGTCACCCGTGTCTCTTTTGATTGTCTTGTCTCTTTCTCTTATTATCCGGGGCCGGGTTTAAATTTTCCTGGTCAACAAATAGTTGACTCTTGTATTGAATGCAAGGGGACCTTGGACCGGCCGCTAGCTTTGTGTGGAGAATTGGATGCTACGGTCCTGGTCTGCGGTTTAGCACAATGGCAAGTAGCTACGAGATGTTCAAGATGGAATATTGTGTAAATGCAATTGAGCATAGACTTTGGATAAATTCATACCCACAATAATGCAACGCTCCTTTAAACTGTTGCCTCTTGTCGATTGGAAGCCTATCCAGAAAAGGTTCAGGGGAAAAAGCATGCCCCCCAACCTCCTCACTGGCCCAAGTCCCTCCTCAGAGTAGCAGATAGGTGGCGACGCCCAAGGTACATCGCCTAGCCCCTTTCCAGGCCTTGGTTTTGAGTACCTCGGTCGAAGAGGCCTATCGTCTAGGTAGCAGGAATACCTGACCCGATATCTACACCGACGACGAACGAACCTTTGGCCGGCGTCATTCAGTTACGTATCGACGGCCGAGTTACAGAGTCTACTTTACTCAACCGGAGTACTCCTCGCAGCATCCCATCAATATTTCACTACATTCCATTGCCAAACACACAACAAGTCCACTCGCTTTCCTCATCCATCACCGCATCTTGCCGGCTGCAGTAGGGGGACCCATCCCAAACCAATCCATCAACCATGTCGAGCGCAAATCAGCTCTTTCTCCTCGCGGACCACGTCAAGCTCTCGCTGCTCGAAAGGCAGCGCGCAAAGAGTCTCAACCTCGAAGGCGATTCCCAGGATGGACACATTTCCCGCTCTCTTGATCAGTTCCGCGATGGACTGGCTGCTCTCCGCGAGGAGGAGCAGCGGCTGAGCGAAGCCGGCGATGCGACGTACGTTTCTCAAGCCTCTTGCGTATGACTTTTCAAAGATGGACTGACAACTTTTCGCAAACAGCGGCGTTTCAGACCTCTCCGAATCCATCTCAACACTCCAGAAGCAGTTCGACGACCTCACGACACAGTTCCAAGGCCAACCCTCGGCCTCAGCCGCCGCGACCGTCTCGCACCCCAACTCGGAGGAGCTCGCCGACGACTTTGCCCACGCGGCGTCGACGTCGCCCAACTCGCGCAAGTCCAAGACGGTCCGCTTCACCGACACGCCCTCGTCCCCTTCCGCCGAGCTCTTTGGCCCATACCGCGATGACCCGTCCGATTCGGCCGGATACCAGGACCAGGCGGCGGAGATGAACAATCAGCAGATCCACGAATATCACAACCAGATCCTCGAGCAGCAGGATGAGCAGCTCGACCGTCTCGGCGAGTCTATCGGCCGCCAGCGGGAGCTCAGTATGCAGATTGGAGATGAGCTTGACAGCCACGTTGCCATGCTCGATGAGGTCGAAGGCGTCACGGACCGACACCAGAGCCGTCTGGATCGTGCGAGCCGGACCCTCGGAAAGGTGGCTCGCGGGGCGAGCGAGAATAAGCAGATGACAACCATTGTGGTTCTCATCATCATCCTCGTGCTCCTCATTGCCATCTTGAAATAGTTGATTTTCTTCATCCTTCTCTAAAGAGATAGCGGGCGTCGCGCATAGGTTGGCGTTTTGGGAGTTACTTCAGGCTTGGGGCGTCGTTCAAGGTATATGATATCGTCGTTTTTTGTCTATCAAGAATTCGGTTGGGCAACGAGTAGACAGAGGCTCCGTGAAAGATGAACTGTATATATGTCCGCGGAACCCATTCTCACCACAACTTAGTGAAATTCGGCATTAGGCTAAGATTTTCATCATGGTGTGGTATCATTCTCTCAATTTCAAAGCTGTTTAATCCTCGACATAGCTAGCAGTCTAGACGGCTCCTCCTTCGAGGCCCAGAAACAGACGGCAGCGGTTCATCGAATCACGTCCCCTTCTTTGTCGATCCCTTCCAGCCCCTCGAGTATGTCACTTCCTCCAAGCATGCCACTGCCGCCCACTGTTGCCCCCTTTTCACTCGACCACACTTCGTGAAACTTGATGCTCTTGTCGCTTGATGCAACGATAATGCTTCCTTCTTGAAATCCCCCATCTCGTTGGACGTCACTGTCAGGTGCCGGCCCCCGAGGATACGGGACGGCATAGAGAGCTCTCAACTCGCCCTCCCAAGGTATCGCTGCCACCTGCTTGCACTCTGGCCAGCTAAACACGCTGATTCGGTAAGGATGATCCGGCTGGGCATAACCAAACGTGGCTACAATCTCTCGTCGAGTTGTGCTCCAGATGAGCGAGGTCACTTGAGCTGACACGGCAATGGTTGCCAGAGCCGCCCCTGATGTCGTATGGTAGAAGTGGATGCATTTGTTATTGGAGCCACCACTTGTGGCGACCAAACCGCGCCTCCAGGGGCAGAAAGCAATGGCTTTGACAGCAGCATCATGGCCCCAGTGGTGTCTCTCAGCCCCAGGCCCAAGATATCGGGCTGTGTCGCTCGAGTTTGGAAGCGGTCGCATCTCAGCCGCAATTTGTGGTTCAGATGCATCTTCCGTCCCTGAAACGTCTTGCGAGGAATGAAATGGCCGCGTTACCCTTGTCTCAATACCGCCGTAGGGGCTGAGGGCCTCAAATCTCCCTTGATATCCATTTTCTGACCGAACAGATTCTGTTCGACGCTGCCCAAGAACATGGTCCACCTCAAAAAGGCAGCAGAGGTTGTCGTTCCCTCCAGTAGCAAAGAGCCGCCCGTCCGACGACCATGCGAGGCCACATATTTGCTGGCAATGGATGTTGCTGATCTTGGCCATGAGAGTAACTGCTCCTGGCCAGGTATCTCTGGAAACCTCCCAGTTCATTGGCCATTCCACTATGTAATAGTAGATGTTGCCCACCTCGTCGCCAACGACAAGATCCTCAGTTTGAACGGGGACACCTGGATTAAGAGGATTCTTGGATGGCCGCAGTGTGCAAATCGGACGCCAGCTCACACAGGAAACGGGAAATGGCTGCCGGACCTCGAAACGAGGCAACCCATCAAATAGGGACTTGAGAACCACAGAGCCATCTGAGTGGCCGATACCAAGCACGGCCTTGGTTCCTTGGGCAGACGAGAATGACACTGAGCTTAACCAAATGCTAGCTTGAGCCCCATGGATCATATGCACGCCCCCGGCCTCGGACCAGGCGTAAAGCAAGTTGCTCAGGCAGACCACGAGAGTGTGTGATGTAGGTGAGTATGCTAACGGAGAGCAGTAGAAGTCGTCCTTGAGATTTGGCGCGTCAAGAACCCTGCAGTTCTGTCAGATCGTTGTTGGAGATGGAGGACTGGATGATCGATTTACTGACCTGAATGGAGCAGCAGGTAGAAGACGTTTCTTTGCTGGCCTCGGAGGAACTGCTTTGGTCAGTTACGTCTGGTCATCAGGTCAGATACACGACATACTAGTGAATTGCTCCTTATTTGACCATTTGCACCCATCCCAAATAGTTCGACCTTCTTCCAGGTCCAATACTCGACCCACGACTGGGCTTCTTGGTATTGGCCGACTCTGACAAAACTCAAGCACTTTGCGAATACGGTCAAGGTCCAAGGCAGAAGCCACACGGCCCTCATGCTTCTCCTTTTCGACCGATGTGTTTACCAGGCTTTCTTGGAAAGGGGTAGGAAATATGCGAGCATTTGTTCCACGTTGAAGGAGGTGTCCTTGCCCGTCATCGATGGCGATTGCGCTGGGTACGAGGCCACCAACTGACTAGATGGCACCCACGCTAACTTGTCTTTCTCCTCCCCGGTTTTGCGGGAGCTGACTCAGAGCTGTGCCTGGACATCATGTATCAGCTCGGGGTATTCTGCCAAGTCTACTTCTGACAAACCTCGATTGACAACACTCTCGTCAACTCGAAAAGGAAGCCGTTGATCAGGAGTCAATGCTCTACGCCGAAGAGCAAAGGGATCTGCAGATGCTTGTTTGTTTCTTGTCAGCCTCTCTTCGGTTGAGAGATCTTGGCTCTCCTTCTTGGTCCGAAATCTTTCAGCGACAGGGGACGCATGATCGCGCTTCGGTACGTATCTGTCTAGTTTCCGTCGATTCGGATCGAACCGTTTGTCTTGAAGGGGCAGAGAATGGGCATCTTTCGCGTATATGAATGGGGAAATACCGTCGAGAGTCTCGCCTGGACGGGCTCGTTGAGGTGTCTTTGGTATGGGAAAGTAACTCTCCCGCTGCTTCGATACGGGTGTTCTCGGCTCTCCATCTTCGAGCCCCGAGTCTGCTGTAGCTTCCCAGGAGCCCGACCCATCGAAGTTCAGGAAGCATGTTGGTTTGCGGGGCCTCGAAATCTCAGGAGAGTTCTCTCTCGAGGCGTAGCCCGAGTCTGCAGGGCTGTGTGGCTTGGGTGGTGAGTCGAAAGTTTGACCATATGCCCTTGAACGACGAGGTAGCCGTAGCATCATGCTGTTCGAAATCATGTGAGAAGCTGCTGATGGTCGAGGCCCCGTGGAGATGTGCTCCCTCCAAGGCGTCACAGAGCTTGTAGTCGGAGGATTAACGTCTTTGTTGTCAAGAGAATAAAAGAACGAATGTACTGATATGCAATTGCCTTGGCAAATGATGATACAACAGCGAGCACCCTTTCAGGCAGCGAGCTTACTACCTTGGTCTATGATGGGGTTATGGATGCTTGTCGGCGAGTCTTGTAGGGAGAATGTGTTATAGGAGGATGGCGATGGTGTAAGGGGAAGGAGTCACACTGAGATTTTCGGATGACACGTGAATCCATGCATCACAATTTATTAATAGCTTTAAAGCGAGAGGGAAGGTGCGATGTTGTTTCCTGCGCCTGCCTTCGTTGGCCTCCCCCTATACTTATGCAATACACTCTCTTCATCTTCACAAACAGAAACGGGATATATCTAGATCGCCGCAACAAGTCACGAACGAACAAAGGACGTAAATCAGAGGTATGAACATCTATAAACGTGGATGATATATGTACATGAGCCATAACTCGTTGAACATCAACATGAGCTCACACTCTGAGTTTTCCTGAAACCCGACTCGAAAGTCCATAAATCTCATCAACAGATGGCCCAGAGCACGCATGCAAAAAAGGAAGGACTATGTACATTCGAAGAAAGCTTAAAATAGGTTTTCCTAGCTCTGGCATCCAGAGGCAATATTGGCGTACTGGGAGTCTGGGTACTGGAGCCAGTTCTCCGTCGTGTCTAAAGATCCCAGAGACTTGAAGCTGGTACCGATGAGCGAGTCGTCGCCCGTCTTGTCACCGGAAGCCTCCCAGAACATGCTGCCACCGAGGCCGAGCTTCTGAAGGTAAGACACCTTGTTCTGGACGACCTGGGGTGTGTCAAAAGTGATGAGCTCCTGGGTGGCGGCGTCGTAGCTGTAGGCAGCCTGAGCAGTCTCGTCGTACTTGAGCTCGGCCCCGGACTTGGGGAGCACCTTGTAGTCCCAGACACCCTGCTCCCAGCTGCCCTGGCCAATTCCGGTGTAAGTCTCGCCGATGCCGGTGGTGCTTTCGAACGAGCGGCCATAGATGGGCATGCCGAGGACGAGCTTTTCTGCAGGGACGCCGCCGTTGATGTAAGCCTTGACAGCATCATCGGTGTTGAAGGGAGTGGCCTTGGCAATTGCAGAGTTGGCGTACAGGTTGGCGCTGTGGCCGCTGGTGGCGTCCCAAGAGCCAGCATAGTCGTAGGCCATCAGGTTAACATGGTCGACCACTTGACCAATCTTGTTGAGGTGAAGCTTTTCGTAGTTGGTGGCGCCAGCAGGGGCAGCGATGGACAGCTGGAAGTGGTGACCAGAGGCGTGCTGCTGAGCATAAGAGTCGAGTTCATTACGGACAGCCTGGAGAAGCAGATCAAAGTTGGCAGATTCCGTCTCGTCCTTTGGATACTCCCAGTCGACATCAATACCGTCGAAGCCCCAGTCCTTCATCAGAGTCACGGCAGACTTGGCGAACGTAGTACGGCCCTCAGGGGTGCTGGCGGCAGCAGGGAAGTTGGTAGACCAAGACCATCCACCAATAGACAGCATGACCTTGAGCTGGCGGTTGGCCTTCTTCAAGAGGTAGAGTTGCTTAATGCATCCATAGGCATTGGTACCCTGATCGTTCCAGGCTACATCCAAGGATTAGTTGTAGGGACACAAAGAGATGGGGGACAACTCACAGTCACCCTCGTAATGCTTCTCAAGGTCGGCGTAGCTGTCTCCGGTGTAACTGAGGGTCAAGTTAGTATCAAAAATGGTAGCACAAACTCATTTTTGACTTACACAGTTCCGTCGGCCTTGACGTTCATAAAGGAGTAGAGCACATGAGAGATCTGGGAAGCCTGGAGGTCCTTCGGCTGGAAGTTTCGCTGGTAGATACCCCTGAGAAGCGTTAGAGGCGAGCGATATTTGTCTCTCTCGAGTTCTACAAACCAGTTCACAAAGTAGACGGAGTTGGCATAGCCATTGGAAACAGCAGTGGCACGGGATTTGGCAATGGGTCTCGCGAAACCCAGAGTGGCTTGAAGCACAGCAATGATCGCTAGCGATCTGAACAAAAGAGTGAACATGGTCGACATGGTTCAAAGAAGGAAGGTATAGAAAAGAACGAAAAAGAATGAATGAAGTGGTGAAGGAATGTGATGTGCAAGCGCCAGGCCGCAACAGAAAAGAATGGCTAAAGAAGGAAGTGAGTGTGCTTGGTGAGCATCTTTATCAAAGCAAGAACATGAGCATGCTTTATATAATTCAGAGAGTTATAGGAGGCATGAATAGACATCTCCATGTTATGTCAGCTTACGCATGGCGCGTAGAGCTTAACAGGAGTCAACCTTGTCGTGCCACCTCCGAACAGTGAGTGTATCATGTTGGCTCGATGCTTGAGCCCCATCGTGAGCATCCTTGAGATCAACCCGCAAGGCAAGGCTGGAGCCAGCTGATGTCGGTGCTTTGAGCAAGGCTTAGCTCGGCCTTGGGACGATCAGGGTCTGCAACGTTGCGCGCGGTTCTCCCTATCCTGGCTCATCTCGTCGATAGCGAGCGTATGGAAACAAACCCAAGTCCCTTTCGGGGAGGTCGATTCCCTCTCAATGCTTTCCGTTTCATGGCCTCGTGGACTGACAAGGCAGTAGCCACGATCAGGATACCCAGCCTACAGCTCCCATTCGTCTGGTTCCCCGAGCCAAGTCTAATTGAAACACAGATGGGGAGACGAATTGGACCAGGCTGAGGCTGAGGCTGTTTTTCGACCTTCCCTCCCGGTTATTTAGGAGGCAAAAGGACCAACAGGCGAAGCCGCCGGGCTCGGAGAGGTCAAGAGGCGTGATAGTGGCACGAGGTTCTTGGCCCGGGCGCTATTATCCCGGACCTGGTCTGTTCGTTGCGAGCAAGTAAGCGTCGCGGATCATCACAGATCCTTCGGAACCTCCATAAAGTGGTTCTAGTCCCTGTTCATCTGAACTTTATAGGCATAGTTTGGGGGGGGGGGGTATAGGAGGCATCCCATCGTGTGGTAGGATCGCAGAGGTTTTGTAAGTCGACCAACCACAGGTAAGGACGCCGAGAGGAACGTGAAGGCATGATGCCGCAACATGGCTTTTCCATGGTCTAGTAGTGCGATCAGAAGAATCGAACATCATGTAGGTCGATTTCTCAGGGGTTTGATGATGCTGGGAGGGACACTATGCCCTGCACATGTTGCATCGACGCAAGAGAAGAGTTGATGTCCAACCACTTGGCGAACAAAACTCTGGACTCTAACATTCTTGTACGTTTGATCTTCAGGCTGGCCATGGTTCATAGGGCTGCCGAAATAGCGGTCTCTATGCGAACGTCTGACCTTGAGAGTCGATGATCTGGCAGAGAGGAACTCCACATGCGCCAACAGGATGTTCGCTTGAAACATGACTGTGCTGTATCTGCATGTTTCCGAGCCTCGAGGATCAAAAGCTTCGCGGATTTACACAGGGATAACCTCCGCTGTCAAGTCGTCGCAACATGTCGAAAGGGGGTTCGCCACTCAGGTACGAGTTTCGCGCGAAGGAGCCATGTCATGACATGTGAGTCCGAGCTCGCGGGTGTGCCTGATCCATCCCACGGGCCGAAGAGAAGAGGGGCAGTTTTGAAACAAAGCAGTTTAATCGGGAGTGAGCCGATATCGATCATCCCGGTGGCGTCGTGTGCCATGGCATGGAAACATGGTGGGCTTTGAGCGCCATAGGGAGGATGAGATTGTCGTCAATCTCGTAGATCATGCGCCGGGTGCCGGAGCTGGTGCTCAAGGTGAATGTTCCAGGGCCTCCAGACCTTAAATTTTGATGTCATTTTCGAGCATGAGCGATATTCCTAAATGTGCGCCCTAATCCATCATGGCTATCTGACTGTGTTGGGTAAGTTCATAGTTACAGCCACATCGAGGACAGTGTAAGTCACTGTTAACCGGGCCAACGCATTAGAATATGTCCCAAAGAAGAGGAAAACGTTGGAATCATACGTGGTTTAAATGAAATCATCGAGTAAATGTAGGAAATGAGACGGAAAATTCGCAAGGTTCACAAAGTGAGAAGATAGTTGTAAGGCATAGAAATGCTAAATTTACCTTCTACAGAGCAACGAGAACCCTTTTCAGAACCATAGAGTAGATCCGGATTAAAATCGAACAAGCCATAAACCCTATAGAGACTCAATAATTAATAGATTCCATGAGATGAAAACCTTTTCTGCTGGGATGCTACAAGTATCACAAGAAAAAGTCATGGTGTTGCTCCAATGAAAAGACATCACGCTACCCTACACAACCACGAGGACTTGACTTTGGTTACGTCAACATCTCACAGCTCTAACAGCGAGAGCCTTCCTAAGCACAAGCCTCGACTTTTGCAACACACAAATCGCTGCAAAACCCAGATCCTTTCTGGCGCTTCGCAGAATGTCCAGTGTTAGTCACATGCTTTTCAACCAAAAGAGTCCTTGACTGATGCTGATACCAAAGGCTTCCAGCACGGCGTAGCCCGCACCGCGCGGACCCGAACCGAAGAGCAGCGCCAGCAGGATCAAGAAAAGATCCAAAAGTACCGAGCTCTCGAGGACCAAATCCGCCGACAGGTGAGCTCAACCCACGCATCCATCCCCAACCAATTTCTCACACTCGACGTAGATCACTGACGGCAACTACGGCCCCGAGACGTTCCAGCTCACCTCGAAGCTCCTCCGCCTTAACCCAGAGTACTACACGATATGGAACGCCCGCAGGCGCTGCCTAATCTCTGGCTTATTGTCCAAACCCTCGGCTGGATCGTCGCTCTCGAAGGCGTCGCAGAATTCTTTAGCGACCGGCACTCGTTCAGCCTCTTCCGCCGATTCGTCGCCCTCGTCCTCGACAGAGACCCCGCAACCCCCCAGCCCCCAGACAGCTGGGAGGAGTGGTACAACACCTGACGACGACGACACCAAGGATGTAGAGACTGTTCGCGCTGAGCTGGGCTTCACTGTGCCCTTGCTCGTGGGGTTTCCAAAGTGCTACTGGATATGGAACTACAGGCTGTGGATTCTGGACCAGGCAACAGAGAGGTTCGACAAGCTTGTGGCTCGGCGCATCTGGGAGGAGGAGCTCGGCCTCGTCAGTAGGATGCTGACCAAGGACCGACGCAACTTTCACGCCTGGGGTTACCGTCGCCATGTTGTTGCGCAACTCGAGAGCTCCGTCTTGAACGGAAAGAGTCTGGCTGAGCCTGAGTTCGAGTACACGACTAAAAAGATACACGAGGATCTCTCCAACTTTTCGGCATGGCATAACCGCAGCCAGATCATCGCCCGACTTCTCGATGAGCGCAAAGCAGACGATGAAAGTCGCAAAGAGTTCCTAGACAAAGGTATGTTGCCATGAACCCTATTCCCTTTCACATGCTCATGTTACTCCAGAACTTGATCTTGTTCGCGATGCGCTCAACGTAGGACCCGAAGACCAATCCCTCTGGTACTACCACCAATTCCTAGTATTGAACCTGGCCGACCCCACCGGAAGCCGTCAGATAGCTCCAAGCCTGACGGTGGACCAGCGCAAATCGTACATCGACAGTGAAGTGACCGACATCAAGGATCTACTAGAAGACTATGCCGATATCAAGTGGATCTACGAGGCACTTATTGAATACGCAGTCGCCCTGAACCAACTAACTGGCAACTCGCCGGAATCAGAATATAAAAAAGACGTAGCGTCTTGGTTAGCAAAGCTCAGAGAACTAGACACTATGCGAAACGGAAGATGGGCGGATCTGGAGAAGCAGCTTGGTCTCTCATAGAACATCATCTGGAATCTCAAATAGCCTAATAACACCGTGAAACATTAGAAACATTACGCCGGGCAGAAGCCGGCGATAGAATTGAGTTGTATGACACTCATCTGCGAAAAAGCCTAGAATCACAGGGTATAATCTACGGTGTCCGAAGCAAGATATAGTCCCCAGGGTATCAATGTCGCTCATCAAGCCAAAAAGCAACCAACATGGCAATGCATCATCCCATCACAACAAATAGGGTTCACATGGGTCATCTAAAACCCTCGCCCCCTGCCTCGCCCCCTTCCCCTTCCCCTTCCCCTACCTCGACCACGACCACGTCCGCGCCCACGACCTCCACGCCCAGAACCCCGGCCTCTAGCTGGGATATCACCATCGGTCTCTGAACCGAAGCTCGAGCTGCTCATCAGACTTTGTTCCTCCTCTGAGTCCGATTCACCAATTCTGACAACGGTCGGTTGGCTAGGTGGCTTTAGCGAGAGCGGCGGCGAGGGACTGCGTGGACTGTCATGGACTGAAGACGCCACAGAAGGCGATGCTCCTCCCCTGTAATCATCCTCAGAGCCGGTAGCCATGTGGACGGATTCCGTTGCCGACTGCTGTGCCTGCTCCGGCGCGTCGACCACCTCGTCGACCACGTCTTCCATCACCTCATCCACAACGTCCGGTGTGGTCTTGGAGCGTTTTCCAGGGGTTGCAGAGACAGACGGGGAAGCAGTTGTACCGCCAGAACTCGGGCGACCCTTGCGTTTACCAATCTTGAACTTCTTCCCCTTGAGCGCCATGCGCTCGGCCATGGACAAGAATTGCGTACTGCTCGAATAAGGAACGGTAGGTGTCGGCTCTGGCTCTGGCTCAGCGACCTCAGAACGTCGTGATCGGCGGGCACTTCTCGAGGCACGGTCTTCACCCTTGCTTGGTGTATAATCGTCATGGCCATCATCAGATGGTTCAACAGCCGCTGATGCAGCAGCAATAGTTGTCACACCCGACTTCCTAGGTCTTCCCCGTCGTCGCGGCTGGGTAGGTTCTGGTATGACCTCTGGCACGACCTCTGGAGTGTCAGTGGCCAGCTCAGCAGCGAGCTGAGCCTCCAGCTCGCCAATCATCCTCTCATGCTCATCATCGCTGTTAGCCTCGACGTCCATAGTTTCCTGCACGGGTTCATGGGCAGCGTCTTCAGCGATCTCGCCTGACTCGTCCGCAGCAGTGACCTGAGATAGATGCGACTTCCTAGGCCGACCTTTAGGCCAACCCCTTGGTCTACCTCTTGGCTTCTTCGCTGAAGAAGTTGGTGTTGCTTGTGGTGACGAGTCTTGGTGAGGAGAAGCATTCTTCGGAGGACGACCACGTCTCTTGGGGACCTTGACCTCAGAAGGAGACATGGTGGAAGTCTCCGCTTCGTCCACTTCGATCGAAGGAGCAGGCTTATCGTCATTAGTGGCGGGCGTCCCGAAAAGAGCACGAACTGCATCAGCAGCCATGTCCACGGCAGTCTTCCCATTCGTCGATGCTCCCTTAGGTGATCGAGCCTTGGGTTGGTGGCTGTGGTCTTCTTCATACTCGTCAGAGTCAACTTCCTCCTCCACGTAGGACGCTATGGGCTTGGCGTGTCGAAGTAAAGGCTCATTGGCGTCGAACCGAGGCATCGTCATCCTCCTAGGTGGTGGCTCGGACTGATCTTCTTGGGTTGGTTCTGCAGTTCCTTCACTCTGTGGCTCGGCTTGGCTTTGGTCAGTTTGACCTGGCTCATGCGTCACGGCCTCAGGGGCAGTTGGTCCGCCGAACAATGCAGGATCCATATTGTCCAGAGGATCTGCCTCAGCCACAGGCCGAAGCTTCTTGTAGTGACTTTTGCCAACCACAAAATCTGGATCCTCATTCTCTCGTTTGGCCTTCCTCTTGGCGGCGCGGATGGACTTCTTGACGAATTCGGGGATATCTGGCTCAGAAGGTTGCATGGCCTCTTCAGAAGGCGCCTGAAAAGGGTCAAAGAGAATCTTGTCTGGCGTATCATCCTGTTCGTAGTATCCCATGCCGATGCGTTGCCGAGCCACCACAGAAGGATCGGGATAAAGTGATGTATCGGGATCTTCTTCCTGTGGCATATCCATCGTGACCATGGGCTCGTTAACTGGACCAGCAGCTCCGTCAGGGAAAGGAGGAAACTCTTCCTCGCCAGGTGCATCCATCATGGCGTGGTCGCCCTGACCTAGAACGTGACTTTGATCTCCGTATCCGTTCATGCCAGATGTATCAAGGCCTGCAGTATCATCCTGCATGGCCTGGTCAGTGATGTCTTGTGCCTTGGCATTATCTGCCTGCTCTCTCAACCTCTTCATCCGATTGCTGTCCTTGCTGCGGCTCTCCTCTCCCGCCGCCTTGAGCCATGACAGATTATGTACTCGAAAGTCCACAAGCGCCTCCACACTTCGATCATCGGCGATGGGTCGAGTATCATGCCCTAGTAGGGTGTTCTTTGGCGTGTAAGGATCTGTGTTTCCACCTCGTCGACAAGCGCCGCAGTTGCAGATGCCGAGACACTTGGGACATTGCCATTGTTCATCTTCGAGCACTTTCTGAGGCATCATATCAAAGGCTCGGTAGAGCACGCCGTAGCAATAGGCTTCAGTACACCCTGGGTTTGTACACTGATGCACTCGGTAGGCGTAATCCTTGTGACAACATACATGGCACCTGCGAAGCTCACCCTTCTTCTTCTTTCGCTTGTACTTCTTCTTGGGTTTGTCTTCGCCTTCTGGTTCTGACTCGCTCGGGGTGTTTTCGCGTTCAGGCTTGGTGATATCCTTCCAGGGCCGTCGTCGAAGAGCCTCCTGACATATTTGTGCTACGGCCTTCTTGCCAGCTCGCTGCCGTGCGATCTCAAGGGGCTGTGGAGAAAACTCAAAGTCAACATAGCCATCGTTCTTGATAACCATGGATCGCCAGGTTTCGTAATTATCGGCAAGATCAGACCAGGACCATTGCTCGCACCATTGCAGGCCAGAGAGACATGCGCATGATCGTCCCATAGCGTAACATTCCATGCAGACATCATATGCATCTTCATCGCCATTGATCAGCATGCGAGTGCAGTGCTTGCATGTCAAGAATCGGTTGAAGATGTTGGATCGACAATAAGAGCAGGTGATGCAGGAGTCGAACTCAATAAGCTCTACCTCCTTTTCCTTGAATGCAAACATTTCGTCCAGGAGAATTTCGGTGAAGAGACCAAAGAGTTTCTTGAAGTCGCCGGCGAGCTGCTTTGCTCGAGGCGAGTTTCGGACAATATCTTGGCCAAGCCCCATAAAGCTAATTTGGGTCATCTCTGCGTTCTCGTCCAGATGTTGAAGTTGTCGGTAATATTTCTCTAGAGTAAAGTAGATCATGGCCTTGTTCTTGTACTGCTCATCGCGGCAGACCAGCCGTGCCTTGGGCAGTGCTTCGTGCAGAGCAAGCTCAAGAGTTTCGGCAGTTGTTCGATTCCAAGCGACCTTCATGGTTCTTGTGCCTCGGTTCCAAACTTGGTGTGCGGCCAGGGGTGGGATGAGGATAAAGTCTCCAACTCTCTGCTCCACAACGTAGACGTCAAAAGGGGCCTTCTTCCACGCATTGATTTGAGCAAAGTGTTTCTCGATCTCAATGTCATGTCCTAGCATGGAGAGAAAGTACTCGCGAACGACCTCACGATCCTTGCTTTCGGTCATGAACCAAATCGAGCTGCCGGGTTTCTCGCCTCCCTTATCGCCTGACGCTTCCACCATGATGTTTTGGCCCAGGGAGGCACACATTTCACGATGCGCCGGGGTATAGGTGCCTTCATGACCGACATAGCACATAAGGTTCTGGGCGCGCATCTCCTCGGGCAAGCTGGACATCAGATCGCCAGCAGAAGCTGCGGCTGCGTCATCGCGAAAGATGTCGTCGTCTGTTTGCTGTCGCACTCCTCCAGCTTCGCTCGAATTCTCGTTCAGGTAGAAAAGATTCGGGTGGATAACTTTCTGTAGCGCATCATGCCATTCAATAGGGCAGTCTATATCTTTAAGGTAGAGGCGTTGGCGGCGGTCGTCGCGGAAGTTGCTCGGTGTCCATTGGTTCGTGAGTTGTCTCATTGACCGTAGATAATGTCCTGTTGTCATGGGAATATCGCTACCAGCCGTAATATCTCGAACATTTTCCTCTGAGGAAACGGAGTGTCAGCGCAAGAGTGGTCGGGAGCTAAAGCAGGAGCACCTACGCTTCTTGTCATACGTCTTCTCGAACCAGCCGGCGTCAAAAAGCCACTTTGGGAGAACTTGGTCCCATCCATCGATAACCAAAGGCTTTCCACCAACGATGACGTGGATTAGAACGAGCTTCTTAAACTCTTGTTGCCCAAGGTTGCGAATCTGGGACCTCGAGACTCGCTGAACCCACTTGAAGTTGGGGGTCCTGTCGACCAAGCTGTACAGATCCAGATCCGGTGGAATAGGATCGAACTTGGCTTGCGGATGAAGAGAGGTCGGCATCTTATCGGATTTCCCGTTCGCGCTTCGTATGTATGACTATTGGCGTGGTGGGGTTCAGTCGACCAAGTCAACAGCTTCGTCGGTCGGTTCGCGATTCCCGGTCGTCGTCAAGATTGAAGCAACTGTTCCACAGCCGCCCAACTCAGGCCACGCAGCCGGGATTCCGGTAAGATGAGCCCATTCGACGTGGCGAAGGTGATTGTTGTGACGGGTTGAATTGTTAGAGACGGGGGCGAGGTGACAAATCTTATCGATGTCGGGATGCGGAACGCGCTGAGCAGTCGCGCCGAAGCTCACCTGGAGAGTTCCAGGTTGTATTGAATGCGCAGCCAATCAACAGTCATCGGGGATAGCAACGGCCAATGTCCTTACACGTGACGCACTATTTTCACGCCTCAGGTGGCTCATGCGCTTGCTCGGTTCGCTACGATGCTTGGCGCCATGATCCTGGTGCTTAAGTTTTGGATTTTTGGATCTTTGACTCTTGGATCTTGAGTTTCCATATGGTTGGGATTGAGGCCCTTGCGCTGTCACAATTGGTTCTGGATTAGGTTTGGTGGTGAGTGCATTAAACTGCACATCAATTGCTACTCATGAATTCTCACTGTCCCTCTAGGTCTCGGTGAACTATGAGATTGAGTACACTGCCCCGGGCTTCCGCCTGGGCTCAATGTCAGGGCATTTCAAGACGGACTACCAGGATTCCGAGGCAATTGGGTTCTCGGCCGTCTCTAGTCCAAGTAACCAAGGTTTTGAGTCAACCATGGCACAACAACCAGCGAGCTGTTGGGTTCCATGAAGCTAAGCAGAGATCCTTACCTTTGGTAGCGGATGATGCGGCATCACCACCTCCTCCAACAACGCCAGCCCCATACAGACCACCTGAGAATGGAATTCTGGCCAGACTGCCATCGTCATGGGTTCCTTATGCTGAACTCATTCGCCTTGACAAGCCTGCCGGAACCTACTATCTCTTCTTCCCATGCCTGTTCTCTACACTCATGGCAGCTCCAATGGTGATGCCCATGGCAACACCAGGCTCCGTCATCGGCACCTCACTCCTCTTCTTCTCAGGAGCTCTCATCATGCGAGGAGCGGGATGCACCATCAATGATCTCTGGGACCGAAACCTCGACCCTCATGTTGCACGGACTCGACTTCGACCCATTGCCCGTGGTGCGGTCACTCCGTTCAAGGGGCTTGTCTATACCGGAGTCCAGCTTCTCGCAGGTCTAGGGATTTTGCTTCAATTCCCTCTTCCCTGTCTCTTCTACGGCGTTCCAAGCTTGCTCTTGGTTGCCAGTTACCCTCTGGCCAAGAGAGTGACATACTACCCTCAAGCTGTCCTCGGCCTGACCTTCTCATGGGGTGCCATTATGGGCTTCCCAGCACTCGGGATCGATCTGTTGTCAAACACCCCCGCATTGACTGCCGCTGCCTGCCTCTACGCCTCAAACATTGCATGGACAGTCCTGTATGACATGATTTATGCTCACATGGACATCAAGGATGATGTCAAGGCAGGAATCAAGAGCATTGCCTTGAAGCACGACGCTGAGACCAAGCAAGTGTTGACGGGCTTGGCGGCTACGCAGATTTCTCTGCTCGCTGCGGCTGGTTTCGCGGCTGGTGCTGGACCAGCTTTCTTCATTGGAAGCTGTGGAGGAGCAATGGTCACACTTGGCATCATGATCAAGCGCGTCAACCTAAAGAGTGTCAAGGATTGCTGGTGGTGGTTTATCAATGGCTGCTGGATCACAGGAGGAGTGATAAGTCTTGGCTTGGCTGCAGACTACGCAGTCAGGTACGTCCAAGGGCCTAAAGACGAAACCAAGACGGAGCAGTGAGGCCATGTATAATATCCAATTGTACCATAATGTCATCATACATGAATCAGTGGGAATGCATCCCGGGTTCTCCCTCACGCGACGTGCACACGTAGTTTCGTTCGTCGAAGACTTTTTGATCTATTTTCCTTTTCAGACCTCGTCTCCCAGGACCAGAACCCTAACCAGTAATGCCGATGCAAGCAAGCCGAATGGACTCCTCTGCCGAAATGTGACTTTGTTTCCTTCCCCGAGCATCGCGCTTAAGAACGGGGCTTCTCCTTCTTCTCCTTCCACAGAGCGAGCAGACCAACACCAGAGACCTTGACGACCTTGAATCGCACACCGGGAATATCACCCTTGGCCTTGCCCTTGCGACCGAAACCGGCCAGGAGGACCTCGTCGTTCTCGTCCACGAAGTTCAAGCAACCGTCATTGGGGACTGAAGTATTGTTAGTTTAACCATTGTTCATCTCTCGTGTTGTCTGGGGGTCGTCGTACCGAAGGCAGTGACCTTCTTTCCGTTCTTGATGAGCTGGACACGGACACACTTTCGGATGGCAGAGTTGGGCTGCTTGGCCTCGACACCGACCTTCTCGAGGACGATGCCCTTGGCGTGGGAAGAGCCACCGAAGGGCGAGGACTTAAAGGCAGTGCCGAGGGCACGCTTCTTGTAGGCGAGATCGGCCCATTTCTGGTCCTTTCGGTTCGTTCGCAGCTTGCGCGCAGCGTTAAGACCACGGGGTTTGCCTCCAGCCATTTTTGCTTCAAGTCGTTAGCCGATGTCGATGTGAGGAGTCGGATGCGATGAGGGCAGCTGATGGAATGAGATGGGCTTCGCTGGGGCACCTACCGGACTTGTCTGTGTATCGCGACGACGGTTGGTGATGGGAATTAGCGGAGGCGACGAAAAGTTGGAGGAGCCAGCCAACAAATTCCGAGTAGGGTTTGAAGGCCCTAGAGAATTAAGCCCCATGCACTTTGTGGAGGCCAGCACCTGATGCGTCACGTGAGGCTGCTGAGCTCGCACCACCCCACTTACCTGCAGCCGAGTGGACTGATTCAAGCTACCGGAGGCGTACCGTGTCGGTGCGACACCCCGCTCAGTTGGCACTGTATCAACTCAGCATCTCTCATCTCGACTAACAAGGGGTCTAGACTCTCGGTGTAGTATCCGCCTCTTAGCGACAACGTGAAGCGCATCACTTCCTCATTGCCTACACAACTTAATGCTTTAAGGAGCTCCCGATATCATCATGTCTCATACGCCGAGACCTCAGAGCAGACAACGGGATCCACCTCCCGCTCTTTTCCTTCATCCTTCTCCTTCAGCTTCCAATGCCTCTTTACCACCAAACGGCCCACCGCCTACTGTTCCCTTTCTGGGCCAGCCAAACCTGACGCCTGGCTACCGCTTAAATGCTGAGCGTGCACCTTCTGTCCGTTCCGGCACCGTTCTCACGCCGAGCCCCCAACGGCCTGGTCTCTTTCCCGCGGAAAGCACACGGGCAACTGGTGACCGGACGGACCTCTTGTGGTCTGAGATGCAAGCAACTCTCGAGGACGTTGAACTTTCAGCATCTGGAGGAACTCACGTGTTTGGTCCCGATCATGACCGCAAGTTGGCCGATCTAAGAGCTGCTCAGATTGCTCTCGCCCAAGCATGGGCGAGGAGTGAAGCAGACGATGTGATAGAGACAGCACAGCACGACCATGCCTCTATGGCCAGCGAAGAGGTTCGAAACTTAAAGGCAACGTTGGGCGATAACTCCAAGTCAGGTATCGATGGGACAGATGGAGAAAAAAGTGCAGTTGGAAGCAGCAGCATCCCACGTCCTAATAGTAGCGGGGCAGGAGTTGAGGGGCTCGGTGACAAGCTTGAAGAAGAGACAGAAGTAGATATTCTGCTTGCACGGAAGAGGAGAGAAGCCAACGATCGGTATTTCCAGCGAGTCAACCAAGGAGTTATCGACGTTGTCACCCGGTTGGAGGATGTTGCTCTTGCAATGAGAGCTGTTGAGCAAGAAAGCAAGGAGGTATGGAATGAAACTGAAGGTATTCCCGGAGTCATGGGAGCATAGGCATCGCCAGATTGACAAATGTTTCTGGATTTTCAGCTCGGCGTTGGGGGATTCACATGATCCATGCCAAGATGCTCATCCAATACTACTAGCCTATGCATGCAAGATACAACTCAGGCAATGCATAATACAAGGCTGTGATTGATTGGGCCACATTCTTTCAACTTTGGAATAGCGGCAACCCCCTTTGATACTTTGACTATGCCAGGAGGCATGGATCTACTCCGCTAACTGTCTGGAGGCCGCTTGGAGAATTTGACTTACACGACCTAACGATAGATGGTATCATTGGCATGTGGGTACACTGAAGGCGAAGTGTAACCAATATCATTGTGCAGGCTCAAGATGGGGGCCATTAATATGCTAGAAACCTTGACACAAGACTGGAACGGATTTTTAACCGCATCCTACGAGATCAACTGCCGTGTCTTGTTGATCTTGCTTGTCGGTTGTATTTAAGGTGAAGCCAGGCCGATGCCCACAGCGGCCCGTTGCCGGAGTGAAATAATTGGAACGAGGCCATACGCGTAGGTATATGTGATGAGAGACTAGACAATCAGCCGAAATTCTAGGGTCCTTGTGTTGCCGCAGACCCTGTTTGTTGGAAGCACAATGATATTGTAACTCGGCTCAGGTTGCGAGAGTTTGCTCGGTGCCTGGGCCAGTAAGCGATTGGCAGGCCACCTGCCTCATCCGGCCACGCCTTGGCGACTGGCTCGTGCATCAGGTTCGACTCGGTGGAGTGATCGGGACTCTGTGACTGGTATGCAACCCGTCGGTCCCGCCGTCTACAAGGCACCTCACTTTCGCCTTCACATCCATAAAGCCTCCAGCCATCGCACTCCGCAACCAACGACCCTCGACTTTACAGATAATCTACATCGCCAACACACCCGCAAATCTGTCGCAACGATTCTCGCTTGCATCAACAGCATTCGCATTACGATACCGATACCAACGACCCCTTAATCACCATGAGATTCCTCCCCTTCATCGCCGCTGCCCTCGCAGTCGTCCCCGGCGCGCTCGCCGTTGACCAGAAGAAGTCGGCCATCGTCTGGTTCAACGACGAGTCTACTCCCGATTCCGTCGTCAACGAGGTTAAGGACTCTCTCATCAAGGCCGGCGGCAAGATCACCCACATCTACACCATCATCAAGTACGACCCCCGCAGCGACTCGGCCAAATGGCGCAGTAATACTAACAGTGTTCCAGGGGATTTTCCGTCATCGCACCCGAGAAGGCCCTCGAACTTGTCCGAACAGCGCACGCCGATCACCAGATCCAGGTCGAGGAGGACGAGGTTGTCTCTGTGTCCTAGAGAAGGGGATACGCGACCAGTTGACGAGCCGAGTTGATGAGTACTTGGAGACACGATGACAGCAAGCCTTTGATTTCGCGTCTGCCGACTTGGCAGCAGTCAGGATTATTGATATCCTTGTTTTTGGCGTTACAGGATGGGATGCGTTGGCATGGGAATTGAGGGAACATTCGCTTTCAGATCCAACATGAGCCGGTCATTGTAATGCCCTTACAGGCAAATCAGGACTTGGTCTATGTATGCAAAGTACACCATGCTCTATAGAACAGGAAGTACAAAATACACAGGCATACAGCAAGCCTACACATTGTTGGGCATTGCACTTCTGGACACTCCTTGGCCCTCCTGTAACCAGCAAGCCAGCCAGGTCAAGCGTAATGACGGTGCCATGCGCCTCAGTGAGCGAAGCAGTTGGTACCTATTCAACTGGAATGCCGAGAGTCTAGTGCTCTATTCAAATCTCGATTAGGAGAATAGAGCTCGGACTTGAGCTTGTAGACCGCCATCTGTTCAGGGTCCACGCTGAAGAATGACGTTTGCGATGGGGGGTGAACACGACCTTTGTGGCAGAATACTAACAAAGGCGTCTGCCAGTCCTTACTCTCCCGGCACATCCAAATGCTACCTATTATCTCGGCATGTCGAAACCAGAGTGCCTTTTCAAACTAGATCGCATTTCCCTAACATTGAATGCCTCAAATGATGTTGCTGATCCGTGGTCATTTCATGCGCGCCACAGCGCCACAAATGACGGGCTTCCAGGGGCACCCGATTCAGGGCCCCTGCCACTGTATTGTAGCAAATCGATAAGCCGAACTAAGCTCCCCCATGTCACCCATGTGGAGGGCTTTAGGTACATGGAGTCGCTGAGCATTGAAGGAACAGATTCACTCTGGCCTTGTCCCTACAGTGAACACACCTCGAACAATCGCTTCTTGACAATGGAACCTCGCTTTCGCACAACCTTATAACGATCTCTTATATACCTCTTGCCGCTATGCCGTCGAGGACCTCTGCTGTCATCCCTGCATCTAGACACGCGACGCGACTCCCTATAATTGCGCCTTCACTATCGCTCCAATCTACGGATACCGACAGACTGATCCACGACTTCAAGTAACTCGCTCATGGCTCCGGCCGCACCATCCCGCACGATGCCCACCTATAGTCCCAAGGCGCAGACGGCACTCCTCAAAGCCGTAAGTATCATCTCTAAACCCCTTCTCTTTCCTCCCCTTCCCCCCTCTCCGAAGTCCCCGCTGACCGCGCATTCTCCCAGGTCAAACGAGTATTCGAGCCGAAGCGGTCCGCCAACTCTTTCGATGAACTCCACGACGGTGTTGTTCTCGGCTATATCCTACATGAGCTTGATCCAGATTTCGACCCTACTGACCTCGAGGCAAATACTGGCACATCACGATACCTAACCAACAAGCGGAATATCCAAAATGTCTACAAGGGTCTCTTCCGCTTCATTCGTCGTCAAGCACCTGAACTTGGATGCCAGGCAAAGAAGTTTGACTACCATGCCATCGCCGAGAACCCCGAACCCCAGGGCCTCTGCCAGCTTCTGGCAGTCATGCTCTCGGCCGCCGTCATGGGCCCAGACAACCAAAAGTTCGTTCCCAGGATTCAATCCGGCCTTGATAAGCAGACACAGGCAGAGATTATGCAAATCATCCAAACGGTACAGCAAGACATTCTAAACTCGAGGGGTGATGATGATCTGGACGAGGCTATTGACGCCGTCATGGAAGCCCGAGACATCGATCTGCTTGTCGAGGAGCAGAACGCAGACTTGCGACAAGAACTCGAGATTACCAAAAAGACCCTATCAGATTATATAACACGCCTCGAGCATCTTCAGCTTAGCCACGAGGAGCTCAAGTATGAGAAGGAGAAAAACGATCGCGAACTCGAGGTGCTACGGAAAGCAACTCAGGATGGCGCTAACAGCGCCGAGGCGATCAAGTCACTCGAGGCCCAAATTCACGAACAGATGGAAATTATCGCCAGGCACGAAGAGGCGATACGAAGAGACTCACGCATCAAGGCGCAGCTTGAGAGCGAGGTCCAAAAACTGACCGAGAGATGCAAAGAAGCCGATGAGTTTCGAGACAGTGCAGCAGAGTGGAGGCACAAGGCTGAGGAACTCGAGAAGAAGGCCAATACCGCAGAGCGGTATAAGCAGAAGATCGAGTCCCTACAGCATGTTGTCAAGGAAGTCCAGAACCTCCGGTTCGAAAAGGGGGAGTTGCAGGACCAGGTCCGGTTACTCTTGGACCAACAGGACAAGAGTTCCCGCGCTAGGACAGCAGAGGATGAACTGACCAAGATGATCACTCAGTCCGAGCAGCATCTCTGGGATGAGCGAAATCAAAAGACCCAGCTGATGAGGGACTATGCTGCTCTCGAGGATGAAGTCATTCGCCTACGGGCTCGACAGAGCCACGACGAGAACTTCATCAGGGATCTCCAGGATCAAATCCAGAGCGGTACCCCCGTTGAAAACCCAGCTCTTGGCATGAGCATAGCCGGGGGGGCTCCTACCAGCCTTGAGGATGAACTGAACGATGCAGCTACCGAGGACGGTGCCCAGATTAACGTACCTTTAGAATTATCCCGTCTCAAGGCCGAGAACGATCTACTGCGCAGTACCGTGGGCTCCGAAAACACAGCACCACTTCGACGGGAATTGGATGAGGAGAAGAAGCAGAGAGCTCACTTGCAGAAATCCTACAACGATATCTTCGAGAAGCACGCTGTTGCGCAGGACCAAATCGAAGCTTTGATCAACAACATGACCGACGAAGGGTTAGTCAAGGCGATTCATGAGGCCAACATTCCCCATGGGGTACACGTACTTACTGGTGACTTTTACAGAACCAAGGCGTTTATCAATCTCCGTCAGGATCTAATGCAGACCCAATTCGAGCTTGAGCAGGCGAAGAAGCGGGAGAAGGACCTGACTGCCCAGGTGGCTGATCAAGGCCGTGATCTCGTCGCCGCTCGAGCAGAGCTCTCAGCTCTTGGCCACGAGGGTGCTGACGCTCTTAAGGAGCTCAAGACCGCCGACGTTGTCATCATCTCTTCGCTCAAGTCAGAACTCGACCATGCGCGAGAGGAGCTCAGCTACTGCGTTGCAGAGCGAGATGCACAGCAGACGCAACTCGTCCAGGCTCTCCTTGATAAGGACAAGCTTCGGAAGGCCGTCGAAGAGGGTGGACTCTTGGAAGATTCCAACTCAGGAGAGGGTGACGCACCTGACGGTGATAAGAAGAGCGAGCTGATCGCGAAACTGCGCACTCGACTCCTTGAAAAACGCGGGGTAAGTGGTGGTCTCTATTGTGTACTTGCTCATGGCGACCCCCCGGACCCAGTGGTCTCAGAGGCGGGTTCGCCTGGCACAAAGGCAGTTTCTCTATTAAAGCGTTGTCTCTCATGGCCTCTCCGGCCTGGGGCCAAGGTCGAAGTCGACTTGCCGGAGATGCCCCGGCCTCAAAGGAAGCGGCCTCAAAGAAAGCGGTCTCAAAGTGAGCTGTGTTCTCATAGGGGGCGTCCTCAGAGGGAACGGTTTCTCTCCTGGTTCAAGCCGATGGTCCCTCAAAGGGCAGTCTGCGAGCCAGAAAAAGACCCACCACAGGATCATGTCAAGCTAGCTAAACCCATCCCTCCTCCTCTCAAGCGACAGGATATTCTATTTTATAACTCCTAGCTTTTGTTGGAGTGCAATCGGCTGACCAGATTTTCACAGCAACTCGAGCGCTCAGAGACGGACAAGATTGAGCTCCAACGCAAGCTCAAGGCTGCTCACGACGGAGAGGCCGTGGCAGCACAAAAGGTACGTATTGTTTACCTTTATATAGATACCAAACATGTCTGGTTCCATAAACTTGCAACCGAGTGCATAGTAGTTACTATTCACACACCCTCAATACATTCTCGAATTGTGACTGACAAACCGTGACAAGGCGGCGAGCGACCAAATCATCCGGAACCTCGAGAGGGAAAACGCCCTCATCGCGACAGCATGGTATGATCTCACGAGCCGGCTCCAGAGCAACCACGTCGTTCTACAACGGCGGAACGACGCCCCCAGGAGCTGGCTTAACAAGCAGAGGCAGATGGTCAATGGTCAGTTGCCCTTGCGCGACTCGCTCTACCTCTACTGACCCTCACGTCAGCGACCCCGCGGCGATAGGAATTCGCGGGGTGAGAAGAACCCCTGCTGGACCATGAGGCTGCTCGAGGGGCGCCTCATAGTTCGGCTGCACAGTTTAGCACTTAGTCTAGGTCAAGGCCAGGCTTGCTTTACTTTCTCGTCCATCGTTTCGGTAGCTCACATCTGACTTGCCGACGTGGAACACCCGAGACCGTACTCTTTTTTTTTCCTGGTCCATTACCCCCTTTTATAATCGTAACCTCAATATGGAGAGCAGGGGCACTTACTCGTGTCGCCGTGTTCCTTTTTCTTTTTTTCAAACTGTGTCCTTGAAAGCATTGCGAGGGAGCTCGGGGAGTTTCTTTGACGGGTCATTGCATAGTAGACTGACGGCCAAGAAGGAGAGGATGGATAGCTGCACTAGGTAGGGAGATGCGTTGTCGATTATCGTTGGCATAGATATGAGGCGTCTAAATGCCTGCCTTAAAATCATCTCGTGAGAATCAATAAGTGCAGAGGCGTGCATAGTGGTTTAAGAGTACATGCCATGTTGGTGACGATGAAAACTGGAAGAGTAAAAGACGAGACGTAAAGTATATCAAAAAGCTTGGAGCTTCAAAATGCCCAACCTTTTTGTTCGTTTGAAACTAGCAGTAAAAAAAGACAAGTGTGATACATGGCAAAGCGTCGTCTCGGTAGCTTTTAATCTACACAGGAACCCCAAGGCCACCGGGCAAAACCCTCTACCGTTAACGCCTCTTTGGCCTGGAGGACTGGACTCCCCTTCTCCCTTTTCGCCCCCTTCCCTCGTTTCGTGCCAGTTTGCATTTCATCCATACCGTTCATATATCCAAGACGCACCCCGCCTACTCTTTTAAATAACTTCGGCGGGGGCGTCTCGCCAGTGACGTGAAGCCGGCCGGCTACATCACTCCCTCATGACACACAGACACACACCCTCTCTGCTTTAAGCCCTCTTCTCGTTGAGGATGTTGAGCATGGACTTCCACACCTGACCAGGCTCTTGGCTGGCATCGACACCGTGCCAGATGCCGGTCTTCTGGTAGTAACCCACAACGGGCTCAGTCTGCTTGTGGTAGGTGACGAGACGCTTCTTGAGGGCTTCAGCATTGTCGTCGCTTCGCTGGATCAGAGGCTCGCCGGTGATGTCGTCCTTCATGTACGACTTGGGGGGGTTGAAGGTGGTGTGGTATGAGCGGCCGGAGGCGGGGTGGACTAGACGGCCAGTGATGCGGGCGACGAGGAGAGAGTCGTCAATCTTGAGCTCGACGGCGTGCTGGAGCTTCTGGTTGCGCTCCTGAAGCATGGCATCGAGACCCTGGGCCTGGGGAACTGTTCGGGGGAAACCGTCGAGGATGAAGCTGTCGTGGGAAGTATTGTCAGCAGCTGAAAAAGAGAAACCGAGGTATACCAGGATCCCGTCCCGAGCACGGAACCCGAAGAAATTTTGACTCACCCGCCCTGGCACTCCTGGTTGTGGTTGAGCTCTTCCCGGATCATGCCAATCATGATCTCGTCGCTGACCAGACCACCTTGGTCCATAATCTTCTTGGCCTCGACACCGAGGGGAGTCTTCTTGGCGACCTGGGATCGCAGCATGTCACCGGTAGCCTGCGCATCGAAGAGGGGCACGTTAGAACTGCGAATTCTTGCTTGACGAGTTGTCGCGACGGTAATTGACATACCAGATGGCAGCAGGAGAACTTCTCCTTGATCTTGGGGGCCTGGGTTCCCTTTCCTGTAAAGAGTTGGTCAGCACGGCTCTAGAGGGCATATCGCAACCACAAGAAAAAAATCGCTTACCAGCACCGGGAGGACCGATGAGAATCATTCGAATCTCCTCGGTAGAGACGGGAGAACCAGTAGCTCGCGCCTCGAGGGCCTTGATGCGCGTGTCAAGAGAGCCGAGGACGCTCTTGAGCTGCTTCAACTCATCTTCGACGAAACCCATTGTTGCGACTGCGGGAGTATGAGGGGGACTCTGGAAGGTGTTCTGGCGGCAATTGAGGGAGCAGCTTCAGAGAAGAAGGCGGATTAAAGACGGCAGCGGCGAGTGATGTTTTTGGAGACGAGAGGGCGGGAAGTTGAGGCGAAGGGGAGAACGAGGAAGAGGGAAAAAAGCGAGGTTAATGTCAACGACGGGCGAGACAAGGGAAATCTTGGTGCGTAGCCGGAGGATGGGAGGTTTTTGGGGGGGAGCTTGGGTCGGCGTTGATTGGCCCGATGCAGCACGCGGTTTCTGCTGGAAGGCGATGGATGGGGGTACACCCCTGCTTTCCCGGGCATGGATATGCTGGGGAGACGCCTCTCGCGGGCCTGAGCGTGCGTGAGTGAGAAGCGGCTTTTTATCCGTAGTGGACGGGAAATGTCTGTGCTTGATTTATTGTAGACGAGATATTTTTTGCTACAAGAGATGTTGAATTGTGCTGTCAATGTCACGATATCATAGCGTGACGGATATCAAGGTCCATGTCGGTGTCGACGACAACACAAGCATCAAAAATCCCCGTCTCTAACCCTACAACTCAAGGCAACACATGTCCATATAATATTCGGCACCGTCAACAGGTACCGCCCCCAGCTACGTATGTACTAACCCCCCATCCATCGCTGCCGCCGGTACTCGGTACGGCTCCGGCGCAATAGAGACCACCACCTGTTCGTGACCTGACCAAGCTCCAACTATCACACTCTTGGCTTCTACAATTACCCATTCTGGACTCTGAGACGCATATGACATACGGTGAACTAGGTAGCACACGATACAAGCAATCATATATGGGGACGAGTGTTTTTTTTTCATCTGCGAAATAAATCCGCAGCACTCGTCATTCGGAATTGCTTCACTACACACAACGTTGTAATACCTAGGGTAGGCTGAAAGGAAGCTCCTCGTCCCGGAACATGCCCGTCGTTGAGATAGGCTCCATCAGCTCCCCAGGTGCGAAGCCATGTGTATTGAAATTGTAGCCAATCGAACTTGGCCAAGGCGGCATCAATCGCGAATCTTGCTCGAGGCTGGGCTACCTACAATACGTAGTGACGACCGGAGTTTGCTCGGTCATCAGGGCCGAGGCTCAAAGGGCTGGGATGCCACGGTCCCTTGATCCGAGCAAAGCACCGCCGTCCCGTCTACAATGTCGCACTCGCCGCTCATCGGTCAAACACTCTGGCGCGGCCACACTCCGACCGGCATGTAATACAGAATTGCTCGCTCACCACGGGCTAGAGTGCAAGGACCACTGACCCGGTAGTCGACATATGCCGGCGTTCGTCGCCCTGCTTCTGTTGCCGCCCACCGCGTCCCGTGTGGTGTAGTGTAAATAACTACCTATTCCAGTAGTTACTGCTACTGTCCTCTCGTTGGCCGTTACACTCCATTGCTTTGCGTACACGCGTAGGCGTGGCCATAGCCGGCTTCAACAAGACCCCAATTCGTTCCCCTTGGGACGTTAGCCTCCATCTTTCCGCTCCCCCAAGGAAATAACCCGAACCAAGGCTACCAAGACTGTGAATTGCCTGCGAGTTGCCGCACCTACATCTTGATAGCGTATTACGTAGAGTTCAAAGCTGGACCCTGTTCGAGGCTTGTCATGGTCTTGCTGCTACCAGTAATTGTCTTCGTAGACAGAGAGCTGCACTCTCCGGTTGGCGCCGAGGTCAAGGTGAGCGTCCCGGCTGGTGGATACACCTCTCTCAACATTCGTCCACTTACCCAAAGTAGAATATCCGGGATGAGCGAAGTCGGTACAAGAAAGGAAATTCCCCCAACCAGTTGCTTGCCATGGCCATGCTTGGATATCCAATCCAATGACCTGGATAGTGTCTGTAGCAGTGTGAAGCCCTCAAATGCAAATCCATATCTTATACAAGACACGGCAATGGCGAGTCTTCGGCCAAACACCACTCACCGAGGCAATGATGTCAGACCAATGCAGGGTCAACAAAAGAAGCCACGCCGCGTTCCCAGCCATCGCCGCTCCAACAAGACCAGCTCTTGTGGCAGCTCCGCCAGCTCCAGTGCCCCAGTTCTTCATGTTGCCATTATGTGGCTCAAATGTGGCTTGAGTATCGAACTGCACGTGATGTGGCGTCGCAAGGCTCGAGCTTTGATCCATCAATCAGCCTGGCCCAATCGGGAGCTAAGCTACCCTCTCCAGGAAGGCAGCCTCAAGACTACGTACGTGCGACCACAATAATCACTGCATCAACATCTCGACTCTGCCTTCAACCTCGCCGTGCCGCACGACATAGATCGCGCACCGAATCCTTTTCCTCTCCTAGATACGCATCCGTTGTAATACCTCCCCGACGACATAGCAACGATGCCTGCCACAACAGCAGAAACACTCTCCCTCGTCACTCGAAACGTCACCGTTGCGCCCCTCGTCCTCCTCTCTGCGGTCGACCACTACAACCGAACCACTTCTACCAAGACAAAGCGACGTGTGGTGGGTGTCCTGCTGGGTCAGAACGATGGCAAGGACGTGAGAGTATCCAACAGCTTTGCTGGTACGTTGCCCTGGTGTTATGGACGGCAAGGTGATGGGCGCTTACAATGAGAATGCAGTCCCTTTCGAGGAAGACGACAAGGACCCCTCAGTGTGGTTCCTTGACCACAACTATGTCGAATCGATGAACGACATGTTCAAGAAGGTCAACGCCCGAGAGAAGTTGATAGGCTGGTACCACACCGGCCCTAAGCTGCGCGCATCCGACTTGGAGATCAACGAGCTCTTCAAGCGCTACACACCTAACCCCCTCCTCGTCATCATTGACGTGCAGCCCAAGGAGTCGGGCGTTCCCACAGATGCTTACTTTGCCGTTGAAGAGATCAAGGATGTGCGTCATGAACCGTGCCTAACGACCGACTTGCTTAGACTGACATGACTTAGGATGGCACAACTACCTCGCGAACGTTTGTTCACACCCCTTCGATCATCGAAGCCGAGGAGGCAGAAGAGATTGGCGTTGAGCATCTGCTAAGAGATATCCGCGACGTTGCCGCGGGAACCCTATCCACACGAATCACCAACCAGCTGCAATCGCTCCAGGGCCTACACCTCCGCCTGCGAGACATTGGAGCCTATCTTCAGAAGGTCCTCGACAAGCAATTGCCAGTCAACCACGCCATTCTGGGCAACCTGCAGGACGTCTTCAACCTGCTTCCCAACCTCACCTCGGCCGAGGGAGACCCCAAGTCGGGCGCTGGCGAGCTTTCAAATGCGATGAGCATCAAGACCAACGACCAGCTCATGGCTATTTACCTGAGCAGTCTGATACGCGCGATTACGGCATTCCACGACCTGATCGAGAACAAGATCCAGAATCGGCAACAGCAGGAGGACAAGGAGGCCAAGAAGGAGGAGGTCAACGGAAAGGACGAGAAGAAGGAGGGCACCAATGGCGCGAGCGGCGAGTCCAAGGAGGGCGCCGACAAGGACAAGGAGACCAAGGAGAAGGAGGCCAAGAAATAAAGAAGGAAGCCAAGTGACTGTAGAAGGGCATAGATTTGGGTGCAGAAGCTCTTTGGCGTCTGGTGGAGGGAACCACGGCGGTATCGGCCAAGGGTTAAGGCAAATCGCCTTTTGTACATTGATCACATCAAACCGGGGTTTAGAGGACGGAACAAGGATAATCTGCCGGACATCGCCCTGGTATTAACAAATTTCTAGCATTCATTGCTGGTACTGCCCGTATCACAAGTCTGCAACTATGCCTGCCATCTCTTCCCTTGAGATCTCTCGGTCCTCGACATATTGGCCTAGTATTGCCGGCCACTTGTCTACAAGTAAGCAAGCAAGTAAATGCTTGCAACAAGGTGGTACATCGCCGGATGGGTTTAGACTTAGTCCGCCAAATGACCACTCATCTCGTGAGGGGCATTCCATCTGTTCTGCTGCCGGTATTGGATGACTAGGGAAAGCATCAAAGGTGAAGCTTGCGCAGGAACAGTTCCATGCATTGAGATGAACAACATATCGTTTTGAAGAGAGGGTGAAGTCGCGAGTGCGGCGGGAGAGCGTTGAAGCGAGCGAGCGCACGACAAAAATGTCGTCCTTTGGTTTACTTGAAGCGTTCAAGTCTTTAGACACTGTTTCTCCATCCCCGCCTGGTTGTTGATCTTGTGCGGTAGAGTACTTCCGTATTAGTCGAGTGACAAGCCCCCGATCCAGAAGATCTAGAGCCGGTAGGAGGAGATTTGGGAAGAGAACATGCAGCGTGAGGAGAAGAGGGCGTTGCGATGATGGGATGGCTTGGAGGGGCGATGTGGATGGTGGTTGAGCAAGCGGGGGCGGCTGTGATGATGTTGTTTCGCTGGCGCTTATCGACGGTGCGATGTTGGAGACAGAGGTTATGAGAGTTGTTACCAGTTGGCGATGAGAAGGGAGAGGCTCCATTGCCTTGATGTTTGTCACATGGTGAAGTGAGGACGAAGAGCAAGACTTTGGCTCCACAGAGAGAACTCAGGCGTGATGACTGAGTTGATCATCACTAATAGTGAGCCTGACAACTTGACAACTCGGACGACCACACGTGCTGAGAAGACAGAGTAAAGCAATTGCAAGTTGAAAGTATTTGGTTCATGATTATTTTATTTATTCTTGCCTTTTTTGATTATCCATCCACATTTTTTGTACAGCCCTGGGCTCTTCCATCTATGATCCTCACATCCCAAGGTATGATACACTAAACCAATCGCTCCGCCTTTCACATACATACTCGTAACCATTTCCTTTCCATATCTCATTCAATAAATCCGACATTGGCTTAAACCCACTCCTTGGGATCCCGGAGAACCTCCACCAGGCGCTGCTCCCTGCTCTTGGGCTCAGGCTCGTGCATGTACTTCCAGCCCGCCGTCAACGGCAGACTCATGAGGATGCTCTCGACACGGGAGCCGGGGGTGTTGAGGCCAAACGCCGTCCCGCGGTCGTGCACCAGGTTGAACTCGACATACTTGCCCCGACGCAGCTGCTGCCAATCCTTCTCCTTTTCGTTGAAGGGCATGTCCTTGCGCTTCTCGATGATGGGCACGTACGAGGGGAGGAAGGACTTGAGGCAGTCCTGGATGAAAGCGAATGTGTTCTCCTGGTCCCGCTCGCTCTCGTCGAGGTCGTCGAAGAAGATGCCGCCGATGCCGCGGCCCTCGCCTCGGTGCTTGTTGAAGAAGTACTCGTCGCACCACTTCTTGAAACGTGGGTAGTAGTCCTTGTCGTGGGCGTCGCAGGCAGTCTTGAGCGTCTTGTGAAAGTGAATGGCGTCTTCGTCAAAGAGGTAAGATGGGGTCAGATCGCTGCCACCACCGAACCACCAAGCCTGTGATGTGCCGTCGGGGTTGGCCGTCTCAAAGTATCGGTAGTTGAGGTGGACGGTAGGAGCCATGGGGTTGTAAGGGTGAAGGACCATGCTTAGGCCGGCGGCGAAGAAGTCGAGGGATTCGACATTGGGGTCGAGAGTCTTGTGGTTGGCGCGCATCTTCTCAATGGCAGGCTTGGGTAGGGAGCCATAGACGACGCTGACACCGAGGCCGGCCTTTTCAAAGACGTTGCCCTCCTGAAGGACACATGTAGTACCACCTCCACCGTTGGGACGCTCCCACTCATCCTTGCGGAACTTCTTGCCGTCAACCCTCTCGAGCTCGGCGACAATCTGGGCCTGTTGTTCCCTGATGAACTTTTCCATACGGAGGCGCATGGGCGAGTCCTCGGAAACGCCCGACTCGCGCTTCTTCTGAGCATCGCGGTCGGCGAGGGTGACTGGATCGAGACGGAGGGATTCAGTTTCAGCCTGGGCGAGGCTCTACGTTAGCAATTGGCCCTCCTGGGAGCTCCTCGTGAGGACATACCATCTTGTAGGCGAGGGGGGCGATGGCACCAAGGGCGACAGCGGCCAGCCACAACGAGGAGTAATTGGAGGACGAAGCGGATCGGGAAGCTCGAGAACCGACAGAGCTAGACAGCCAACGTCTCGTAGAAGCGAATTGACTCTGGGAGAAGCGTGTAGAGGGAGATGCAAGATGCGCAGCAAGGCGCTGAACCGGCCGCCTGGAAGCCATGACCTATATATTTTCGAGCGGGCAGAGCAAGGCCGAGAAGGAAGGAAAAAATGTGCCGAAAATCAGGTGGTTTCTCTGTCTGAATGTGAGGCCACCTTTGCCGCCAGAAGCCGGGGTGTTTTGGAGAGAGCGGCAGAGTTTGGTAGGGTTCAATTCGCGGTTTGGGCCGATTGGGACTCGGGTGATGGTCAGAATCGAATGTTTGGCAATTGGCTTCTCTCGACGTAGTTCTCGACCCTAGGGAGCGATACTGGGGCCGGCCGGCGGAATCGGCTGACGGGCTGCCGAGAGCGGTAAAGCCAACGCACCACTCGGAGGTACTTGAACTTTGTACCTCCGGAATTCTTTTGATTCTGTCAAATGCTTCTCCGGACTCCCGGTCTTTTGAGATGTCTCGTCTTTCTGATATTGAAGCTTCGTTCCTGAGGCATGTGATCTATCCCGTGACCTTGCTGCTGCAGCTTGCTTCATGTAAGCCGTTCAACCCTGGTACGCTTTTGTTCCCCCCTTCTGGAGGCACCGAGGTGGCGGGGACAGTGCGCCAAGCTTGTTTGCCTTTTACTTTTTTCCCACCGTGATGGCCAACCTTTTCCTTTCGGTGACTGGGTTTGGGTACAGCTGGTTCAGCACATCCAATGCAAGGAGGGAATGCAGTGCATGGGCAGGGGGAGCCGCCAAGTGTGAGTGAGCAAGGGGGCCAAACCACGAAGAAAAAGGACAAGAAATCACAAGTATCTACAAACATTTACAAGAGAGGGGTCTTTCAGGGATTGAGTCCGAGTGACCTGCAGAAACAAAAGGTTTGTTTCTGCAGATGCTTTTTGTTGTTGCGAGTACCTACGTAGATGTTTAAGCATCAACAGAGTCACTGACGAATGGTGGAATCTTCTTTGAGAGCCGCAAGCTCTCCCGATTTGCCCTTTCCTTGATAGGCAATGAAGATAATCAGGTCTACTACCCCTTGGCGTCAAGCTTGTGATGGACTTGAAAATGAGGACCTGAGTGAAAAAAAAAAAATAAAGGTCGCCTCCTGGACTCTCTCCCCTGTCAGCAGTCGTGATTTGTTCAGCAGTGATTCACGTCACGTCACGACCCTGTGACGAGACAGTGCGACGCCTGACTTGCTGCTCCCCCGCCATCATTGCCTCGCGGGGCCTCTTGTGATTCACCGACCTGGATGGAGCTAAACTGAATTAGGGCTAGACCAGCGGCCCCGCGCGCCTGGCCTCTCTCCCTGTCACTGCCCGCCTGCGCATTCAGTGAGAGCCTGCCTGTCCGCCTACCGCTACCGCTGCCTCCGCCTCCTGCCTGTTGCTGCCTTCTTTCTAGTCTGGCCGACCGCTTATCTGTGCCGTGCCACCTTTAAGGCTCAGTGACCTCTCTTTCTCATTCTTCTTCTACCTGACGCAAGCCGATCGTAACCTAAGCTCGTTCCTCTCCATCCCATCTCCATTTCGATCTTCCCATTTCTGCAACCTCCATTTTTGCGTTTTCTCGCAAAGCCAAGCTCGACTCTCAACAACAACAGCAACACACTTACCGCCTTCGATCTTATCAATCATCCACCATGCGCAGCAAGTTCAAGGACGAGCACCCCTTCGAGAAGCGCAAGGCCGAGGCCGAGCGCATCCGACAGAAGTATGCCGACCGTATTCCGGTATGTCATCTTTTTCTTTTTCTTGTTGTGTTTATTTTGTTAGACGTCGGCTGCGACTCGACGAGAGAACTGTCGAGGGCATGCGCGGGGTCACCGCCCTGCGTCGTCCCGTCAGACACATCGCTGCCGTTGCTGCTGCCGACGACACTTTCGAGGGATCGAGTGCTGACAAACGCGCTGAATAGGTCATTTGCGAAAAGGTCGAGAAGAGCGACATCGCGACCATCGACAAGAAGAAGTACCTGGTCCCCGCCGATTTGACTGTTGGCCAGTTCGTCTACGTGATCCGCAAGCGAATCAAGCTGTCGCCCGAGAAGGCCATCTTCATCTTCGTCGACGAGGTCCTTCCCCCCACGGCCGCTCTTATGAGCAGCATCTACGAGGAGCACAAGGACGAGGACGGGTATGTCTACTGTTGCCCTGCTTAGAAATGAAACCTGTTGCTGACATGCGTCTAGTTTCCTCTACATCACTTACTCTGGCGAGAACACCTTTGGTGACGCGTAAGAGCAAGTCGTATTGGATCGGTACTCAATTCTACGTCGAGAATGATGAAGGCGTTTCGGTTGTATTGGGTGATTCTATTTTGTTGAAACGGTACTGATTATTGTACTCTGATTTCGAGCCGGGATATCGGGATGCAGTAGAGCCCGCACTGCTCTGTGTCTCGTCGCAAATCCTCCAGCTTTGTTGGTATTATTCTGACAGCGCGAGTGAAACGAGGACTGCAAGTTGGTAGACAATATCAAGCCTGCTGCCCGAAGATTTGATTTTCGTCATCGTGTTGAACTATACTCTAGTCACCAGGACAACGTCATTTCCCTTGATGAGTCTGTCCGGATTCAGTCACGCTGAGCTGAGCTTGATGGGAACAATGACTACTTCCAGGCAGCTGTGCTCATCACCTGATGACATTAGCTCCGGAACTGGCGCTAGCACGCCATGTGCCTGGACGGCTATTCTAGATTAGCGCCTTGGTCTGCGTGTGATAAGCGAAGCTTCCCAGTCGCTATCGATTCCTATCCTTTGGGCGACTAAGGATGCTGAATACGCTCTTTGTATTCATATCTCAAGAGTGAGGAATCACTGGCTGTGAAATAACTTTGCTCTTTTTTTTTTTTTTTTTTCCATGGTCCGTTCATCTGAATGTGTGCATCGAGACGAAAACTCTCGTTGCTTCTCTACTTTTGGGGGCGGATATTTGGTACACCACCTTTGGTAGGGTTAACTATCCTCAACAAACCCTCATGAATGTTTCTTAGCAACTTTGTTTAATGGCCATTTTCAAGCATAAGATAAAACATGTGGAAACAAAAAAAGAGAGCTCTTATGTGAGATTGTCTTGGTTTGATCCTTATGGTAGGATAGGCTAGGCATGTAGCTATCGTCAAGTATGAGCTCCTTCTAACACATTGTAAGTAAACGAAGATTCCATCGTGATAATTTCTGCGTGCATATGAATCTTAATTCCGCTCTCCTCTTTAATCTTGATTGTTGCCACGTCTTCTTCTTTCCTCCTCCAGCTCCTCCTCTCCACCCTCACCTTTGTCATCCCAAACCAGGCTTACTCATGAACCCAGCAAGATGGGAGCAGAACCAGTATTCCAAGAACCTGATGTTCTCCTGCCTGTCCACTAGGCCGAGATACGACGGGAGTTTGCCATCAAGATCGAGTCAGAAATCCGCGCTCATCCTAGAACCGCAAACTTCAAACTCAACGCCGCACAAGTCGCCATTATCTTGTTCGTTCCCTTGTCTACCCTTCGACCTGGCGGCTACCTATCGTCTGGAGTCTTGTCAGGAGAGCTGCATCAACGACTAGTGGGCCTGCAATCACTCGTCAAGCATTGTGAGTATCAATGGTTCATCCTTGGCTTGGTCTATAAGCTTGCGAGCTAACGATTTCTTCTCCCCCTACAGTCTTGGATCAACTGTTACCCCATAAAAGACCCTATAAAAGACCAGAACATCCCGAGGAGCGCAAGTGCACGGAGCGAGACGGAAATGTCTCCGTTCTAATGGGCACAAGCAAGCCTTGGGTTGGCCATATCATCCCATACGCATGGAACGATACCCAGGCCAACATTCAAAAGACGCAAACGGTCTTTCAGCATATCCAAGCCTTCTTCGGCAAACATTCGCTCCTTAGATATCGGCTAGATCTTCTACACCCACGGCAACCGGGCAGCTCCGACAAGGTATGGAATATGATTTGTCTCAACCTCTCTACTTCCTGCTTTTGGAGAAGCGCCAGGCTCGCGTTCAAGTGTTTGCGCATCAGGCCGACTACCCAAGGCGAGCCTGTTGTCATTCTACAACTCCACTGGATGCCACGGCGATGTATGGAACCGACCAAGGAGATGTCGCTACAAGGAGAAGACAACGACTTTGACAAGATGGTTGAGTGCGCCAAGTCACTTCATAGTGACGGGGTCTCTAACTTGATTTATGAAATGCCCGAGTTCTTGATACCATCTGGACACTTGATCCACGTCAGGATGCCCAACTCCGAAGCTGTCCATTTCAAGGCCATGATCGACCTTCAATGGGCCATGATCGTTGTGGCTGCCTTTTCTGGTGTTGCTAATGCGCCTCAACTCATACCTGACCATGAATAGTTCTATGTTGGCCATTAAAATGTCGATGACTCGGAGTTGAGAACCATGGAATAGGCCAAGGTACACTCTGGCTGCCATAGCTGAAGTAGAAGGGTAGCAGATATTTGGCAGCCATGTCAACCTGGCTATGGCGTATCTTTTTAAGAACCATCGCGGGTTTCATCCTATCTTCGATTGTCCTATCTCCTACCAGGTGTGCGATTAGACTAAGAATAACTGACAAATTTGAGAGTCTACCCAGGACGAGCACCCAGATACACCGAGTAATAGGTCAAATGGGCAAGTTTGGTGAACTAGATCTCGGCGCCTTTGACAAACGCCATGACAGCGTATCGAAAAGCACCATTTGCATATCCACGTCTCATGGCGCGAAATGACTGTAAGAAGGCGATACCATCACGGCCCTGTGTAAAGGCGAATGCCCAAAGAGATGGATTTTGGACAAGTGACCAAGTAATATCCCTATCGAGGAGAGTGAGTTTGGTATTATGGCTAGCTGGACGAAGTACATACCATGTCTTTCTGACCTCTTGACTGATATCGTTTGGACCAGAGAAGATGTTGAGCCCTGCTTGGTTTGCAAGATCGACATAGCCTTGCTGAGTACAGAGTGGAGGAAGAAGCATGCCATCTACCCTCAAGTTAGTATTCGAGTAGTCCCTTCGCGTCTGGCCACTGATTACCTTCAATAGGTTTGATGTCGTTGACAAAGGCCGTCTCGTCTAGACCCTCGGCTTTGAACCAGTCCGCCAACACCAGCTTACCCCCCGGTTTGAGGACCTTTTTTGCGTTCTCAAAGAACAAGGCTTTGTTTGGGAAATGGCTTAAAGCCTCGCTTATCCAAACAGCGTCAAAGGATCCTTGCTGGCCGTCAAAGGAGTCACCCATCATTTCGGCGTCTAGCTCAAGAAACCGGACCTTTCCGGCACCCAGTCGGGTGAAGCCACCGTCATCTTGGCTTTTACTCGAGTCTGTCTGTGGGTGCTCTTCACTTGCGGCTTTGGTGAGGCGGTTTGCGATTTCAACTTGCTTGGGCGAGATGGTGATGCCGGTGACAGAGCAGCCATGCTCAGAGGCTAGATAGCGAGACGTCCCGCCGATGCCGCACCCCACGTCGAGAACAGCCGTGTTGGACGAAAGCTTTGAGGTGTCAAGTAGTAGTCGGATGAGATTTATCTGTGCCTCCTCTTTGGTCTGCGTTTCTTGGGACTCTAGAGTTGGCCAGTATCCGTGGTGGATGTGCTCGCCCCTGGCATGAGGAGTTAGTAGGCAAAGGGAGCCAGGTACATGGAATAACGTGAAGAGAAAGACGATGCATTTGATTGCGGTCATGGAAAAGCCCGAAAACGAACCACAAACTTAGGTAATAGTCACTGGCCAAGTCATAGTGGAGCTTGATCCTGTCTTTGAGAGCTTGCATGGTGGAGTGGGCGAGACCGAGAGGAGTGTCATATTGCTTGCTCAGGTCGGTGGCCTGGTTGTCAGTCGCCGTGGTAGCCATAGTTGGTGAATAGCTGTTAAGCTCGAATAGCAATCAGGATGTGCAATCCGGTGAGTTTGATTTACTGGCAAGAATATGATGATGATGGTGATGGTGTTGAGGGTATTCAAGTCGGGAATCTTGATGTACCCCGCTATCCAGGGCAGTACAATAGTAACTGCTGAGTCGGTGAAACCACCGACGCATCCGAGACACAAAGCATCCCTTGAGCAAGAGAAGCCATAACCCGAGTACTCGTACTTCAGCCGCGTATATCGGACCGGGACGCGAGAACAAATGCAAGCATATGCTCGATCTGTGATCGTGGAGGCGCTGGAACCTTTCACCGTTGTGGAGTCGTCAAATCACCGCAGACTCCTTGGCAGACACATCCACACTGGCGAAAGCAGTGCACGGTGCTCAAAGAAATAAAAGGTCTGTCCAGCTTTCAAATATCACAGTTCCATGCCGTCTGGCTATTTTAAGCTTGTGCCGTGATGGTTGGGCGGCATCTTCTCGAATGTCGGGTTCTCGTTTCACGACGCGCCAACTGAACCGTGAGCCGCCGTCATTACAGCCAATCATTTCACACGAAGCGGCCCAAACGGTGACCATGTTCGATACACAAGGCGCTTCGTAAAATTACAACCCGAAAACACTTTACGAGAGTCGCTGAAGGAATGATTCTATTATCGTTCACCTATTCTCGCCATGGATAACTCGGTTTGTCTTGAGGTGGGATGGTGTTCCCTATCCCAGTTCCCCTCCATATGACGTCAGAGCTCTCAAGACCAGAATTTAAGCTTGATTCACTACCGGCTAAAGAATGACTCTTTCTCACCGCAGACTCTCTCGTTTCAGAATCTGCAAGGCGATGATCAGAAACACGAGCTACCTCGTTCCAGAAAATCCTGTTTCGACACCGTCCAGACTTGCCAAGTGGCAGGTCCTTTGGACGAGATCGGCGGTTGTCGGCCACGTGAACCCTTGTTCGCCAAAGACCCTGGAGGGACCCTTTGACCTATTTTAGCAGCCTTTCCGGGGTGGCAGGGACCAGGGACCAGGGGCAAATGGGCTGAACAAAGGCTTGATTGGACCTGAGGCACTGCCTTCTCCCACACTCTTCACGACGACATCCTGGTCCGCCACCGTGAAAACGTTCACCACCACAGGTTGGGTTGGAGATGATCCTATCCGTTTGGAATATGGCGCCCTTTTGTTTCTTGCGAGACCCTGCTATCGCCAGTTACTTTACGATGGGTCTCGGTGCTATTCGCCCATCTCGCATGGCGTAGTCGGTCACGACCTCGGGCAAGGCGATGGGGGAACCTGCTCGAAATGGCGTCACTCTCTGCCCGAAAATCAAGATGCGTCGTTTCCCTATCAGTTAAAATGACCTGCTCTCCGCTGCCGTGCCTGATGGTGAGACTTTTTCTTTCCGGTGGGCACCATTCACGACGTCGTTCCGTGGTGTTTTTAACCCCCTTGCTCATCTGCGTGAGTCACTTGTTATATATCTACGCTTCAGTTCGCACCCCATTCACTTGGAGGCTGCCTATTGATGCCCGTGATATTGTGACTTTTCTCATTTGTGCAAGTTTGTCAATTTTTCCCTCTTTTTTGGAACGACCTATTAAACAATCCGTGCTTGAGGCGGCTGGGCCACTTCAAGTGACAAGTCAAACAAACGATAGCCCAGGCCTGAAAAGACTCATCAACACTCCAGCCTCCCCATTCTATTAGAAACGTCAGCTAGGGGAGACGTCAGCTTCGGACCTGTTTGAGCGGCCCGTATTCTTTGTGTTGCTCTCGGCTCAGTTTGAAGCCTTTGCTTCCCAGGCCTCCTACTGCGTCGTGAGTGGCCACCGGTGTGTTGGGCGGGCGCTTAACCCGACCTCACTTTTGCCAGGTCTAAGCGCCAGCCGCTCAAAGGCGAGAAAGGAAATCTGAGGGCGGTTCAGAGTCCGGGTTCCTATTTGGGGAATTCTCATTCATTCGAGGTCTACAATTGTGGAGTTTTTAACATGGGGTAAGTTGCAGCGCCTTGCAGCGAAAACTTCCCTTATTGTCTTTGCTCCCCTTCCTATTGTCCTATTATTCTACATTTTGCTTCCTCTTTCACACACACAATCTCTCACCTCCCCTCATTCACAACAATAAACAAGGTCATCATGGAATCATAGAGTCTAGATCGGGAAATCTTTTACTCACGGCCGTTAATTTTCATTTGTCCCATTTCTTTCATCTCTCTCTTTGTCTAGTTAATCGTTACACACTTCCTCCGTCTTAATCCAGGGATCACTCGAATATTGGCATCATCCTCTCTCTGCCTTTCCCTTCAACTTCTATTCTCTCTTCTCTATTTTCAAATTTGATCTTTCAGAGATACCAACACGCATAGATTCAACATGTTCTCCTCACGGAAACAATCCGACGACCCGCCGGTCTACCCGGCCGTCCCTGACTCCCTCCGAACGGAGTCGATCGAAATGTCCGAGATGCGAAAGGTTCAGGAAGCCCGCGCCGATACTGCTCCTACCGTTACTCCGTATCTCAGTCTCCGTTCAAGACTCTCTCAGATTTGGATGAATCGCTGGACGATCCTCCTCCTTCTGGTCCTGATTCGAGTCGTCATCCTCATCGCCGACCTCAATGACAATGTCGGGGATGCTAGAACCAAGGCCCTCTCGGCCTGCACCAAAGTCGAAGATGTTGGAAGCGCCATGGCTTCCATGCCTCATTACCTGTCACGAGGTGTCAACGAGCTTGCTGCTTCTGGCATCGAAAAGTCCATCGAGGCGATGGTGTACATGCTCGACCTCATCATCGTCGGCGTCCAGAACCTCATCATCTTCTACATCAACTTCCTCACTGCCACTTACGTCTGTCTCATCACAGCCATGGTCCACGGTAGTCTTGACGTCGTTGCTAATGTCACCGAGGATGCCACCAAGGCGTTCAACAAGATTATCGACAAGGTTGCCAAGGAGATTGAAGACATTGCCGGAAACCTCGAGGATGGCATTAATAAGGTTACTGAGGGCATCGAGGACTCCGTCTTTGGTGATCTGATCCCCGACATCCCCAAGGTCAACTTCACCGAGCCCATTCAAGACCTCAAGAACTTTGACCTCAACTCCACAACATTTGTCTCGGATGTTCGCCAACTTGAAGAGGATCTTCCCGACTTCCGAGAGGTCCAGAACCTGACCGAGGAGGCCATCTCCAAGCCTTTCAACTTTGTTCGCCAAGCTCTCAATGAAACCTACAGCGGCTACAAGTTCGATCGCGATGCATTCCCTCTGGCCCAGAAGAAGCAGCTAACCTTTTGCTCTGAGAATGACGCTCTCAACGAATTCTTCACCAACCTGTTTGAGCTCATCGCCAAGGCCAAGACAATCTTCATCGTCGTCCTTGTCATCCTGGCCGTTGCCGCCATCGTCCCCATGGCCTGGCTCGAGATCAAGCGCTGGCGACGACAGCAACAGCATGCACGTCTCATTGCTAAGGGCCAATTCGACTCCATGGATGTTGTCTACATCGCCTCTCGCCCCATGACCGCGACCTGGGGAATAAAGGTCGCCTCTCGCTTCAAGGGCAAGAAGCAGATCCTGGTGCGTTGGTGCATCGCCTACGCCACCTCTGTGCCGGCTCTGTTCGTCCTGTCTCTCGCGATTGCTGGTTTCTTCTCTTGCTTCTGCCAGTTCCTCCTCCTCAGGGCCGTTAGAGACGAAGTCCCTGCTCTGGCTGACCAGGTTGGCGCCTTTGCCGACGACGTAGTGCAGAGCCTGGAGAGCGTTTCTGACGACTGGGCCAATGGGGCCAACGGTGTCATCAAAGGCCTCAACGACGACATCAACAATGACGTTCTCGGCTACGTTACTAACGCTACGGATGCCGTCAACGACACTCTCAACACCTTCCTCGAAACCATGGATGATGGCCTCAACACTGCCTTCAAGGGTACTATCCTCCTCGACCCCATCAAGACGGTCCTGCACTGCGTAATCGGTATCAAGATCGAGAGTGTGCAAAAGGGTCTCACATGGGTGCACGATCACTCCCAAGTCAACTTCCCCCTCTTTGAGAACAACACATTCAGCATGGGTGCCAAGGACTCGATTGATGGTGACTCGGACCTTAACACGTTCCTTGCATCCCCGTCGAGCGTCACTACTGATGAGGTCACGGGGGCTGTCCAGGCTGTCACCGACTGGCTCCACAACAATCTGATCCAGGATGCCCTCATCTCCACCGGCCTGCTACTTCTCTACTGCCTTGTGGTACTTATCGGAGTTGTATGGACACTGGTTGGCATGGTATCGCCCGACAAAGGTCGTGCTGAAGGTGGCATGCGTTACACCGGAGACAACCGACCCAACGCAAGTCCCCATATCGGACACCACGACGGGACCAACCCCGGCGGCGTCATGCACTTCCCTCGATTTGGATCCTCCTCAGGCGAAGAAGACAGCTACAGACAAGCACCGAGCGGAGGTGACGAAAAGCTCATGTCCGGCGCAACAGGGGGTCGTCCCATGCAGGTCGAGGGCAACCAAAGAAGCAGCTCCTACGGCTACCTCGACTCGACAAGCGGCAAGTACTAGGAAGTCTGGAGCCCATTGACCGGTTGAAGGGGAAATGGGAGGGAGGCGTCAAGATTCTCTCCATCTTTTCTTTGTTGCAGTTTTTCTCGCTACTCCCGGTCTGGGCTGGACCTTGTGCCGGAAGATACTCTCCCTAACGTATGACTGCATGAAAGCGACGAGGGGATCATGATGACATTGCATGGACGGCGTTGATAATACTTTGGAACTGGAGGCAACTCGAAATCTTTTTCTTGTCATTTTCATTTGTTTTTTGTACTGTTTCGAAGGGAGAACATCAAATAGTTGGCTTCCGTATCACAAAGGGCGACCCCGAGTCTGGGTTCGCGCGGGTCTGCACGTTACATACTGTAGTCACGATGGCAAACCAGATTGTTCCTAGCCCTAGATTGATACAAGAATAACATCCGATGGCTACACTTATGCAGTCTGTATGTCGTGGTGATGTCGCGTGTAAGTCAGGTTGGCGCCTCGGCGGCCATGCCCGGAGTCGCTTGGCGCATGCATAATCCTCCGGGGTGCATGATTCAAGGGTATGGCATCCATCTGCCAGCAATGAATCATACAAACCGTAAGTTAGATCCGCTAACCCATGCCATTCCAACGGCCATGTAACGTGTTTTGGTGAGTGCCATGTCCTCCAAGCTGTCCGGAGTTGTCATCATGACTGCCGTTTTAGGCAAGTCCGGGGCCGGAGTGGGGTACATGGATGCCCGCTGCAGGGCGGAGTGTGGACGGAACATGCAGGTGCAGGCGACGTGCAGGAAGGAGCAGCGGCGGCAGGAGCTAATCGAGCCAGAGGTGTGGCGGAGAGCATTCTTCCGGAATCGGGTGGCGTAAACTTCCAGTCACCAAAGGAAACTCCAACTCGTTGATTCGCTTTCCCCGACTTTTTTCTTTTCTCTTAAAGAGTCCCAAGGCCAGCAGCTTTTTTCGAGTCTACAAGTCAAGAAATCAACTTCTCCGACGAACAAGACATTCGATTAGAATCATGGAGGCCATCAGACAAACTTTCCAGCGCTGCAAGTCGCAGAACAGGGTCAGTTCACCACTCTCTAGTTGCCCCTCCGCGGGGTAGAGAGACAAGAGTCACCACTTTTTGCCGGGAGAACAATGGACTGACAATTGGTCGAATATAGTCTGCGCTGGTATCATACGTCACTGCTGGTTATCCCAAGCCTGAGGACACTCCCGATATCCTCCTGGCTCTGGAAAAGGGTGGTGCCGGTGAGTGCCTCTGGTCCGAATGACGTTGGGATTTTTGCGCTGATCACATAAAAAGATGTTCTCGAGCTCGGTGCTCCCTTTACCGACCCAATTGCCGACGGTCCGACCATTCAGACTGCCAACACGGTTCGTACGAGACTTGGAAACATTAATGGGCGGGAATTGACTTGGTGTAGATTGCTCTTGACAATGGCGTCACGATCGAGTCCACCCTCGGCATGGTTAAGGCGGCCCGAGACCGCGGTCTGAAGGCTCCTGTCCTGCTCATGGGCTACTACAACCCTCTTCTTAGCTACGGTGAGGAGCGACTCCTCGAGGACTGCAAGACTTCTGGTGTCAATGGCTTCATCGTTGTCGATTTGCCTCCTGAGGAGGCCATCTCTTTCCGAAAGCTCTGCAACAAGGGCCAGTGAGTTGAGCCACACAGCGAGACTCGGACTTTTATACTGACTGAAATATTCAAGCCTTTCTTACGTCCCCCTTATCGCTCCCGCCACTTCTGATACCCGAATGAAGATCCTTTGCCAACTGGCCGATTCCTTCATCTATGTCGTCTCAAGGATGGGTGTTACTGGCGCTACCGGAACTCTCAACGCCAACCTCCCTGCTCTCCTGGAGCGAGTTAAGAAGTACAGCGGCAACAAGCCCGCCGCTGTTGGATTCGGTGTCAGCACCCGTGAACACTTCCTGAGTGTCGCTACCCTGGCCGATGGTGTCGTCGTTGGCAGTCAGATTATCACAACTATCAAGAACGCCGAGCCTGGTCAGGCCCTTGCCGATATTGAGAAGTACTGCGCCTATCTGTCTGGTCGCGACTCGGAGGAGAACACCCGGGAGGTTGGTCTTGTTGAGGCTGTTGCCGGAGCCAAGGAGCCCAGCGGAGACAATGTTACTGTCGAGGCGACTGTGACAGATAACGATATCAGCGCTGAGGAGGACAGCGCTCTGGTGGCTCAGCTCGCTGCTCTGCACGGCAAGATTCCTGAGCGATTCGGCGAGTTCGGTGGCCAGTACGTTCCCGAGAGCTTGATGGACTGCCTGTCACAACTGGAGGATGGATTCAACGCCATCAAGGACGACCCTGCTTTCTGGGAGGAGTACCGGTCTTACTACGAGTACATGGGACGACCTGGCCATCTGCATCTGGCTGATCGTCTGACTGAGCATGCTGGTGGCGCCAACATCTGGCTCAAGCGTGAGGATCTGAACCACACTGGTAGCCACAAGATCAACAACGCCCTGGGACAGCTCCTCCTGGCTCGAAGACTCGGAAAGACCCGCATTATCGCTGAGACTGGTGCTGGCCAGCACGGTGTTGCTACTGCCACTGTCTGTGCCAAGTTTGGCATGGAGTGCACAGTTTATATGGGCGCTGTAGGCCTACCCGCTTTCATGACTCTGATACAGTCACTAACAATGTTATAGGAGGATGTTCGACGACAGGCTCTCAACGTTTTCCGTATGCGACTGCTCGGCGCCAAGGTCGTTGCTGTTGAGGCTGGAAGCAAGACCCTTCGAGATGCCGTCAACGAGGCCCTCCGCGCCTGGGTCGTTGACCTTGAAACCACTCACTACATCATCGGTTCCGCCATCGGTCCTCACCCCTTCCCTACCATCGTGCGAACATTCCAGTCCATCATTGGTCGTGAGACCAAGGAGCAGATGCTCGAGAAGCGAGGAAAGCTCCCTGACGCCGTCGTGGCCTGTGTCGGTGGAGGCAGCAACGCTGTCGGCATGTTCTACCCCTTCGAAGACGATCCTAGTGTTAAGCTCCTGGGTGTTGAGGCTGGTGGTGACGGTGTTGAGACATTAAGACATAGCGCTACCCTCACCGGTGGTTCCAAGGGTGTCCTGCACGGTGTGAGGACGTACGTCCTCCAGGACAAGCACGGTCAGATTGCCGAGACACACTCTGTCTCTGCTGGTCTTGACTATCCCGGTGTCGGCCCTGAGCTGAGCTCCTGGAAGGATAATGAGCGAGCCAAGTTCATTGCCGCCACTGACGCCCAGGCTTTCCTCGGTTTCAGGCTCATGAGCCAACTTGAGGGTATCATCCCCGCTCTCGAGTCGGCACACGGCATCTACGGTGCCATCGAGCTGGCCAAGACGATGAAGAAGGGCGAGGATCTGGTCATCTGCCTGAGTGGTCGTGGTGACAAGGATGTGCAGAGCGTGGCGGATGAGCTTCCCAAGCTGGGACCCAAGATTGGATGGGATCTCCGTTTCTAAAAAAAAAAAAATGATACCAATGTTGAATAAGAGGGTTGTATGTATGTTGTGTAGTTAGCTCCTGAAATGAGAACATGACCAAAAACATGAAATAATATGTAAAGGCATTGGGTATAATGGCTTGATTGTGTGTAAAACTGCATTTATTCGAGTGAGTTGCCTTGATCTGCCCTCTGGGTATGCTATGAGGTTGAATTATTTTTCAATGAAAAAAAGATGTCTTTTTCTATCATTCGTTTCTGGCGGTTGGTGATACAAGGGTTGTTTTGGCGTTTTGATATGAGAAACAAGGGGCTTTTGGTACATATAATACATGAAACATTTTATACCGTAACGTTGTCCTTTGTCGTCGTCGTGTTGAGGTCGGCCTCTGCCTTGTCAAGTTCCTTGAACAGCAGCGCCTCCTCCTCGTCCGTCAGCTCCTCAACACCCTCAAGATCCGCCAAATCCTCATCTCCCAGCACAAACTCATGAACCGACGCGGCCTTGAGCTCGGATAGCGTCTGGCGACTGCGCATGCTCAGAGGACCAGGCGTGGCAAAGTCCAGAGCATACTGGATAACATCGTCCCTGTTCTCAATCTCCTTGGGCTGCATACCCAATGCCACTCTCTCCTCATTGAACCTCTTTTGAATATCCCTCGACTGCATCAACAACCAACGTAGGTTCCATCCTCCAGGTCCCAGCTCCTTTATCCTAGCGGGCTTGCTCTTGAGGAGGTATTCCTGCAGTCCTCCCTCTCGGCGGATAGTCTTGAGGACACGCAGGGTCAACCGGGTCTTGACGTTTGCGTCGACGGCGGGGAGGTGGAAGCTCTTGACGTGGACGTTGGGCCTCCAGAAGCGGCGGGCCTTGTTGTTGTACTTTTCCGCGACCGTGTTACCGAAGCGGATGCGGGCGCTGCCGTACAAGCCCCGGTTCGACTGCTTGTAGACCCGGCGCTCGCCGTAGGGGTAGGGAGGGATCAGCCGCGAGGGGAGGAGGTGAGGCTTGATGGTCTTTGTCTGCTGAGGGAGGGTCGTGCTGAATTGGCGGGTGAGGATGCTGCAGGTTGTCGTTGATGGTTGGAAGGCTGCCCTGAGGGCCGGCCGCACGGGGGTAAAGGATGCCATTGTTTCGGAGGGGCCTTGATCGTGGAAATTCGTTCAAGGGCGAGGCATTGGCCTCAATTGGCGTCTGGGCGGGCGGGTATCCGGATCACACGCCGTCAGAGATCGTTCCGTCCGATGTCTCTATCGTGCTCGACTTCTCTTGGTGTTGAGATTTTTGGGTCCCCGCGGGCTTGCTCGGAAGTGGTTGATGATCCGGCCCCGGAGACATGGGAGAGTAATCCAATCAGGCGACCCCACTTTAGCTTGGTTGGTGAGAGCTTCACTAACACAACGTAAACTCAATGCAAGCCTGGTTGTTTATGTTGTTGATGATTTCGCAATGACGGCTTTTCCGCCCGTTGATGATGCAGTTTTGCAGAACAATCCGGATTTTTCAAATCTTTACAATAAACTCACAAATGTCATTCTGAATCCTGATGGCTCTACAAAGGAGGACCCCGCGGCCAAAGAACGAGCGGTTGTTCGAGAGGTAAGAACATCCCCATTCTACAAGATATCAATGATACTAACCTTGGTTTTAGGAACTAGATCGTCGACGTCTGATCTCTGCCAAACATCACATCCTCACTCGCGCCGTAGCAACAGCAACACCAAGTACACCGCCGCCGACGAAAGCTTCCTCCCGTCTTCGAGCACCACAGAACCAACAACAGCCAGACGCGAGATCTCAGCAGGCACCTACTCTTCCTGAACCACTCCTCGATCTTCTTCTCGTCCTACCTCCCCTACTAGACGCCAGCATCCCACCTCTTCCGCAAGATACCCTCGAACTTCTCTTCGCCCATCCTCCACTTTCCGACCTCGAGACACTCCTCCCAAGTCTCGCACCTCTCATCGCATCGAATCTACGCTCTTCAGCTCTAGGTCTTGCGCGAATTGCCCACCCGACTACGAACCCGTCTTACCTCCACCGCCATATCGCCTCCCTACCCAGCACCCTTTCCAGCCTCCGCTCAGACCTGACCGCCGCCGAAACCGACCTTTCGACCCACCGCCTTCGCTCCCTCGCTACCTTGACCTCCCTCCTCCAAGCCGCCAGCCAAGCCATCAGCATTCTCATCCGTGCCCTCGAAGCCAAACACGGTGTCGTCGCGCGCAGTCTCGAGATTCGCGCTGCAGAGGTATCGCTACATGCCCGTCGTTACGACGCCGAGGTCGCCATTGCTGCATCCTCAGTTCGTCGCGCCGTGTACTCGCCCGAGGCGATCGCCGCACTTAAGAACTACGGCGCCCACCTACGCGATGCCAAGAATCGAGGCGAGGAGCGTGTCCGTGGGTTGACGGCTGAGCTAGGCGAGTATGGCGTCGGGGTTGAGGGCGGTGAAGGAAAGGAGAGGATGATGCGAGAGATGTCGCGGGTGTATAGGGAGATGGGACGACAGATGGAAGATGTTAGGGGAGATCTTGATCGACTAAATGTGTGAGAGCAACTCGTGTCTCATCATGCCTGGGCATCAAGATGATAGACAGATCAACTCATGTACGGAAGCGTCGCCTGTTTGTTTACATCTTTTCACATTTCACAGCGTATACCCATTAGAATAGCAGGTAAATAGGCACGAGGCCCGTGTCTTTTATTCAGGTTACTCGTACATATATTTTCAGTTTTCGTCTCGTCGTTATCCATCAGACCAGACAGCCCGACCTGAACCCAAGACTAGGGGGTATTTTTCAGTCCATCCAATCCCTACAGCTTTCATGACCGTAGCTGCTTTTACCCAAGGGAAGAGTCTATCAGTAGCCCTGCCAATGTCCCGTTGGATTATCCTCCACTTCCCTCCTCATTACTGTCAGTACAATATTTAACCCTTGATCTTGTAGATGGCCTCGGCGAGACGACCAACGTTCTCAGAGGTGATACCGGCAACGGAGATACGGCCGTCCTTGGTGGCGTAGACGGAGAACTCCTCAGCAAGGCGGGTCATCTCATCGCTGGTCAGACCAGTGTAGGCGAACATGCCGATCTGGTTGGTGATGTGGGACCAGTCGTGCTTGGAGCCGAGCTTCTCGAGGTTGTCCTTAAGGAGGGCACGCATGGTGATGATGCGGTCAGCCATCTCCTTGACCTCACCGAGCCATTGCTTGTAGAGAGTGGGGCTGTTGAGGATCTCGGAGGCGATGCGAGCACCGTGGATGGGGGGGTTGGAGTACAGGGGTCGGATGAGGATCTTGAGCTGAGAGTCGACACGCTTCTTCTCGTCGGCATCGGCGCAAACGATGGAGAAGGCACCGATACGCTCACCGTAGAGACCCTATCAATTTGTTAGCACTTTATACGATACCGAACAAAACCCGAGCATGTCCGAGACTCACCATGTTCTTGGCGAAAGACTGGCAGAGGGCAATGTTGTGTCCCTGCTCAACGAAGTAGCGGACAGCGAAGGCATCCTTGTCGGTGTCACCGCTGGCAAAGCCCTGGTAGGCCATGTCGAAGAAGGCGAAGTGGCCCTTCTCCTTGACGACATCAGAGATCTGCTTCCACTGCTCCTGGCTGGGGTCAACACCAGTGGGGTTGTGGGCGCAAGCGTGGAAAAGGAAGACGCTGCCGTTGGGAGCAGCCTTGACATCAGCAATCAGACCCTCAAAGTCGAGGCCGATGGTGCTCTTGTCGTAGTAGCGGTACTGCTCAACCTCGAGACCGGCGTGGTTGAAGACAGCCTTGTGGTTAGCCCACGAGGGGGTGGGGATGTAGATCTTCTTCTCGCCGGGGAAGAACTTGGCGAGGAAAGCAGCACCAACTCGGAGGGCACCAGTACCGGAGATGGTCTGGGTGATGGTGATGCGATCAAGGGCGGGGTTGTTGGCGCCGTAAGCCAGCTTGGCGGCGGCGGGAGCGAACTCGGGGACACCAGTGATGCCGGCGTACTCCTTGTTCAGCTTGGCCTCAACCACCTTCTTCTCAGCCTCGCGGACGGAGGGCAGGACGTAGGGCTTGCCAGCATCGTCACGGTAGGCACCGACACCTGTAAACGAATCGAGTCAGATTAAGCTCGGACACAACGGGGAGCCTCCGCGGTCGGTGCGAGGGTAATGGCGTGGGGGTGACGTCGGACGTACCCAGGTTGATCTTCTTGTCGAACTTGTCGGCCTTGAAGGCTTCGGTGATACCTGGAGATGGAGTTAGCACCAATGCGCTTGGTGATGAGGTGTTTTTTCCAACACCATTCCCCTCTGTTCGGGGGAACGGAGTATGAATCATACGTACCCAGAATGGCCTGTTTTGTGCGAAGGAAGCGATTGATTAACAACGGAGCTTATAAAAAGCTGAAGAGCGCAATAAATAACTTACATCCTGTGAAAAGTTAGCATGAGAGAAAACGGAAGATGCGCATTGGCAGTGTGGGAGCTTCATACGGGAGGACCCTGAGGGACGTTGGCCCAGTTAGAGGCGGCACGGATGGCAGCGAGGTTGAACTGGGCGGGACGGGCAGCCTTGCGGCTGGCAACTCGGAGAGTGGACAGCATTGTGAAGGTGGTGATGGGAGGAGGAATTGATGAAGGAGGGGAGATTGACAGAGAAGAGGGAGAAGTAGGAAAGAAAAAGGACAGGAGGAGTCAGGCGGATTAAGGTGAGCGGAGTGAGGCGATGTGATGGTGGAGGTGGGCAAAAGCGTGGTGTCTAGTCGATCGGAGCTGCACGGAGGAAGGGTAGGAAGCTCTCAGCCAATTAAGAGGCTGCATATGGTTCGAGGCCCCTGCAACTGATGGGGTCTTTGTTCGGTGCATGTGCCATTCTGCAGTCCGTTCCTGCCCAGCTCGAGCTCACCTCACGGAGTCACGGCCAGTGGGCGGGCCATGCCCTGCCGTGCCCTGGAGACGGAGAAAATACAGTGGGGCTACCCCGGACATCGGCGTGTTAAGAATGGCAGTCTCAGGCGCTGCTCGCACCCTGCCGGACGGGCGTTTTGTCTGTCATGCCCTGTGGGCAGTTCCTTCCATCTGTGTCTCATGTGTGCGTCGAGCTGAGTGGTGCGCCTGAGGCGGGATGGATGTTCCTTCCCTTGTCGGTCATTGTTCCTTTTGTCCACTGTAGAGTGTCATTTCCATTCACCCATTTCTCATGAGTGACTTTAGTCATTTCCTCGTCTCATACCATGCGCAATGCGCATTACTGAAACGAAAGCAACCGTCCATGATGGATCAATGGAACGGACGACGGAGCTCAGAACCCCCGTCTTGAATCGCCCACCTTGATCGGGGCATCAGGATCCGAGCTTCTAAAAGCCGGGCCCCAAAACAACAAGGGGATTTAAGATCCGGGAATCTGGAGATCTATGGAGGGTTTGCTCAACTCCCGGTCCATCCACACATAATTCCTAGAACACCGGCTTTATCCTGTTTGTCCGTCTCTATTCACGCACACCATTCAACACTATCGCCATCGCCAAAAACACATATTCCCGCCCGGATGAGATCCGCCCTTTACCACCTGCAGACTTTCACCAGAAAAGAAACGAAGCTCTCATCAACCGTCGGGAACCGCATCCGACCCTCTCTTCTCTCTCCAGGCGCTTCAATGCTCCGGTCTGCTCCGGCCTGTTCACCGCGCGTCCCCTTCTGGGTCTTCCGCTGGGCCTCTCGTAGCGGGTCCGCTCTCACAGGATCCGCTTCCAACACCGGCCATCTCCAGACTTCTGCTCCGTTTCTCCAGCAAGTCACCTCGTACTCCGGTCCATGCTAATGCTCCCGCTACCGCCGCGAAGCCCTCACTAGCTCGCTCCTGTTGCATCACCGAACCCTTGTCGCAGCCTCTGTCTTTCTTGCCCACCTCTTCCACCCACAGACCACAGATCACAGACCGCCCTGTCCCTGACTGCCGGTCCCGTCCTCGTGACCGGCCCGGTTCCGTGTTCCCTTTGCAGCGTGGGACATTCATCTGACAGCAAGCCTCAGCGCAAGCCTCAAGCAGCTGCCTGCGGCTGTCATCAAAGGATACGGTCCAAGACGAAGCAATTTGCTCAAGAAGATATCTGATCGAATTGGTCCTTCGACACCGAGCCAGCCTGCATCGCCAAGAACGTGGGGGCACGGAAATTCCTTGGCATCGAGCGTGAGCTCCAAATAGACGCCAACCTGACTGCGCATCATTACAATTAATTATTCATGACGGTCCCAACTAGAAATACATTGCGACCTTTTTTTTTCGTTTACCCAGCCTCAATATCCAAGGTCCATGCATCATACCCTCCATCAGACGCCAAAGCCGATGCCAAAGGCAACGCCAACGCCAATCGCCGACCAAGATCCGAGATATCGCCTTGATGAGATCTTTTAACCATGCATGGCATGGTGTAGCCCGCAGGTGGCACAGCGCAGGGGCTTGTCATCTGGGGTAGCTTCGCACAGAGCCGTGCATAGTCGACACCACCATCTCTTATGCGCCCTCACAACCATGGACGCATGACCATCATTTCGTTCATCTGATCCGAGTTAGGCCTTCTCATCAGCCCTGTCTGATGGTGAATCGGCCAGCTCTTCGTAGCGGTTCATGACGTTTTCTTCTACCGTCTCATGGAACACGTCCACTTCGGTTGTGGCAAACTTCCTGGCGCTGATGCCTCGCTCAAAAAGCACATCGAGTTCCGCAAAGGTTCGGCCGTTCGGCTCTGGCAGGCGGAAGTAGGTGTAGATGATGCACAAGAAGCAGATGCCGCCCTGTCGCCTTTGTCAGCAAACGGCGCTTGTCATAGCAGCCTTAACGGATATGGGACCTTACCCAGAAGAATCCGGCATAGTTGCCCCAGTCCCAAGCGGTAGGGTTGAGCATATACGGCGTCAAGACGCTGTTGATGATGCCAATGATATTGCTATTCACCATCTGGTTAGCGAACCGAACTAACAACACGTTCATGGTTGCGACATCACTCGGGATGCTATCCCGACGACCGTTGTGGGGTCAGTGTTGAGAGACTCACTAAGCGTTACGGCCCAACACAACAGTCTTGATCTGAAGACGACGGGACGATAGCTCGCCAACGAGGGAGTAGCACACGGTGCCCACACTGAGCTGGTAAAAGAGTGCCCACACGATCATCATGCTGCCAGTGGCCAACGATGCCTGGTCTCGGTGGGCATCAGGTACAAGGCCGAGAAATCCCATGACGAAAAGCATGGAGCAGAGACCACAGAGACCGTAAAGATATAGGGTTCGTCGACCAATACCGAGAGTCATCAAACCCCAAGCACCCAGCACGCCAACCATATTGATGGCATACTGGCCGAGGGCAAACGAATACGCCTTATCGGCTGAGAGACCAGCCTGCTCGAGGAAGTAAGTGGAATAGTTGGAGAAAGAGTTGCCGCTCAAGTTCTGTATCGCCCAGGTCATGCAAACGATCTCGGTTCGACGAAGATCAACCCCTCTGAAACAATCCCAGTATGAGGCACCGGCAGTCATCTTCTCTTCGAGGGCAGTGGTGTGCACCATCATAGCAATGGTCTCGTCGGCGTCAAAGTCAGTTTCGCGGTCAAGGCTGGTTAGACGCAGCAAGGCCTGCTTGGCCTCCTGGCTACGACCCTTTCGGACGAGCCACCAGGGTGATTCAGGCGCAAAGAAGATACCCACGCAGAGGGGCAACGGCCACATCCACTGCAGGGCATAGGGGATACGATAAGCCCACTCGTCGGTACGGTTGAGCATGGAGCGGATAACGCCAATACCAATCTCCTGGCCGAGACCCCAGCAGAAGTTGACATAGGTGGTCAAGTAGCCACGGAGAGCCACAGGGCAGACCTCGGACGCATAGGTGATGGTGAGAGTCTGAAAGATACCCCACGGGATACCGCACAGAATCTCAGCAACGAGCAGAGTCTGGACGTTCTGGGCGGTAAAGAAGATGGTCGTGAAGCCGGCGACACAGATCAGGCAGACACATACGGTGTATCTATACCCAAGGCGCTCTGAAACCCAGCCGTTAATGAAGAGACCGATAATTTCACCACAGTTGGCACCCTAATCGCCAAACTGTCAGCGACTACTCTTTTCTCTGAGAGCGAAGACACGAGGATATAGGACGAGTGTCCGACTTACATTGCTCAGACCAGCTTGCCAAGCGGCGGGAACCTGGTAGGTGCCGTCGTCGCCAAGAACACCGTACTTTTTGTTGAACTGAGGGAAAGCGTCTAATGGCAAGTGTCAGAGGATGGCTCAACTACAGGGATGAAATGCTGAGGGTAATGATGCCGGGTGGGCATCCCGGATTGTGTTCGAGAACAAATAGGTTGTCAAGTGGACAAGGAGATTGAGAGGCATACAAAAATTGTTGACAAGACTAATGTCATAACCCTCCATTGCGATACAAGTAGAGATAAGGATACTCCAGAAGATGGCCTTGGGGTAGAGCTTGATGCCCTGACGGAGGGTCATCTTACGCTCCTTGTGAGCGGCGGCACGAGCATGCTCGATGATGTTACGGTGCGTCTTGCTGGGATCGGAGCTGTCAAGCACGGCCGAGTCGTCAACGGCCGAGTCAATAGCGGCCGAAGTATCGGCAGGTGTCTTTGACGGCGGGGCGTCAGCCGGGGCTGGCGACACCTGGTCTTGGTTGTCGGCCATGGCTTTGCTTGGTCAAGTCTGCAATGGGTGGGAGGGCTTGACAAGCTATGCCAAGATGGTGTTGTGGCTCAACTGACGGGAGCCAGGAGAATACCAGTCTTGGATGGCTCAGAGACGCTGATGAGATCGAGAGTAAGGCCTCAAGCAGACTGTCTGAAGAGCTTCAGACAAGTGAGAGATTGCGAGACCAAAGTCAGGACTACACTCGAACTGATAAGGTCTAGGTGGACCGACCAGGACGAAGTAACAATAACCAATGCGGCTGCACAAGAACGGTAGCAGCACTCACCATTGACAGCGGCAACGAACAAGCAAAGCAAGAAGAAGGACACAAGGAGGTGAGAAAGTCTGGGCCAAAGTCTGATGGGGTCGGGAGGAGCCTTTCTTTGGGAAATTATGGGGCCCCGAGGCCGACGAGTTTTGCTCTAGGGGCGGATTGTCGGCGCCAAGCGGGACGAACCATGGCCGGCCGAGTCGGGATAAAGACGTTTTGCTCATTTCGGACGGCCCAGTATGTGACTTGTCTCTTAGTAAGAGACCGGGACTCATGAGGCCATGAACCGTGGGCAGAGAAGAGGTTGGGTTCAAGGTGCCATGCATGTGCAGGACATGTCCAAGTGGGCCGTTCTAATCTTCACTCACAGATGGCCGGGGTCTCGGTGTTTAACGGCTGAAGTTTATGGGTTATTAGAAGGTGAGGAAATTGAAGCTTTTTGAGCGCGTTTTTTTTTTTTTTTTTTTTTTTTTATCTGGGCGTCCCCATCACTTTTGAGCATGGTTCACCCAAGGTTAAACCCTTTATGGCATGCTTATTGGCAACCTTCTCGAACCTTTATCACGCAAGAAACACACCGTCAATTGAAGACATGCGGCTCCGCTTCCCTGGTTGCATGGCGGTCTCGGCGTTAACGCCCAGAAACTAAGAAAGATCAGCAGCCACTCAGCGTTGTCGAACCCCTGAAATCATTCAACAGTTGGAGAGATTCCCATGGCCGTGGTAAGGCCGGGCGAACTTCACACCAAACGCGATTTTTACGCTCTGCGGCAAAACACGCATTGAAGGGCAGCATTTGCACTCCAAGGTCGCGAAGCCTCGCTTTACAAATATGCAAGGTCCATTTCATCAATAGAGCACATAACAGCCGGTCGAGACCTTGCTGCAACTAACACAGATGGAATTGTGTGTTGTTGGTGAGAGTTGGGGTATTGGGGTATCCCTGCTCTGCTCACGGGCATTACTCCAACGCTCACAGACCGTCGAATTAGGGCGGGACAGTTTCTATCATTCATCCTGTATCTGTGTGGATGGTGTTCCTCGACCACCAAGACCCAATTAGTTAACTAGCTTGATCGATACTGTACCAGACGGGGCATTTTGGGCCTTGCTCACGACGGCGTCATGTGAGGGTTCGTAGCCATCTGGGGAAGTGGTGGGGAGACTACGTTGGTTACCAACTCGCCGGGTCTCGATCTGCCCCTCGATCGTATTGTATCCTAATCATGCTGATACCGAGGGATGGTATAAAAAGTTGGCATGATTGCTGAAAGTGCTCTCTCTTCCGACTCGAGCAGAGAGGTCAGTTAACACCAATCAATACGAATTGTTGGAAAACTTCATCACTCCCTGTTACACCCACCACCCTCGTCATACTGCCGTGTAATGTACATTCTTACATGCGTCATGAAATAATGTCTACAAGCCCGTCCCCTCAGTCCTTCTTCCACACATCCCTCCACCACTGCTTCAGCCCATACGCCTTCTCCTCGGCCTCGACGTGGACCCTCACATTGTCCCCCCTCCCGGCCAGCGACTCTAGCAACCCTGTCTGCTTAGCTCTCTGACCAGCACCTCCAAGTGATCTTGCTGTCCCACCCGCGGCGCGATCTCGAATCTCTCGTGCCACTGTAGGCGCCACATCAGCAAAGCAAGAGTTGAGCTCCCGCTCAAGAGCATAATAAGGCTTCTTTGCCAAGTCAGGCGCCATGAGGTTGTAACTCCGCGCCAAAGTGTTGAGATGCTCAATCGTGAGCTTGTGATATGCGTGCTCGGCCTGTTCCCATGCTGTATCACGGAACGGTCTTCCCACAACTTGCGGAACTTCCTTGATCCCTCCTTCTTCAACCCTCTTCCTTGCAATCGGGTTGTGTACCTCTTCAGCGGCGGCATACTCTTCCGCCCTCCGCGTCTGCTCCTGTAACGAACCACCCCTCGAAGAAATCATCCTCGCCGCGTGTCTCCGCCAATCGTTCCTCAACCTCGCCCGAAACGCACCCGCTGCCTTGACGAGCTCCTGTTGCTTCTCGATCCACGGGGGTACCATGTCCTGCCGCTGAATCATCTTGTTCATGATGTACTCTGTCGTGTCGATGAACGGATTATCGGCCCTTGCGTCTCTTTCAATACCTTTGCCTCGAGGAATATTCTTGAATTGACCCCGAGCGATAGCATTCTCAATACGCTCGTTGGCAAGCGCCGCGAGCCCACTGATGGAGTTTGGGAGAGCCCTCGCCCCTGGTTCAAACCTCTCCCTCAACTCCTTTCGCCAAGCCTCCTTCTCCTCCTCGCTCATACCATTCTTGGTCTTATCCTTCGCTCCCATGCCGACATATGTAGACACCCTATCCCTTGCCGTAGCAACCTTTTGCCCCGGGGACCGAGTAGGCTCTTTTTGAAGCCGCATATCCACCGGCGGCGGCTGATACTTACCCCTAAGACCAGGAACAAGCGGCTTCTTTGCATCATCCAGCATCCTGAGCACCGTATCCGCCGTGTTCTCCTCTCCCGCCCAAGCCTGCGCCGAAGCAATATGTCTCGTGCCCTCGCCAGCCGATGACGACAGGCCAGCCTCCGTAAAAGCGCCCGCATGCTCCGACTTGAACTTGGCATCGGCAATCTTGCTCAAGAGCCTCTCCTTCAACTCCTCCGAGAAGCCCGCATCCTCAACTGCTCGACGTCCCGCTCTTCCGCCGGTAAAGAGAGCTTCCTCGGTGGCTTCCTCTAATCGTCGAGCCATTGGGCCCAGCTCCTTCTCGAGTGCAGGCTCTTCTTTTTTGACTTTTTCATTTTTGGTTGATTCCTCTTGTTTCTGACTCTCAGCTTGAGGCTTGTCGGCTTGGGATGAGAACCGGGCGAGTGGCAATGGCCCCGGCTGGCGAGAGAGCTGAAGACATCGTCGGCAAACAAAAGGCGTCCGACGGAGGGACAGGGCCGCGTTCATCGTCCCTTAAAACAAATGAAACAAACAATTTATAAATGGAGAGAAATCAGATAAAAACGAGGCCGGCAATGCTGAGTTCCAGTCTGCATCGAGGTCACGATCACGGCAAGAAGTTGATGACGGCAGTTAAGCTTAGTCAGCTGTCACCTACCCTAAACACCCCTCAAGCCATGGATCTTCTTGGCATGTTAACATCGTCTTGATGAATTATCTGTTGAGAAGTCGGCCTAGCTATAAGACAATAACTCCATCTGCCTACACGATTGAATCAGTTTTTTTTGTCTTCCTCATACCACACACAACTCAGCTTTGTTGAATATTTGCACCAAAAATGGAATCCTCTTTACCCATGACACCTCCCTCTAAACCTCACTCAAAGGAAATGGTAGCATGCGACAATCACCGCCATAGCAAACACCAAACCCATTGAAGGGCTCGCATGGAATGATGCATCCTCCTCCTTCTCTTCCTTGTCTCCTTTCTTTCCTTCTGGGTTGTTGATAATGTCCTCATCTGAAGGGTCAGGCCTGATCTTCCAGATACTGCTGCTGTTCCCATGTATCTCGCCACTCGCAATGTCGACTGTAGCTGTAAGACCCAATACCTCGCCATCTTTGTCTAGGGCAGCGGCTCTTGCAAACTTGGGGTGAGCAGACCCTTCGAGCAGGATCTCCGTTTCAAAGCCTGTGCGAGTCGAGTTGCCGATGACCTTGCGAGATGTTGTCACGTTCTTCTCGTCCTCTCCAGCATACTGTCATTGTCAATGCGGAATCAGTCAACTGAGATTGTGAAATGACTTACCACCTCCCATCTGGCCACCTTGGTATCGCCGTTCCACGAAAGACAGATGGTCGCGTCTGTTGTCACATTTCCCGGGGACACTGATGCAATTGACGGGCCCCATGGTGGTCGGCCATCCCAATCCATCTTCCACGCGCGGTAAACTGACATATCCATGTCCACTTGATCTTCATGGTCGTGAGGCATTACCCCCCGTTGGATGTCCATGGCCATTGTTCCGTTGGGAAGATGCTCCGTTATGCCAGGGTTTGCACCCCAACCAACCAGGAAATTGCCGTTGTCCAGGCCTTGAACGCTCCCCCCAGAACCAGACGAGATACCTTGAGGGTGGTAAAATTCGTGCAAGAGCTTTACTGTCATCTCTTCGTAGTCGAGTTCCACAACAACCCCACGAGAGCAGTTGCCTTGGCTGCAAGCGCCCGTCTCCCGAACCTGGTTGTCAAAGAAGCTGAGACGACTCTCGTTTCCCTGGACAAACCTCGCATTGTACTGATGGGCAAAGTTTGTCGCGTTTCCGTCGCTGAGGTCTTTGAATTGGTTTCGTTTGCCCCCAAGAATCCACCGCGGGTTGAGATCCTCTGCTCCAAGGAGGGCGATCGCCGACAGTGCCCTCGATGACACTAGATAGTGGCCGTCCTTAGTCTAATTGAATGGTGAGAATGCTTCAGTTAATCCGAGCAATAAACACATACCTTGAGCACACTGTCCAGATGGAACCAGTCAAAGCCTTCGCCTCCCCTGAAAGTCGTCTCGGGGTTGTACTCGAGCAAGGTGTCGTTCAGGTTAAAGTGATTCGACGCTCTCCACACATTGGTGACGCGGTTTGTTTCGAGTTCAACCTCCTGGAAGACGGAATCACTGAGCCACCCATCCATAGCTCCCCCAAGAGCCGTCAGGTTGAATCTGACGTCTTGGTATACCGACATGATGGCAGTTCCTGTGGTGGTAAATTGAAACTCGTGGATGTCGGCTTCAGCTCCACCCAGACCGTCCACTGTGACCGTCCATTTCCTCTGGTACGTATTGTCAAAGATGTGACAGAACCCCCCTTCGATGAAGGTGAGGTACTGAAAACCCTGGCTTTCCTGCGCGCGGGCATCAAAGGCTCGCTGGTACTTGAGATCGGCATACACCAGGCTGAGATCCTTGCTCGAGAAAATGGCGGGACCTCCCTTGCCTTTGTATTCTAGGGTCAGGAAGATGTATCCTGAGTTGTCGACGAGATTAGGATCAAACGTGTTGACTTGGAACAACGGGGCAACGATATTCGAAGACTGGAAGGTCTGAGAGGGGAATTCGCCAAGATAGCCGCGATTGTAGGCATCTAGATCGCCAATGAGAGGCGTGTCAGCAGACACAAAGGTGGAAAGAAGAGCAACGGCAGCGGATGAGGGAAGTGAGGAGCGCATCTTGAGAGATAAGTCTGAGTGACTCGTCGTGAAGGGAAGGTCCAAGAGGTGCAGCCAGCGAAACAAAGGGTAGAGGTCCAAGAAGACTCCAAAACGACGCCAACTTCGATTCTCAAGACAGGTCCAAGATTCGACTCGTCAATTTCGGTGATGTAAGAGGAGAGTTGAAGTGTCCCGAAGAGAAGGTGGGATCACCTCTTGACGTTAAGGTTGCCATAGAGGGCAGTTGCACCTTCTCAGCCAACCCCTCTGTACCTGCCGGCGTGATTCGAAGATGCAGAAACAGCAAGAACGCTCTACTGGCCATGCTCACTCGCAGGCAGAATCTCCTGGTTACAAAAGACCTCGACGAGTCTCGGTGTAAAGGTAGTAAAAGCCAGTTGGAATGTGTTCTACTTCAGGATGACTACTCCCTATTGTTTGAAGAGACACTGAAGCATTTGGCATCAGCGTACCATGAGGAACGGGCATCAGTTCACCATCTAATATCCCATAGGCATCATTGAAGAACAATATCTTGCGCTCTTGATCAGGCCGTAATCAGAACCAATCCGACCAATATTCTCTTTAGGCGTCATCATATCCATAATGCTGCTCTATGTAGCCCGTGGGACTGAACAGAATATACCCAGCTCCAGGCCGACAAATTCCAAATCCGCTCTCCAAACACCATCAATCACTTTTCTTTTGTGAGCCAACCCTTTCAGGAGTCGAGCCATCCGAGAAAGAATCCCCATGCTAAGGCTCGGTGTCGCGGCTCGCACCGGTGTCTCCTGTATAGATATATACCCAACCCATATCCATAACTCCTCATCCCATAGTGTATTAACATATATGTGTTTATGCCGTCATTTTCAACCATGAACATTTTCGCAGAGTCGGCAGTCTTCCTATATCCGCCCCCCTTCGACAACTTCTCGCTCGAGAACTTCGACCTGCCCAAATTCACCTGTACGCCGTCGCTCCATGACCCAGCGAGTCGCGCCGCTGTCTTGCTCTTGAATATATGATATACTGTCGGCTGAGCCCTTGTGCCGATGACCCATGCTGGGTCGTTGAGGGGTGTCGCTAGGTGCGGGGATATTGACATTATTAGAGGGCTCCAGAGGGCTCACCATGGCGGATGGTGGCATGCTCTCTTCGGGGTCCGATATTGGCGACAGTGAAATGCCGCTCTCATAGACCTTTGATGTAGGTCGGCTGACGTTCAAAGGGGCAATCTTGGCATCCTCCCGCATGTCGGTCTCAAGTGGTGACAACGGCGGGACAGGAGGCGGAGGAGAGCCCAAGCCCAAGCCAGGAATGCCGCCCGTCAACGTTGGGCTTCCGGAAAAGCTAACGCTGTCTGAATCGTGGCTAATGGTGGATAGCACTGAGTTCTTTCGAGCGTGGAAAGCAGCCGGGCTCGAAAAGTTGGGACCCCAAGGCGAACTGGATAGGTCGCCTCTCTCTGACCGAGGAGAACCATTCTGACTGGAAGCGAGACTAGCCTGAGATCCTCCCCAGGCTCTGGACCGAAGCCGAAGCAGGGCAGAGAGGCTCATTTCATCACCACGGTCTCCTAGCAGAGCCAGCTGAGCGAGGCCGGGACTCTGCAAAGGTGTTCCTCCGCCGAACCCAGGCATACTGAGGCTCATGATCGAGTTTCTGTTAGAATACTCGGAGCGCTCCGTAATAGGCGTGAGGTTGGGCTCCCTTGACACCATGCGGCCACTGGTGCTGCGATCCAGACCTCCCTTAGGACCAAAGAAGCCGCCGTTGGCATATTCGTAGTCAACTGTTTCAGACCCATGATGCGAGTTGGTAGGTGCCGAATAGAAACCAAACTCCTGACCATACCACCCATCGCAATCGTTGGCCAGGGCACTAGCATTGGCCTCGGCGATGATGGCATCGTCGTCGAGTTCAAAGTCAGCCAAGTCTTCGTATGACTGGCCATAATCATCGTAGTCATCGATGCCATCAAGGTCCTCCTTGAATGACTCTCCACGATCTGGGGTATCCGGGGAATGGCTTGGCTCGGATAGGGGCGTGTCCTGAAGTGGTGGTGATGAGCTACGTTGAAATTTGCCCGACGCCGCCGCCTTATGAGCAGCTGCGGCGAGTGCGGCCTGGTAGGCGGCCATGGTGTCATCTGAAGGAGCCTCTTGACCCGCAGCGGAAGGCTCAGCTGGTGAGTTAGACTCAGAGCTGTTTTTCAGAGCCATTGTCTCGATACCATTCTTGGCTTCAACGCTCAACGAGGTATGTGCTGTTGATTGTGAGGCCGCCGAATGCGCCGAGAATCGGGTCGTCATGTCTGACTCCCGCTTTGTGTCATCCTCCTTTGCTGCTCGTCTTTCAGACTGAGCTTGCGCGAAAGCGCCAGCTATCGGCCGCCCAAACTGATCGGTATCATTGTTGTCGAAGATCGACTCGTCAAAGGGGGTATCGTCCCATTCTGGAGGGGCAGCAAGATCCTCGGCGAACTCGTTCTCGAATCCTAGCATTCCATTATCGAAGTATAGATCATCATCGTTAAGCGACCGCCCCATGTTCATGGGGGGCAGGTCTTGGTTCTTCTGGAATGCGGCCTCATTCTCCAAGCTGGGCACTCGCGGGACATCTAAACCCTGGATTCCCAGCCCACCGGGTTGCATTTGCTGCATGGCCTGGGGATTGATGGGGAGGTTGGGAGACAATCCTTCAGGCATGTTGGGAGTATATTGACTCGTCGCGAAGCCGATGCGGTTGCCATCTGTATCTCTTGGAGTGGGTACGAAGCCTGCACTGAGTGGGCTTGTCAGCGACGACGTTGGGTTGGATCGCTGGAAAACGAAGCCAGAAAAGTTTTCTTGATCGTTGTCGGGGTCGTCGAGGTTGTCCTCAAGGTTATCGTCCAAGTCCTCACCCACCATAGGGATTTCTTCCTCGTAGATGTCGTCTTCATAATCCGCGTTGACGCCAGGGATCCTTTCTTCTAGGCCATCGTCGTCCATCATGGCGTCGTAATCGAATGCGTCATCATCAAAGTCATCAAACCGAGAATCTCGTGTGCCAGAAGGCTCGCTTGTCTTCCTCTCTAGCTCTCGTTGTCTGTGTCTATCCTCTAAGAGCTTTTCCTGCTTGGCGGCTCCAATCATGTCGAAACTGAATCTTGAGGATGTGCTCTTCATGTGTCGAGGGACTGCTGATGGGATGTCCTTGCCTGATAACCCAGAGAGCGAGGGCCCCCTGGAACGGCCAACTCGGACTGAGGCAGTCGACCTTGCATAGATGGAGGCATTGCTTTCGATTAATCGGGATGCTTGTGGTGACCTTGGCTGGACTGAAATTGGGCCGTCGTCTTTTGGGGGAACTGGGGGTGCCTCTGGTCCAGGGGATGCGCTTGTTTCTGGTATAGGATCATGTGTCCCTCTTGATATTGTGCTTGGTGTATTGTTGACCAGCTTTGAATCTTGCGAGTAAACTGACTCGGAGGCGTTGCTGGGAATGCGCTGGGCCGAGGTCGGCATGGGAGCCTGCTCAGGCTGTACAACCGGCGAGTTTGGAAACCTTTCTTGCTCAGGAGGCACAGCAGAACCAGGGACTGGCGAGGTAATAGATGCTTGCGAGGGGTCCTTCGTAGGCACATTCTTCTTTGGTCGTGGGGCACTGAAATCGTGAACTCGAGTACCCTTGATGCGTGGATCGTACATGGGCTCTTCCTTCTGTTTCGCCATGGGTAGTGGAAGCAGGTCTGGTGCATGTTGACTGTTTTTCCGCCTCATCAACAGAGTAGACATCGGGTTCTTGAGGAACGGAAGACCTTTCCTTGGCTTCGGGTTCTCGGTGTTGCTGGTAGACTGAACAAGCGAGGGAAGGTCTGTGACAAGCCGGGTACCTGCAGGGCGCCGACCTGTAGGCGCAGGCGGAGAGTTCAGAAACTCTGTAGGCGTGCTAAAGGAAGATGCTGCTTTCGTGTTCTTCAAAACTTGGGGAGGTGGCCTGGTAGATGGGGGAACATTCGCAGCTAGAGTTGGTTGTGAAGCTGAATACTGGCCCACCAGACCAAGACCTCTTCCGCCATCCATAGCTTCGGCAGCCTGAGCTTCCATATCGCGCTGATAGTTTCTGAGGGCGACACCACCGATGAACCCGGTTCCGCCGTTGAAGGGCGACTTTGGTGTCTGGTGAGGACGAGGTTCTACCTGACTTGCCATGCTAGCATTTTGTTGATGGTGCCGCGACTGATCGAGATCGTCTGACGTAACGCGAGCTATAGGAGGAAGAGTGGGAGGAAGGCCAGAAGGACTCGACAAAGTTGGGCGTAGGTCTGGTGAGAGCACATCGGAAGGGAACGGCGCAGAGTGGCCGGCCGGGGGTGAAGTAGTATGTTGATCGGGAGATGGCGAGGCAGGATTCGATGGCCCTCGCCTGTGGAACCTCAGATGGGACAGCATACCGGCGGCCAGGCTTAGATCAAGCCTGATGAATCAAAATATCGGCGGCGGCTGGGGTGGGGG